>CM055104.1:56200263-56704872 GCA_029204225.1 Diphasiastrum complanatum | reverse complement strand
CTGCAGGGGATCTGTTGGCAGATTTGGAGCCCATAAGATAGTAGATTGAAGCCCTATGGCGGATTGCTGATCTTTTGGCAGCCTTTGAGCATTTTCTACTATGCGGCTTGATTATTCTCTTCGCTTTTGTGAAAATCCAGCCCACATAGGATTTGTAAATCGGTTGTAACTTCTTCAATACTAAGTAATTTTCAGATCTATCAGTTGCAATAAGCTTCTTGTGGTAGGTCGTTGGTAGAGCAGGCTTTTCGCCTTCTGATTCGGTGATCATCCATAGTTTTTTGCCAATTGTCAGTTTGAAACCCTAGTTTGCTGTTTTTTTGAGAAAAAAGTCTATGTGTTGTTAGAACTTGGCTGTAGGAGGTCTATTCTATCCAGTTCTTCTAGGAATTCAAGGCAACCTATCTGTGTAGTGATTTGAGGTGCTGAGAGCTTGGTTTTGCTTTGTTTCTACTACCTATTTTTCTGCTATGGCATCCGCAAGCAACACCAGTCAAGATTCACAGAGATTAGATGTTGTATGTTCCAAGGTGGATCCTATCGAAGCTACTCTTAAGCTGATTTTGGAGCAACTCAAAGGTAAAGGGGCTAGTGCTCTGATTGAGTCAGTGGTACAGCTATGGAAGCAGAAAGGAGATTGTCACCGGCCGATGAAGCGGAGTTGGGGTTTCCGAAAGAGAAAGCTACCTACTATCAAAGATATAAAACCTCCGAAGTTCACTGGAGCAGTATCTATGAGAACTATTGATGCCATTGAGAATTGGGTTGCAAAAGTAGGAGAAAGCATTCCAAATGTGTGGCAAGACGATAAATTGAGATGATTGCTGAAGCCACATATCGTTTTCAAGAGTCAGCACAAAGGTGTCTGTCCAAGTTGGGACCGGTGCGTCACGAGCAGTGACCCGGTGTGGCCGCCTGACAAGTTGTCAGAGAGTGTGGTGTGTCTTGACCGTCGGGACCCTAGCCGTCAATGACGAGATGCTAGCCGACAAGTAGTCGGGGTGACCAAGAGGGACACAGGTCTTTGGTGGGGCACAGGGGTGGTCCCTATGAGTCACTCAGTATTCACAAGGTCACAGGGGCCAGGCATGCCAAGTGGACTGATCACCCACAGGTGGATGCCATGTGCCAGTTGACTGGGAATAGAGGTAGAAGGACTCAAGGAGGGGGTGCATTGGTTGGGAGGTTCATTCTACACACCGGCTCTAGGATTCACGAGCTTGGAGAGACTGGCTTGTGACATTTGGTATCAAAGCCTCGTTCTAGAGAGAGAAAATGTCTTTCTAGAGAGAGAAAGTGTAGAAATTGTCAGATTTTGCTTGTTTTGAGGGGGTTTTGAGGGAGAAAAACGTGGGAGATAGATTGAAGAAGAAAGATGGACCTCCAGCGCTGTTGTTCCTGCATATAAGGAGGCCCGCAACAACTTGTTTTGAAAGAGAAAACTTGGTAAAAGAAATTAGATGCTCCATCGCCCTCCTATACCAGTTTTCTAGCGCTGAAAAGGAGGGAAATAGTTTCAAACCTTGAAGAGTTTTGGGGGCACCAATTTGCTACTGATCTAACGCACCTTTTCCATCTATTCCAGCGCTGTTTGGAAGATCTATTAGCATCCAAAAAACGTGGGAAATTGGAGCGCTCTAGCGCGCCTCCTACAGCCTACCGCTTTTCTGAGGGGATTCCTTTGCTTGGATTCCCAGGGAGAGCTCATCCTTTTCTCTTTTCTTTCTTTTGTTGTCTTGTAGTTGAAAAAATTATGGTCAGATTTGCCTTCTCTCATTGCTTTATTACGTACAATTTCTAGTTTGATTTTGTGTTGTCTCTGTTTTATTACATAATGGAGGAAGATAGAGTAGATATTCCACTAAGTCTAACCTGTTGCTCTTCCATCACCACCACCCAGCCCTGTGCTCAGTCCTGCCCATAATCCGCCTACAGTGGCTGCCCCGTTCGCCTACTAGTACTTCCCCCTTCTGTGCAAGCTCGCATGGAGAGTGTGGAAAAGACCGTCGCAGAGATGCGAGCGATGATGGTAGCTGGTGGTTATGCGTCTTCCTCGCAGTATGCTCCAACTTATCCGTCTTCTGCTGTTCGTCCTATGTTACATCACTCTATCCAGAAGACAAAGATATTAAACCTACCCGTTTCGCTGGGGAAACACTCCCCAACGCAATACTAATATCGTTAGATCAGTGGTTTCATAAGTGGGAAGAGTATTTTGATTTGAAACGGTCCCAACTGAGGAGGGTTGGCGGGTCCGCAAAGCTGCTTACCCATTTCACTGATTTTGCTGACAGGTGGTGGCGCAAGGTTGTTGAAGTCTATATTGGCTTGAGTTTAAGCGAGCTTTCAGAGCTCAGTTTATTTCCTCCACATGAGCATGTGTGTGCGACGGATGCTTGGCTTTTGCATCGTCAGAAGTAGTACATGGTGCAGGATATGCTGATAGGTATCGTGAGACGCTTATCAAGATTCCCGAGTGGCTGGTAGTCCACAAGTTCATATTTGGCCTTCGTGAAGAGTTGAGGCCTTCAGTGCTTAATGAAGGGTGCAAGACCTTAGAAGAGGCAGTTGCTACAGCTCTCAACTTTCAAGGTAATGTGCGCACCAAGACTGAATCTGGAGCGCCAAGATGGCCTCAGAAGAAGGGTTCGCGAAAGTCTGGCCAAGCTGGTCAGAAAGGCTTTTTGCAGAAGGATCCTATCCAGATGCAGCAGACTTTGAAGCGCAAGCAGGATCTCCTATGGCTCGTCGTGCTTACTACAAGTCTCCCCTCAGTCCTGAGCAAAAGGAAAAGGCCAAGAAAGACGGATTATGCTTTTTCTATCTTGGCAAGCATCTTTTCAAAGATTGTCCTCGACATACGGGCAAGAAGCTTCCTACTATGCAATGTCAAGATGAGGGCAAGGATGAGGAAATTTTGGGATGACTTGTTGGTAAGTGATGATGAGGACACTCGTCGTGTCATGACTATTTCGGTGCGGAAGCTTGTTCCAGAGGCACCAGTTTGTTACTTGTCCACCAAGGCGCGGGAAGCTTATCAGTTTCCAGATAGTGAACTAATACGAATGAGGGGAAAACTGGAAGGTCATGACGTGCTCGTCTTGTTTGACACAGGTTCCTTGCATAATATCATCAATTCTTGTGTGGTGAGGAAATTTCACTTGGCTACTGTTCCATCTGATTACCGGTATATTGTTGAGATGCCAGATGGTAAGGGAACAGAGGTTTGGGATGAAAGAATCTCTCGGGCGTCTTTGTCTATTCAGACATATACCGAGAAGTTAGATTTGAAATTACTAAACTAGCTAAGTTTGATATTGTACTTGGTAAGCGGTGGCATGCAAGTAAGTAGCCCGCTATAGATTTTAAGTCACATGGGTATAAGTCACAGGGTATGTCTCATGTCTTAAAGGGGGAGAGACCATCTGTTGAGGGTCCTCTTGTTACCTGTATGCACATAAAGAGAATGGAGATTCAGTATTTGTGGTTGTGTTATGTGAATGTTGATTCTAGTTTTGATTCTTATGTTGGTAATAATCAGATAAGCACACTCACTAATAAACCACAAGAAGCTTCATTTACTTTTGCATCCCCTAGTGCACATGCATTTGCATTACAACCTAGATGTGACCCAGCAAGTGAGTTGGAGAAGTCCATCCACGCAATTTAAACATGTGCTAATTAGTAATATGCCAGAGGGATTGCCGCCTAGTCGGAACGTTGATCATCGTATTGAGCTCGTTCCAGGGACAAGTCCGGTATGTAGGCCTCCTTATAGGATGAGCCTAAAAGAGGAAGAGGAAGTCAGAAAGATGTTGGAGTATCTCAAGTTGGGGTACATCCGTCCGAGTTATTCACCTTTCGCCTCTCCTATTTCATTTGTTAAGAAAAAGGATGGTAGTTTCCGGATGTGTGTAGATTACATGGGATCGAATAAGATAACTGTAAAGCACAGGTATCCGATGCCCCCAGGATTGATGATCTACTAGATGCATTGCAAGGTGCAACCATTTTCAGTAAGATAGATCTCAAAAGTGGATACCATCAAATACGGATTCGAGATGAAGACGTCCAGAAGATGGCTTTCCGAACCCGTTTTGGTCATTGTGAATTCTTGGTTATGCCATTTGGGTTAACCAATGCCCCAGCCACGTTCATGATGCTTTCATGATGCCCATGAGCGATGTCTTGCGAGACCATATGGGCAAATTTGTCGTCAATTTTACTGACGATATATTGGTTTTTAGTAAAGCGGTTGAGGAGCATGAGATTCATCTCAAGACCGTTTTGGGCAAGTTACAAGCTTCTGTCTTGTATGCCAATGCTCAGAAGACAGAGTTGTGTAAGACTCGTGTCGAGTATTTGGGTCACGTAGTGATAGCTGAGGGTATTTCGGTTGACCCAGCCAAGGTGGCTGTGGTTAAGAAGTGGCCGATGCCTGCCGATATACGCCAATTACAGTCTTTCTTAGGCTTTTGTAAGTTCTACTGGCACTTTGTTAGAAATTATTCCTAGATAGCTGCTCCTTTAACGGACCAGTTAAGGAAAAAACAACATTGTGATTCGATGGGATGCTGCAGCTCAGCAATGTTTTGAGAACTTGAAGGAGTCAGTGGCCACGGCTCCAGTTCTCAAGATTGTGGATACCCAGAAACCTTTTGACCTAGAGACGGATGCAAGTGGCATTGCCCTAGGTGCAATGTTGAGCCAAGGAGGGTCGACCAGTGGCCTTTGAGAGTAAGAAGTTGACACCAGCTCAACAGAGATATCCTACACACGAGCAAGAGCTGTATGCGATTATACATGTGCACAAGGTGTGGAGACATTATTTATATGGCGCCGAGTTTTATGTGTACACAGATCATCATACTTTAAGGTATTTTTGCACTCAGCCAGATTTGAAGGGCCGCCAAGCTCATTTGGAAAGTCGCTTCCGAAGAGGGAAGGAAAATGTGGTCGCTGATGCACTATCTCGTATACTGCATCAGATGAGCTTTACTGTGGTTGACAGTGGTCTCATGGAGGAGATTAAGAAGGCTCAAGAAAAGGACCCGCATTGTCAGCGTGTGTGGCCTAATGCGCGCAAGGTAGTCGACCAAATAGAAGAGTCAGTCGAGGCTGTCGCTTCCGTAGAGGCACACACCAGTACATATTTAACATACACCGTGAAGGATGGTATGCTATTGAGAAATGGAAGAGTTTTCGTGCCAGACGTGAAGGATCTTCGTCATAAGATACTTCATGAATGCCATGATAGTCCCTGCGCAGGGCACCCTGGTATTGATAAGACCAGTGAGCTTTTGGGAAGGCATTATTTATGGCCACGATTGCAGCGGGATGTAGAGAGTACGTCCAGCGTTGCACGGCTTGTCAGGTGAACAAGGCCGAGAGAGTAAGTCCTCCAGGCTTGCTACATCCCTTGAGATACCTACAGGAAGGTGGGAAAGCATCTCTATGGATTTTATTCTTGGGCTACCCAAGACCCAGAATGGATTCAATTCATTAGGGTAGTGGTAGACATGTTTTCCAAGATGGCTCATTTCATCGCAAGGACAAAGAAAGTCACAGCTCTGCAAGTGGCTGAGTTGTTTATTCAGAACCTCAAAGTTTGTCAGGACCTCAAAGTTGGCACCATACAAATAATGCCTCCAAGTCTTAAGGGCATGGACTATAGAAAAGAGTTCCTTTTCATAGGCACTGTACCTAGTCTGAGCTGGCTCGAGTTTTTTACTCTTGAACGCAACTGGTCGTCCACCCTGAGTTAGCACAACACCAACTGCAAAGTCACTAGCATCTGTTTCGACCACAAATGGCTGATTGGGGTCGACGACTTTTAAAACTAGTGCTGTAGCTAAGGCTGTTTTGAGAGCATCAAAGCTCTCCTGCTGTGCGGACTCCCAAATGAACTCCTTTCCCTTCCCCTTAAGAAGATTTGTCATGGGAACTGCTATCTGAGCATATTCCTTGACAAATCGTTTGTAATATCCCGCCAAACCAAGAAAGATCTGAAGTTCCAAAATATTCTGAGGTCTTAGCCAACTGAGTATGGCTTTAACCTTATTCAGTTCCATCTTAATCCCATTTGACGAGATAATGTGACCCAAATATGCTACTTCTTCAACGAAGAATTCACACTTGGATTGTTTAGCATAAAGCTTATGCTTTTTGAGCAGTCGAAACACCTTTTTGAGGTGTTTTAGATGCTCCTTCCTCGTTTTGCTGTAGACGAGGATGTCATCTAAAAATACGACTACAAATTACCCAAGTATGGTCTAAGGACACTCACTGTTCATCAAGGTCATAAAGGTAGCTGGAGCATTTGTTAGCCCAAATGGCATCACCTTAAATTCATAATGACCGTGACGAGTCCTAAAAGCTGTTTTTGAGACATCTTTCGATTTTATACGGACTTGATGATATCCCGATCTGAGGTCTATTTTACTAAAAAATATAGCCCCGTCGAGTTGATCAAAGAACTCGTCTGCCCGAGGCATAGGATATTTATTCTTTATTGTGACTTTATTGAGGGCTCTGTAATCTACGCAAAGACGCATAGACACCTCTTTCTTTTTCACGAATAGGACTGGTGAGGCCCATGGTGAACTACTGGTCTGAATTTGGCCTTTCCCAAGATAATCTGTTAACTGCCTAGTTATTTCTTCATCCTCTGTTCGGCTGACCCGATACGGAGGTTTAGAAACAGGTGTTGTACCTGATACTAGGTTTATTACATGATCTACCTCTCTGCTGGGTGGAAAACCATGTGGCAAATCTTCAGGAAAAACATCTTTAAATTTAGACAATAAAGTTTCTAATTTACTGATTTTCTGCTGTATAGAACTAGAAATAGAAACTTCAGGAATAAACTGAAAGTCACATAAGAATACCTGATGGTCGTCGTCTCCGATTAGCTGACAGAGCTCTGAACTGCAGACCATAGGACTGTTGGGAACATCATGCTCCCCATGCAACTGGATCTCTCAGCCTTTATGCTGAAAGCTGAGGGTGTTCTCCTGATAATTTCTATGGAGGGAAGGTCCTAAACTGTAGAGCCAATCTCTCCCGAGAACAATGTCTATACGATCGAGGTGCATAATCTGAAAGTTTATTTCATCTCGGTACCCCTGAATACCAAGATTTAAGTTACTTACCATAGTTTCCCAGATTTTCTTATCTTCACCCTTAGCTCTTGAAACTATGTACCTATGCTGACTAGGTACTTCTGTAGGTTAAGCTTTTTAACCAAGGTGTAGTTGATGAAATTATGGGTTGCCCCATCATCAACCATAACTCTTACTGACTGGTTACCAACTTTCCCATGCATACGTACTAGGTCATGCGGCCCAAAGCTGAAGGGTCTCGCAAGCATAGCAGAGGTCAGCTGGCAACAGTGTTCTTCATGATACACTTTGATCTCGGAAGCTGCCGAGTCACTGGGGAAACTTACAGTCTGAACAAGATGAACTTGTTTCTTATCTATTTCATCTTTTTTAGTGAAGGGCCCCTTGGGACACTGTCTGACTGTGTGTCCCTTGCCCATACACACAAAGCACAAACGTTCTTGTTTGGCTTTCTCAAAATCTTCTGGTTTTAAGGGTTGTATGAGTGAAGGGCGTTTCTGAGGAGCTTCACTTTTGAATTTATCTTCTTTCTTTCTTTTTAAAAATTTCTTTTTAAATTGAAAGTCTTTCTGAGGAGGCTGCTCAGAAAGAGGCTGTTGTCTCACCCTCTTCCTACCCACTGAATCGATCATAGATTTGAGCATATTTGAGAGCTTGCTCAAGGGTAGTAGGCGAGTTTCTCTGGACCTCTACTTTATATTCATCTTTGAGGCCTCGGAAAACCCCTCTGATTTTCTGATAATCATCCGATGTGTTTCAAAGCTCTTTCGTTCAAGAGATCTCATCTTTATTTTGTGAATAGCAAAAAATAGCCAAGCATGCCTCGAACCACTAACTATTCTGTCTTATCAGGCTTCCCTCGGTCTATTTGCTCAAATTCCCAGCACTTTACACTCTTTTTGAGACCGTGTTCGTACATTACAATCATAAGCAAATTTAATTTGAGACCCTATTCATACATTAATATTGTAAGCACATCACTGCAGGCAAGTGACTCAGCCATCTACCCAGGAAAATCTACAGTTTTACATTTTATTGGAGCACAACATAGAAAAGCAGGAACATCACTTTTCTTACTTATAAGCAATTGACAACTCTCTTAATATTATAGGTTTGATGTTAGGTAGGAAGAACAAAGGTGTTGCTTTTGTTATAGTTGGGCCTAAGTGTTATTTCAGGTGTAGTGAATCTATTGTTAATCTTTGAAAAGTTGTGTTTGTTAGGGGTTTCAAAATAAGCTATAATTCCATTTGAGAAAATGTATGCTCTTCTGCTTAACATGACTCAAGCCTCAATCACAAACATAAAATATCTCATTTTCTTGATCCTGCCATGTACATTATGGACACTGAATCTGGTTTTATATCAAAGTGGCTCCAGCTTAAGTTAAAATGCTTGCATTTTTTTCTTTGGGTAAAATGGGCCGAATCCTTGACTATAGAATTTTTAACACTTGAAGCAATGCAGAGATTTACTATATGAGTAAGAATTGAACTGAAAGGCACGTGGGTTTTCTTAGATGATGACCCTACACATATTCAAGTGGAAGAATGGAGAAAAAAATTCAGGAGGCTAAGGCATTGGATAGATTTGCTATCTATCAGGATGGTCAGGTTAGATGCCAGGATCATAGTCCTCCCCCAATGCCTTGAAGTTGGGGCCCTCGAGTGTAGGAGTAGCCAAGGGCCCCGTCCACACCGATTGCGTATCAGAGTGTGGAATTGTAATAGCATCCCTTCATCATCATCTGCACTTGATTGATTTTATTTCTCGGGGGTGATTCTATTATTTCACAAAGACTCATGAGACTCAGCAGGAGCGAGATGTTCTATTAACTTTCAAAATTGATAGAAAGCTCTTTATTTTTCCATTGTCACCTTATCCAGTGTATTTGCTCATTAACATTATAATCTTCATTCCGGATAACATGAGCTTCCCGACCTACAAAATCAAGCAAGAGTTTATCTTGACTTCCATAGAAGCATCTTTCGTATTTATATTTCTTATACATACAGAATGAGAACATGTTCTGTATGGTGACTGGTCAGTGTGGATTGAATTTCTTTCAAGTTCTTAGCGTTAAAAATCAAATAATGTATATTTGATTGTAGTTTCTTATAAGTACAGAATGAAATATCGGAAATTTGTATCCGTACATAAATGACCATAGATACTCTGTACTAAAATTTGAATTTTTTTAGGTATGTTTCGTTCTGTACTACAAAACGGTACTACATATGAAAGGAAAGTTCCCAAGAAACCCCCCAACCTTCCAAAGAGACTTCTTTGATCCAGAAAGCCCAAAAGCATGTGCATGTTTTGATTATACAGATTGTGCATGCCTGGAAAAAGTTTAACGTGGAATTTTATGAATATGTTGCTGCATTTGTTTTAGTTTTATTAACACTGAATGTGTATTCACTATCTTTTCGGATAAGAGTTTTTTCTTATTTGTATTTAAAAGCTTAATTCTGATATCTGTGCTGTTCTGTTTTTCAGATAACGTACTGGGATGCATATGATTGCTCTGCAATCAGGATCATTGATGGATCTTTGTCAGCAGAGTTAACGTCTATTGATATAAGTCCTGATGGTACAGCATTTGTGAGTGGAGGTGTCGACAAAGAAGTTAAGTTGTGGAATTATGATGAGGGTCATTGCTACTTTATTGGACGCGGCCACAGTGAACCCATTTTAAAGGTAGGCTATCGTTTGCTGAATACTTTTCTACCCTAGGTACTTCGTGTTTCAAAAGTAAATTTGCTTTTTTTCAACCGATCTTTTTTTCTTTCCCAATACAAGTCAACTTTGACATTAGCATGACGATTACTTACGGTCTAGGGTAGTACTTGCTTTTAAACGTGCAAATAGCACGATTCTTGCTTGAATTTCTGGAACAAGGCTTGGTCATCGTGCTTTCAGGTAAAAATTAGCCCAGATCAACAAAATATAATCTCAGTTGGAGAAGATGGAGCAATTTTTATCTGGA
Organism: Diphasiastrum complanatum; assembly: GCA_029204225.1. Classification (NCBI taxonomy): domain Eukaryota; kingdom Viridiplantae; phylum Streptophyta; class Lycopodiopsida; order Lycopodiales; family Lycopodiaceae; genus Diphasiastrum; species Diphasiastrum complanatum. Next base: position 56,694,762 of record CM055104.1, on the reverse strand, counting down.
ATTACAAGAGCCCTATCTCTACATCAAGTAGTCCGGTGCAGAATACAAGTCCAGCCAGGTTAAGTCCAGTTCCAGCATTACCAGAGAGGCCTGTTCCAGCTGAAGAAAGTGGTCAAAGTCATGACGAATAACGAGGTCATAAATACGTCAGTCAGGTGGTTGCGTATGAAATTAAGGATGTAGCATGGCATGACACAAACAATGTGCTTGGTTCAGCTTTTTTATTGTTATTGCAATGGAAATAGTTTGCACTGGCATCATTATGTACAATCTTTACACAGTCCATCCACATTTTAGGTCAAGCCAATATTGCAGCCTATGGGCTCCTAATTGTCCTTTTTTGCACGATCAGAATGGGATTCGATATTGCCATATACACACTCTCTCCACATTTTAATCAAATCAGGTCCACACATGGAGCTCATAGTGTGTTTGGGTATTTCACAACTTATTAGGGCTTATGCTGTCAAAAGTCCATGCATTTTGTTCCTAATACAGTGTGGACCAGCTACTCTAGTCAGTTGACGTGAGGGCTTTTGATACCCACATGTAGGCCTATGAGCCTCATCATTAGTGGCTGATTGAATTCATAGTAATTCTTAATCTTGGGTGTGGCTAGAGCAGTTACAAGGTAAGATTCACTAGTTATGCTAGAAAGCAGGACTTAAGATAGAAAGCATGAAAAGAGAATGCTTAAGGAGGCTAAAGAGGAGCAATCATCATAAACTGAATAAAGGAATACAATGCTGCCCTACTTATACCCTCTCCCTGAATCAAATAAAGGATTCAAAAAAGGGAGGGAAAAAGGATTTGGAGGGAAAATAGTGCGCCCTCCCAATAGGAGGACCCCCACTCCAAATCAACGTGACCAAGTCCTAAAAATATGACCAAATAGGGCCCAAGGCCAATATATGAATAAAAAAGGGCCCTTGGGCCTGCTAATGCATGAATAAAAGAATGGACGCGGCGAATGTAATGAGCCAAGTCCATAACTCCCCTGCAGAAAAACAAAGCCCTCCACCGGCTAACAAACATGCTAGATACTGAAAAATCACGAACTAATGGAAATATTGATGGAGAAGACATAAGTCGTCACAACAGATACCCCAAAAGTATCATAACTATGTAAATCAAGTACTAAGGAATTACTACAATCAAAACATAAAAGAATAGTCATGGAGAGAACTATAGCCATGAGAGCTCGAGCGTGCTCTGCCAATAATGGTGTATGATAAAAGACATCAATAGGCTCCCAAGTGGCCTTCTCAAGAGGACGACCATCCCACTGTACTAAAAACTGAACCTGCCTGCTACGTCGACTATACTGAAGGCGAACCTGATAGATGGCAGCTGGCAAAAAAGGGAACAGCTATGGCTCTATAGGAAATGTGAGATCGCGAGGAGCATCATCCTCAATGGCAGCCCATGAAAGGCTAACATGAAAGATATCACAGGCTCATGTAGAATCAAGCAACTATAACCGGTACGTAACAGGGCTGAGGCGATCCAAGATACAGTAAGGCCCATAATAGCATGGTGCAAGCTTCTCAGTAGAAGCGTGACCTTGAACAAAGTGAAACTGTGCAAAGCGTAATCGGACGTAAACTATATCACCAACCTGGAACTCAACATGACGGCGATGACGATCAACAGAAATCTGATAGCGTTGTTGAATCTACTGTAAGTGAGTAGTAGCCCTAGCAATAAGCTTGTGAGCACCGGATAAAAAAAGAAGCAATGGTAACCGGTGTATCATTAGGAGGAAGGGGCACCCCTGGCAAAAGTGGAGCATACCCATGAGCCAATAAGAAAGGTGAAACTCCAGTGCTGGTACTAACAGAGCTATTATAGCTATACTCTGCCAAACATAAATGTTGATCCCAATCCTTCCCGGAAATGTCGAAGGTAATCCTCAAAGCTCCGATTAAGGACCTCAGTCTGCCCATCAGCAGTAGAATGATATGCAGTGCCCATCAGAAGCTGTACATCCAAAATACGCATAAGCTTTGTCCATAATGTAGATGTAAACTTACTATTCTGATCAGATAGTACCATGCAGGCGAAAAATCTCTGATAGAAGACGTGCGCACTGCTCAGTTGTAATAGTACTGCGCGGACCGGTATAAAGTGTGCTTGTTTTGAGAACCGATCCACCACCACCATACAAGAGTCATGACCACGACGGGTATGAGGAAGACCAAGGATAAAGTCCATAGAAATATCCGTCCACTAGCGATGAGGAATGGGCCAACTCTGGAGCAAACCAGCGGACTTAGCACAGGAATATTTATTACGGGCACAAAAAGGACAATGACGAATAAGATGGGCTAGCTCAGACTTCATGGATGGCTAATAGAAATGGTCCTTAAGACGTGCATAAGACTTCTAAAAACCAAAATGGCCACCAATAGGGGAAGCATGAGCATCAGACAACAATTGAGGACGAATGGAAAGAGAACTAGGAATACATAAAGCACCAAGTGGTATAAACGATCATCAACAACAGTATAAACCTGGAACTTCTGAGAGGACAAAAGGGGACGGTACGATAAACATCAGAAAAGTCAAAACAAGACAAATATGCGGCCGGTAAATCATCAAACCAAGAAGGAACTGAACCAACAATACTATGTAACAATGGAGGAAGACGAGATAAAGCATCAGCTGCCGTGTTTGCCTTGCCTGGACGATACAAAATATCAAAATGAAAAGACTGTAAAAATTTTAATTAACAATATTGACGATCACTAAGATCACGCTGAGAAAAAAGATAACAGAGAGACTGATGATCAGATATCAAAGGGAACACGATACAAATAATGGTGCCATTTCTTAAGAGCATGGATGACAACAAGTAGCTCTTTTTCATGTACAGAGTAACGTTGCTCATAAGAGCGCAAGCGACGAGACTCATAGGCAATAACACACTCGGACTGACGTAGAAGAGCGCCTAAACCAATAGCACTAGTATCAGTCTCAACAATAAAACGCTGATCAAATTGGGGGAGACACATAACAGTAGCAGAAACAATGGCATGACGTAAAGCGTCAAAAGCAGTTTGACACTCAGAAGTCCAAACAAAGGTATGAGATTTCTTTTCACAAAAGAACATTTGGACAATTTCGCGAACAGTTGATGCTTAATAAGTAATCCAAACACAGATGATAGATGTTTTACATGATCAGACAAAGTACTAAAAAGCAAGAATGTCATCAAAATAAACTAAGACACAAACACCTAAAAGAGGACGTAAAATATTATTCATAACATTCTGAAATGGCGGTGGACCATTCTGAACACCAATTGGAAGAACACGAAATTCATACAAACCCAAATGAGTACAAAATGTAGTCTTATGCTCATCAAAAGGACGCATCCTAATTTGGTAGTATCCAAAACGTAGGTCAATTTTAGAAAAGATGGAAGAAGTGCCAAGCTGATCAAAAAGGTCATCCATATGAGGTATAGGATACTGATTACGGATAGTCAGCTTGTTTAAGGCACGATAGTCAATGCAAAGGCATTTGGTTCCATCTTTTTTGGCAACAAGGAGGACAGGAGCACCAAAAGGACTATGGCTAGGAACAATGAGGCCCTGACGTAAAAGCAATTTGGAGCTGAACCTCGTCACGTTCATCTTTAGACATACGATATGGAGCACGAGAAGGTGGGATAGCACCAGGAATAAGATCAATATGGTGGGTGACATCTCGTAATGGTGGCAGAGACATAGGTTCTGAAAGATCACAGAATAATGATGCAATAAGTCAGAAATCACCTGAGGAAGAGGACCCATGGATGGAGCAGGAGGAGCAGCAACTGATGTACTCTGAATGATAAAAAGAGTTGCACCTTGAGCCTTTGGCAGGCTACGCATAAACTGCTTCCCGGTAACCAACTGATAGTCACCTTGGGAATCAATACCAGAAAGTAAATGATGTCGACCAGCATGTGTAAAAGACAATGTCTGCTGAGAAAGATCCACGGCAACAGTACCAAGTGATGAAAGCCAATCTGCACCAAGAATAATGTCATAGTACTCCAGAGGAATAATATAGAAATATGCCTGTCTAGAGAAGTCACCAATGCTATAGTCCAAGCCCTGAAACATCTGAGAGCTGATAAAAGTATGTGAGCTAGCAACCTCGACACTGAGAGACTGTGTAGCAGAAATAGGTGAAGCACGAATCCTGGTGGAAATGTAACTGCTAATAAATGACTGTGTACTGCCAGTATCCACCAAAGCAATATGCTCTCGCCCCAAAATGCGAACACGTAAAACATCAAAATCATCAGGAGTAAGAGCCTCATGGTAAAAAACAGCGGTAGGAGGACCAAGAGACTGTCGGCAATCACGGGCAGGTGCAGGCGTACTCAAAATAGGAAATAAAGGTGCTTTACTGGGACGATGAAGAATGTCTAGGGGGGTGGTATCCCCTCGTGGTAGGATAGTCTCAAGGCTAGAAAGAACACGATCAATACGACTCTCAAGATGATCCATGCGGGCATCAATATGTGTAAAACGATCATCTGAAGAGCTCTGCGGTGGGTCTTCTGATGAAGAAGTCGCCATAGAAACCAAGAAAGAGAGAAAAACCTAAGGGAGAGGACGTTTGTCGTCACCCCAACTTAGTCTAACTTCCGAAATCACCAAAAATGGCACATAAACAGTCAATCAAGATGGAGAATAATCAAAAATGAAGGGGCTAAAGCAATACCTGGGTGGGTGTTGATTCGTCGTCCACTCGGTAGTGCCAACAAAGAGAGGTATAAGCCGAAAATAATAGGGCACTGGGCAGCAACTACCAAGATTTACAATATGCTGAAGAATAGGCTGAAAAAGGTGCTGAAGTAAGGCGGCCTCCAATCAATAGTCGAAATGGATAGCAAGTCGGTGAAGAGAACCGCTGAACAGCCTCCAATCAATATAAAAAAATGGGCAGCAAATCGGTGACGAAAAGTGTCAAAAATGATGAGGTAGTAGGGCGTTGGACAACAACTACCAAATCTGCAAAAACAATAAAACCTGCCAAAATAATTGACAAAAGTGATGGGTTAGCAGGGCGCTGGACAGCCTCCACCCAAAACTGCAAAAAATGATGAAGAAATCGTCGAAAGTGATGGGCAGTAGGGCGCTGGACAGCCACTACCAATCTGCAAAAAAATGGACGGAGAAAATCGATGAAAGTGATGGGTGGTAGGGCGCTAGACAGCCTCCACCAATCTGCAGGAAAGTGCTCTGATATCAAGTTACAAGCTAAGATTCACCTAGAAAGCAGGACTTAAGCTAGAAAGCAAGAAAAGAGAATGCTTAAGGAGGCCAAAGAGGAGCAATCATCATAAACTGAATAAAGGAATACAATGCTGCCCTACTTATACCCTCTCCTTGAATCAAATAGAGGATTAAAAAAAGGGAGGGAAAAGGATTTGGAGGAAAAATAGTGCGCCCTCCCAATAGGAGGACCCCCACTCCAAATCAACGTGACTGAGTCCTAAAAATATGACCAACTAGGGCCCAAGGCCAGTATATGAATAAAAAAGAGCCCTTAGGCCTGCTTATGCATGAATAAAAGAATGGACACGGCGAATCTAATGAGCCAAGTCCATAACTAGAGCTCGTTCTTCAATAGCTACATGAACATTTTAGGATTAGTACAAAGCTCAAACAATATTAGGGGCTTTTATTCATTTGACCCTCGGTCATTACTACTTACGTTATGAGTTACTAAGTTCCTATTTTCATTTGTTAACGGTTAAGATTAGGAGGACGAACATTAAAAGAAACATGTATTCATGTACGATAGACATGTTTGTTTGAAGATGCAAGCCATAACTTCTAGCATGTCATTTCCAATTCTGTTCAGGGATGCTTTGCTTTAGTTTAGATTTTCATCTCATGGCTCAATTATCTATAAATGGATGAAGCTTTAAGAAACATTGTACAGTTGTTTATAACAAACGTGTTGGCTTAGATAAAGACAACGACAAGTAAGAGCACTATGTCATGGCCTCCAAGCACATAGCAAATCAGCCTATCTAGTCCATGCCCAAAGAATGTGATGCCATGGTAAGGTGCAGAACGTGTTGGGACCCTGCCATGTTGATTTTTTTATCTACCTTCTCAGGAGGGTCTGCAAACCAGCATCTTGTTGATTGTATTGGAACTTAATTGGAATTGTTTTATGAGCATCAACTTGATGTCTCTATTATTGTTTATATGATGCTATTTGTATTGATCTTATTCTCAACTTGGTATCAAGCATTTTTTTGGGCATAGAAGATCCCGACATAAATATTGAAAAAGAAATCTCGAAAATTCAGAACCCGAAACCCTAAATGGAAACCCTAAATGAAAACCCGAAAATCCCGACACAGTTTTTCTTTTTTGTGACACGAATTTTTTGACAAATGCGACAATTTTTTTGTGCAAAAAATGCGACGATTTTTTTTCTTTTTTTGCACAAAATGCGATAAAAAAATGCCACAAAATTTTGGTTTGATTCTTGTTTTGGGGAGAGAAGCCCGATTTCCTTTTTGGCTATTTTTTTTTCAATGGGAAATTTTCTATTTCATTTGCATTTCTAGATCTTTTTTTTGTTGGACAAGGATATGCAAAGTATTTCTTCAAATAGTGTGGAATCCTTGTGCATCTCCAAGTCCACTTCTTTCATGTGCTTTATGGAATTCATGGCCTATACAACTTGCTTTGGATGCATTCCTGTATGGAGTCTCTATTGCTAGTTTGTTCACTTTCCTTGGGCACTCATTAGTAGCATAGTAATAAGATGACCTCATCTATATGACATGGTGTTCTGTGTGTGAGCAATTTTTTTTCACAAGCATCGAGAAGTTGCAACAATAAGAGTGAGTAAATAAAGTATCAGTCATCTTGTCTCAGGTGGAAAAATCGGGGAAGGAGGGATGAGATTATAGGTTTGAATTTTGGAGGTTAAGTACGTGAACAGTCATACAAAGAAGCCTTCAAAACTAAAGATAATTGAGTTTGTAAGGTACCCAACAACATTGGAGTGCTAAGAATTTTACATTTTCCACAGACTTGTTACAAGAAACGTAGAACTACACTTGAACAAACTATGACCATTATAGAGAAGAAAAAAAATACTCTTCAATCAAAGCATCTAGTATCCAAATAATTAATCAGCAATATTGATTTCTTAGGTCCTATTTATACTCATGAGGCCCAAATCAGGGCTAGGACCTACAAGTTAGGGGATTTAAGGCACAATAATAATTGTATCACGTGGTGCATCACTAATAAGTTCAAGACAATATATGAAGGGCCCCAACCATATGGTCTAATGTCAAATAACAATATGGGGCCCAAGGCACAAGAAGGTGATATAAAACTTATAGATGATGTCAACAATTCTTAATACACCATTGAGAATGTTGGTTTTATAATTGACTATTGCTTTTGTTGTAGGTACTATACTAGCATAATCAAAAATTTCAATCTCGTAATGTTTTGGTTGGTTGTGTTTCCACCATGCATCCTATTGCATATTGTAAGGTATATGCATGGACAAAAAATTGTTTCACTTACTTTTAGGAGCTAAAATAGATGTCTCCGTCAATAGTTATTGAAATTTTTGAAATCAGTTTTCTATAATGTGATACATAGCACCTTAATTATTTTACAAGGATCTTGTCATAAGATATCTCGAAATTGCTCCCTCTCCAAAGAAAGTTGCATATGCACTCATTGATCTTCTATCCACTCAATTTCCTCCAAAAATCAAAATCTGTAGATTATCCAATATTCGTTAGAAAAAACATCTAATAGTATCAACCTCTACCAGATCAACATTTGTTCCATGATAAGAAGTATTCTCATGTTGTATTTCTCTAAAAGATGTCTTCTAGGGAAGTCAAATTGATTACTAGTTCATGTCATATTTAGAAACATCTTAGTAACTTGTCCAATTTCTCTACTTCAACACCAAAGACCAAAAAATCTCTTGTAAAAATATTCTCATGAGTTTTTTCAAATATTCATAGAAGGCTTTAACCATGAGTTTTGGTAAAGTTGTTGAGTCATGTTGATGTGCTATCTTTGGAGATTGCAAACAAAAAATTTCCTATTCCATATAGCATGCTGGTATGCATCCTTCCCTTTTGTCACTTTAATTTCATTGTTAAAATTGTGTGTTTGAGGACCTTGAATAGATCTACCACGACCTACATGCATGAGAGGTTGCACACTATCAAATCTATCTTGATCAACTCAGATTTTCGTAGGCTATCAAACAATATTTGGAGCTAGGCACATGGTATCATAGCCTATTTAAGATATGCATGCATCTATCAATTTATGTGTGCAAATTTGTCTCGAAATCAAGATCTAGTGAGTGTAGATTTCATCTCCCTTGCTATCTTTATAATTTTAGGATCAAGAGGGGTCATAATCATTAAGATTGGACCTGGCCTTGGTACTGTAAGGAATTTAGTGCTCAGACGCATGTGAAGGACAGCCAACTTTGACCAATTGGTTCTCTTCCAAGATAGATCCAAAATCTATGCTAGAAAGCTTGCTAGAAAGCTAGTAGAGTCAAGATTGTGTTGCAATTTGTTTCATATCAATTGGACATGCCAATCAAAAGTTATAGAAAATCAAGGTGGGTAGGGCACCCAACCTGGTTTGACACATTTCGTTTGACTCATATCATGCTTGTTTGATCCAAAAACTTAGAAAAAAAAAGCTTTCCAATCTTGTCTATTTGATATCTAGACAATTTTTTGAGGTCATAGCCACATAGTTTCATGCAATCCAATTGTATTTGAGTCATTTGTGGTGTTTTTGAGTACTTTTGTGTTCTTGAGTCAAGTTGACCCAAACTTTGTACTTGCTCCATCTTGAGATGAGAGTTTGATCTAGTTTGAGAGAGATTGGTAGAGGGGTGCAATTTTTTAGCGAGCTTTTGGCAGTTTTGGCGAGCTTTTATGGCAATTTTGATGGGCATAATCCAAAACATGTTCTTAGGTCTAAAAGAGTATTCTATATGTACGGACATGACAATATGGACATTAAACTTAGCACATATTTATGAAACTATTATGAATGAACAAGAGATTAAGGACTTCAATCCTCACAAAAAAACAAATCAATTACAAATCTCTTTTGGTGTGGAAATATTGATTTACTTTCACCAATTTCTTCACTAAGGTTTATAAGTATTAGAAACAAAAATCAATTTTCAAACTCAAAATAAATCCCAAACTAACATTTGTTTTGGAAGCAGATGCATATTTTTTATCAGACAAAATTGCAGTTAAACATAATGCGACAATCTTTTACAATGACAAATTCTTTAAATTGCATCACCAATGACGCTTTAGACATCATACACACTTCTTTAGAGCAAGCTGATAATCGTCTCTAACAACACGAGAGAAGTCTAGTAATGCTATCAAGAGGTTTACCATTCTTCGAGCCAGAAAGTCCAAGCGGCGAGCTGGTTTTCGAGCTGCGGTCGCCGTGCTCCCCCTATTTTTGACACAAACCTAGGCATGCATTATTTCATGCCATAAGAGATGACCTTTCTTATGGTATTTTGGGCATCGAATTTTTTTGGAATCGAAAATTTTGGGAATCGTTTTTTTTTTAAATAAAAAATTTTGGGTATCCAATTTTTGGAATCCAAAATTTTGGGAATCAAAACTTTTTGGTATCTAATTCTTGGAATCAGACTTTTTGGAATCGAATTTTGATATCGAATTTTGGTATCGAATCTTGATATCGAATTTTGAGTATCGATAATTTCGGGTATCGGATTTTTTTGGAATTGGAAATATTGGATGTCGAACTTTTTTGGAATCGGATTTTTTGGGTATTGAAAATCTCGGGTACTGAAAATTTTGGAATCAAATTTTGTTGAAATTAAAAAGTTTGGATACCGAAATTTTTGGAATCAGATTTTTTGGGTATCGAAAATCTCGGGTATCAAAAATTAGCCATTTGCCAACGATGAAATATCAAAATTCAATATAAAATCTCGATACACAAAAAAAATCCGATTCCAAAAAACTTGATTCCCAAAACTCAATACACAAAAAAATCCAATTCCAAAGAATCGATACACCCAAAAATTTCGATTTGGGAGAATTTTAGATTTTGGATATTGAATAGGAATTAGAATCTATTTCCATCTTGCCTGTGTGGTGCATGTCGAGAAACCTTATTTCGTTTTTTTATACAACACGCTGAGGTGACTTTACTCAATAAGGGCTATAGATTAGCCTCTATTGCAAACCCAAACAATGAAAAATCCTTTTGTAGTGTCATATACAATATTAATTGGAAGGCAAAGGGGAATGTCATAATGGTGGATAAGTTGCAGATGATAGCATCATCTGCTGTGGATGCCACGAGGTATATAGACTTCTTTTTTACATTGCTTTCAATACATTCTCAAGTTCAGCACCTTCATTGGTACGTCGTCGTAATCGTGAATGTAATCTTATGGGTTTTAGGAAAGGTGAAATCTTACGCGTTCTTGCATCCACACCGAACGAGAGGGAACTATATGCCATTCCAAATGACAACCAGGGCTTTAGACGTTTCATGGCTAAAGAAACGTACTGGTACCACATGTTTGATGAAGGAAAAAGAATGATTGCCTTTATGAGCTCTTCCATGGACCCTCGTCTACCAGATACATTTTTGGCATTTTTTTCAGATGCTTGTGCATGCCATTGTGTGCACAGTTTCGTGGAGCTTCAAAAGAAGATGAAGAATGCCGGTGCATACGAGGACCAAGAAAAAATTGGCATGTCTTCCAAAAGATTCTCGTCGTGATTATGCTTGTATCAATTTTCTGGTACTATCAACAACTGATTTATGGTTTCTACTTTTTGTTTGTTTCAGGTGGTTATTGTCAATGCAAAAACCTGGACAAATATCTAGCATACCCACTCAGTGCGCAGGTTGTGGTTTGCATGTTTCCTGACATGTGGGTTGACATTGGCCTGTCTGATTGGAAAAAGAGACATTTGTCATGGTATCTAGAGTACCCTGTAGGTACATATCCACCCTGTAGGTACATATCCACCCTCTGAGAAACAATTGTACGAGAGAGAACAACTACGGAAAGCAAAGAGGGCACGCAGAGGAGGTGAGCATAGTACTGAGAGTTTGCGGCTAGACATCAGCACGATGATTGGGAGGAGTAAATGGGTTGAGATGTCCCCATTACTAACTCTCATATGGCCGTTGTGGGAGTCTTTCCTCTGTGTAAATCTTCAAGTGGGTAGTGTGCGACCAGCAGTGCTGTCTCATGAGGAATCAGCTCCCTGCTATTCTTTTTGTAATGGAGAAGATGTGTTTAGTTTGCATGTGAGTTCTCTCTCCTAAACAAGAAGAGCACCAGTGTGTCACATTACACTCTAGAAAATGACATGCTTCTACAAATGCAACAGCTGGGAATCCAGAGCAGAATCATCTTCTATAATCATACCAAAGTACAAACAATGAGCAGGTTTTCTTTGCACCATCGAAAACAAGGCAGACTCAACATTTCTTTGACAGCAAAAGGTACATCATGTTATTGAACAGGTTGTTGGACATACCTCACAACAGAGGTAACACATTCTAAGAAGAAAAGGTCTTGGCCTCACAACCTAGGAACATCCTCAGAAGCAGAACTCAGACTTTCAATGTTGTCCATAGAGATAGCAAAAAGCGTATTTATGTTGTGAAGGATACAACCAGCCCCTCAGAAGTCCCAATCCATTCTAATATCAGAGATCAGGTGACGAGCACACTTTCTTGGATAAGGATCAAACTCAGCACACTAGAGTATCCCATGAGGGAAAATGCCATGGCAGTATCAAGAATCAACATGAGAACACTCTGTAAAACACAAAAGACATGTCCTGATAAGGAACATGTAAATCATCATCAGACAGTTGCTCTTATAGCTCACAATGCAGGACCACCAGTATTATCAGCATCATTCTTGAACCTTACAAGAAACCTCAGCACCATAATTATTGACAGTTAGATTGGACAGATGCAGTCACTAAACCCAGCAGAGAACACATAAGAGCATGCAGTTTAGAGTGAATGCAAGAGAGTGTAAACCTCAGCAGAACCTGATCCTCATAATAGAACTAAAAGCCATCTAACTAAAAGCCATCTCGAGAAAGACTTTTGCTCATTTTCTAGGCTTGGAGCCCACCTCTCTACTTCATTTTGTCATTTTGCTTTTCTTCTCTTTGTAGCATGCTGTTCTAAGGCATTGAATGTTGATTTAACATTTCAACATGTGCCTATATGAAAAAGTATCCCTCATGCCTATTAATTTTCTTCATAAGGGTTTTTTCAATGCTTGAACTCCCAAATCCACAATCAAAGGCCTTGTTGTGCATTAAAACTGATTTGACCTTTTGGCATGTGGCTATTAGAGTTGCCCTTATGCCTATCGTCATGTGTTTTTTTTCTCTTAAGCTTTTTAATGAAGCCTCACTTTGATTTTGGCCCCGCCTTTTGCATTTAAGCTCCTCTTGATTTTTCTCATGTGGCTATTAGGAGGTCCCATGGCTAATTCTTCTAGCTTTTGGCCTTTGCCCACTTGGTCATACACCATATTCCATTGGCCCCAACTTTAGGATTATCTTGGCCCCCTTTTTAGACATTGCACTTTGTGGATTTTTATCTCGCAACTCCGCAATTTTGGTGACTGAGCCCCCACTTCTCACTGAACAACAATCTGAAAACACAGTACTTCGGTTTTTATATTAGTATTGAAAATCACAGTACATTGCAAAATTTTGACGTAGTAGCCGAAACTATACTATAGGCTGAATTTTTAAAGGCCGTCAAAAATTTTAAAGGCCAATTCTAAGGCCGTAATTTCCTCTAGCCACATTACGAACGGGCTGGGCCCCCTATCTATTGGCGATTTTCAGCCATTTGTACATTGCAATTTTGCGGCTTTTACATGCCGATTTCTTAACTATAGCAAAATTAAGCTCCAAAATTAACGCGACTTTTGGTGTCAAAATTCGGCTAACAATGGGCAGCAGATGATATCTTTAGATATCTAGCCACTGAAGAAATAGATCTTCAGTTGACAAAACAACAAAAAATAAAGCTTATTATGAAATTTTTACCATATTATCTTATTGCAGAACAATTATATAAGTTAAGTGTTGATGGTATTACAGGTCGTTGTGCCCACGACATATTATTGCCTTGACACATGAGGGTATTGGGGGTGGACATTTCTCCTCCGACGCTACTGCTAGGGCAATTTTTTTGGAAGGGTTTTGGTGGTCAAAGACATCCATTTTTATGTAAAGTTTGCGATGTTTTTCAACGCGAAAAGAATACCAAAAAGGCCGACCACAATCTCCTTACTCCAATACTTGAAAGTCACGCATTTCACAAATGGGATATCGATTTTGTTGGACCTATTAGTCCAATAGCACGTGGCACACAATCTCGATACATCTTGATTGCCACTGATTATGCGACAAAATGGATAGAGGCTAGAGCCACACGAAAAGCAGACGCAAAGTCTGTAGCACGCTTCCTCTATGAAAATATTATCACCCGATTTGGTTGTCCTATCGAGCTTGTTAGTGATTGAGGTTCTCACTTCCTTAATGAAATAATCAACAATTTACTAACTCATTACTTTGTTATACATCGAAAGAGTACCCCGTACTATCCTAGATGTAATGGATTAGCTGAATCTACAAATAAAACGATTTGTAAAATCTTAACCAAGATAGTAGAAACAAGTCGATTAGACTGGGAAACGAAGTTATTCTTTGCTATCTGGGCATATCGCACAACGCCGAAGTGAGCCATGGGTTGGAAAACACCATTTGAACTGGTATATGGCCAAGAGGCTGTTATGCCAGTAGAGTTTTGAATTCTTTCTCTACGCGTCACTTTAGCATATCCCACTGACTTGTGTGACGATAGTGCTTATCAACCAAGTTCAGAATCGACTCTTTACATTGACGAAACTGTGTGAAACACGTCTTATCTCTTATCATGCACAATTAGTTCATAAATGACGACAAAAGACTGGCATGATCGTCATGTCAGGACTAAGGATATTTATGATGGTGATAAAATTTTACTTTATACATCTTCCATGGTCCATCCCGGGAAATTGACATTCCGTAGCCAAGGACCTTATGTTGTCAAGAAAATTTTCACCAATGGTGCAGTCCAATTAGAAACCCTAGAAGGCATATCCCTTGACACATTAGTCAATGGTAGCCGACTACAAAGGTACTACGAGAATAATTTTTTGGCAAGTCCTCTGTAGAGATATCTTTCTATGTTATTTTACCTTATACTTTTCTGTTTTTCCTTCTATGTATATTTCTTCCCAAATTTTTTGTGAACCCATTGGGTTTACACTTATTCAAAAAATCAAAAATATTTTTTTTCCATCCGTCAATAGGTTCTAATTTGCATCCGACAAGATTGCATCCGCTAGATTGCATCCGACAACATACATCCGACGATTTGTGTCTGCCAACCACCAGTCTCATTTGCATCCGTGTGGAGCCTCATGATCCCACATTATCCAGAATTGTTGTTTTATATTGCAAAAAATTTCAATTTTTATACATGTAAATGTGCTATAGTGCCTAAATTCATGTAAAGGCCTATTTGCACTTTGTAAATTCACATTTAGGTTAAAACTCGCGACGTTCTATAGAGACGCATTAGTGGATCTCAACCGACATATTAACAGTTGGTAAACAACATTGAGGCCGGTGATCGTTTCTATAAGGACGACACTTTGTGCCATTGTATAGACGCACAGATTTGAGTATCAATTGAGAGAGAAGAGAGCCAGTTTCTATAAGCTTGAGCATTCTTGGGCCTCTGTCATCTTTTACAGCATTACTTCTTATCAATTCAGCGAATACACTCTGTATGATCTGTAACTGTTTGTGATACTTCTTTTCTGCATCACACATATTTCTCATGTCTTATTGAATTCCAGTTACTCTAACGTGGATTTTCAGGCATCACCAGAGAGCGACAATTCTAACTAACGTGTGTAGGGAATTAGCCGAAGCTGTTAAGCATAACCATAAAGCAGAACTTCTTTCAATTTTGAATGAGCTATGTGTCCAGATAATGAATTTATTTGATGTTTTGTTCTGTTTGCTCACTGTGATAAGAACTAATTCTCTATGTTCGATTCAGAGGAATCATGAGCCAATTCGATTCTGTTTGATGAATCTATTTGCTAGTTGCTATCTGATCTGATTGCTTACTGATATCTGAAGAGCCTGAAAGATAAAGTAACTTTTATAATCACAAACCTTGACCAAATTGTTTCACCATTGGTGTTCCTGGATGTCAATTTACCCAAATATCTTTGGATAACCACATATGTCGCTGTAGTATTCATTGTTAATATTACACATCACAATCCATTCATCATCTTACATGCACTTATCATACAAAAGAAGAGATTATTGTCTCTCTTGGGGAACGATCAAACCTTTTATACTACTTAATTCATTTATTTTGTGAAAATCTATAATGACTAGGCCACCACATAATTTGGCACTATTGCCAGGAGATGAATTTCATCTTTTGTAATATTGTTAAGTGTATTAAGTCTACAAATCTTTCTCATGTAACACATGCCAAGAACACACTCTCAAGCAACTATCGATCATCATCTGAAAATGCAGACAATATTTGTCCAAGTTTGAATCTATTACTATAGCAAATAAAGAACATACAGACGAGGACAAAGTTAGAATTTTGCCAGGTCTTCTGCGAAAGCAGACTAGGATTTGGTACAATCAATTAGTACCGGAAACGGTTAATACTCGGAACACTTTAAGAACAGCATTCCTTAAGCAGTTTAGGGAGATAGCTACTTCACTAGATTGTTGGCTTGGCTTAATCCTGTTGAGAAGAAGCCGAAGGAATTACTTAGAAAGTATACTCGTAGAGTTAAAAATTTAATAGGAAAGTTAGGAGCCCAGTTTCCGTTTCCTACGCAAAACAAATGGTTCTTGGGCGGCTTGCCTAAGAAAATGGACCGTTATTGTCGACAGGGATTGATGACCTCTTTGGAAGATGTCATTGTCTCTACCGAAAATTACGAAACTTCTCGAATTTCTCATAGAAGGAGAAATGAGAGAAAAAGTGGTAAAAAGCATAAATCGAAACGTACAGAAGAATCTGAATCATCTACTGAGTCTGAATCAAAATCTGATTCGGTAGATGAGGAAGAGTCTTCCGAGTATTCATCTTATTCTTCTTTATCAAAAAAACAAAAGAACTTACATACATAGCTTGATTCAGCTAGTATATATATTTACAAGTGTCAAAAGACAAATATCTTATAATTCTTGAATGTCTTCTACTCCAGTTTTGTATATGTACAAAAGCTGGTACCCGCTAACCGCCCTTGGCATATTTGGTTGTCCAGCTATTTTAGGGTTGATAATAAGTTAGCGACGTCGATCTGCCAATGTAGCAAAAACCCAAAAAACTCAAAGGTGCCCTTAGACTGAAGGTATAAAAAATCCGAAGGTGCCTTAGACTGAAGGTACGCGAAGGTGCAAAAAAGGCAAAAAAGGCAAAGGTGCCTTTAGAATGTTTAAGGCACAAAAAATCTCAAAGGAAAAAAATGTGAAGATCCGAAACCTGTAGTCGGCCTTCGATTTTCAGGATGCTCATTACTTGAACGATTTGTTTAAGACTGAGCATAAGAAATCTAATATGCATCCAACAAGATTGCATCCGCCATTGTCCTCGACAATTTGCATCCGCCACTGTAGCTGCCAATTTCCATCCGATGCCACTGAGAGAACTTCCAAAAAAATTAAAAAAATTTCAAAAAATGGCCGAATCAGATTCAGACCATAGTGATGAGATATCAGACATGTCTCAATCACTCAAACTCGTTCTCTGTGAAGATGAAACAATGAATTAGTGGTATATCCAAGCTCAACCAACCTTTAAGTTGCTTGAGTTTCAAATTCCTCTCTAGAAGGGCCACCAGAGCCTTTATCTTATGTACCAGACATACGAAAATTTTAATCGGAAGCAACTCACGTTTTGCATTGAACTTCAAAATTTTCAGTCAATTGTCTACTTGGCTGGCAGCAACCTCACCACCTTTGGCTTTCCTAGTGGCCATAAGGAGAAGCCAGTCAAGCTGACCAATATGTTGCAGCAACCATATGCCAGATTCCTTGACACGTCTATCGACAAATGGAAGAACAAGGATGGCATTCTCCTCCAGGCCATCAAGTGCCAAGAACTGGGAGCTACGTGTGCTTATCTTACAAAGTACACTTATACACGCAAGGCACATCTGCTGAGGATTCCCCTCCAGATCTTTGCCATGTTGGGGGAATCCTATGAAGGCCGCCAAAATATGTACAATTGGGCCGCCTTCATCTCCCGACAACTCATTATTGCCCTGCAGAAGAGAGCCCCAGTTACCTCCTTGGGCTCTAAAACTTAGGAGCAATTTGGACTAAGAAATAGCCACTAACACCATCCAAAAAGCTAAAAGCTTAGGTCCTGCCATATCTTCGAGGATTTGTGTGGCCAGAGGTAGTGGGAAGTGATCTTTCTCTATTTGGTCATTAAGTTTCTTCAAATCCATGCAGATACGAAGTTACCATTTTTCTTTGGTACCACCACAATTGGTGATACCCAATTGGTGTGCTCGATTTCATTATTGAAACCAGCATCGAGAAGCTTAGGGCAATCTTTATAGCAATGCCTTCCGATACAGTCAGCACACTTAGCTACAAAGTCATAACAAAGTCTACATTCACTTTGAAAGTTAGCATGCAAAACCTCTCTTCTAAAGTGCTGAAGGGAAAATGGCATAACCACTTTGGTTGACTTGTGTAGGTTGCTCCTCTGAATAGTATTGGTCATTGGAATAAGTTAGGATTACCGTCATCACTAGTAGATTCATAGGTTAGGGTTTCATAAGAGGAGTTCTGCACTACATTGGCCTGTACTTGGGGTCGGTTCTGTTGATTTGGCCTGTTTGGTTGAGTAGATTCTCTTGGACCTGGGAGTGCCAATCGTTGCTGTTTTCCAATGATGGAATGGGCGGAGGACATTTTTCAACAGATATCACTATTCGCAAACTTTTGCAATCAAGATGTTGGTGACCTACACTTCATAAAGATATAGAAAATGGCGAAGGTTCTCTAGCAAATTTATAACCTGTTTTGAAGTCACAGATGAATGTTCAATAGTTTGCCATTTTAAAAACCTTTGTCGATCATCTTACAGTCATTATTAATCTTCGCCGACCTGACAGATGGATTCAGAATGCCAAAATTAGGTTGGACATAGGTTCAGATCCTGAAATTTTTTATTATATACAGTATCTAGGCAAAGGATGTTCTTAGGTGAATGTTGAACCTTCGCCAGATCTTCAGAACCTTCGTTGGATCAGTTTAGATATTCAGAAACCTTAGCTAATTTTAAAGTATCGATCATGCCTGCAAATTTTTGTCCAGAACTGATTGTCTAATGGACCCTCCAAATTCACCTATAAAAGGGTTGAATTTGATTTTATTTCTCACTTGTGCTAGCGAAGCTCTTGCCGAATTTTCCAGCAACCACAAATTTTCGAAACTTTCCTCCAGCCTTTTGATACACACTTGCGCTCTTATTCTCAGTTTTTGTCTACTCTTATCATGTCTTCTATCGATACTTCTCATTCTCCTTAATATGTCATTCATTGTGATGTTCCAACCCAAACGGACATCATGATAGTTTCTAGCACAAGCATGGTGGCTCAATGGATGAATCTTGCTGAGGCTTTGCTCACAACAATGGGGATTCACAAGCATGATTTTTTTTTGAAAAAATTAATATGGAATTTATAATGATGGCCTTTAACACCTAGACCAAGAAAAAATCTAAGTTTTACATTACCTACCAGGGGGCTACCCACAAGGTGCAAGTCTCTGAAGCCGCCAAACCATAAGCATGTCAATAAAGTCATCAAACCTTTCATTGACACATCCAATGAGCTATACTGGACCAATCATGGCTATTTATTGGAGTCTATCCGAGATCCCACCATCCATGCAGCTGTGCAACTTTTGAACAGCTTTCTGATTGTTGGAAACCTCAGAAATGAGAACATTTCCTCACAAATCATGCATCGCATAGTTGAGTCGAACTATAAATTTGACAAAAAATTGTTGGAGCCTTACAACTGGTTTAAAATGGTTTCTGGTGAACTGAAGAGAGCCACCAAGGGTAACACCAAGCAAAAATTTGCTGCTAGCACTCTTTTGTCCACCATTTCCACTTTCTACTTGCTTAATAAGATCCATGGGTTTGTCCCTGAGTCAGTCATCTTTGTCTACGAAGATGTGGCACTTGCCGAATCTTCCAGACTAGTCACTGACGGGTACGCAGCGAGGTCGTAATTCCTGACTCGCCTTTTCATGCCACATCGCCGTACTAGGCAACCAACGCCAGTTGCGCTACCACCCCCCGCTGCCACTCTCTCTACACTTCATATTCCCCAGTTCACTGATGTTTTCCTAGCCTTCGCTTCCTCACAAGGTCAGTTTGAAATCGTTGGGTCCACAATTCCAATCACAGCTGCCCAAGTCGCCTCTTCCGTAGACACTCAAGATGCTTCACCGAACATGCAGGCTTTCATGGATATGTTTGATGATCCCAATCCTTTGGGGGATGTCTCAGAGCCCTGGACCCCCCTTTGAATCTCAATCCCTTGGAAAATGATTCAAACAAGTCCATGATAGCACTAATGTTTTCATCCATCTTTTCAGGTTGATCACCAAGATCAAGTAGATCAAGCACTAGACACCATTCAGATCATCCATGTTGTTAAATCATCGAAGCAGTTTGACGCCACAATACTTGATGGTTATGAAGAAGAACCGACACGACCTCAACGCCAAACGAGCACAACACCTGCAGTTCTTGTTCATGTTGTTGTTGCTACTACAACCACAACACAAGTGGATTTTGGTGACGCACTAGGTTTAGTCAATAACCTTGCGTGCGTGATTAAGACTATTTTACATGAAAAGAAGGACATGGACAAAATAATTTTTGAGCTGGGATCCGTGAACACTTTTATTAGCCAAAAGGTGATCGAACTGAATCGGGAGTTAAAGACACCACACGAAGCAAAGTCCGAAGCCAAGACGAAGAAAGCCTAGAAGTTAGTCGAAACATTGGAAGACCATGTGACAAGTCTTAAGAAGGGGAGATGTCGGTACTGAAGAAGGCATAGCACCAAATGCACAGGCCATGGAAGAAGGTCCATCTACTTACATGACCAGGCCTTTCTTTTAAAAACGGATCACCATTGAGGACCAGATCCAAACTTTTTTGCAGCAACATCCACACGAGTCCTCGAGGGGTGGATGGGTAATTAGGTTTAAGACCTCCGAGATCAAGGCCGACAAAGAATTGACAAACTACCAGCATTGCCCTCGCCAATTGCAGGGAGATCCTTACTATGTGCCAATGTGAGAGAAAATAAATGGAAAGATTTTGGGATTCTAGTGGGACAAGTCAGCATCCACACCCCAAACTGGCCCATAATCTACCAGAAGTACAATTGGAATATCTCAGTTGACTTCCATCGAGCCCTACAATTTTATGCAGCGGAGTACAATAATTTGCCAGATTCAACTATTAGGCAATCTGCGCTTTTTACAAATGACTTGACAATGTTGGTGTCCATATCACCGAGATGGGATGATTGCCTTCCAGCATTGGCTTTCGATCCAAACGTCCCATTGGCATCCGATAAAATACAAGATCAGCTGCCATTGGCTAGATTAACTATCGAGCTGCGATGCTAGGCGGAGCATGGGAGTCCAGATTTACAACTTGGACAACCTCCAAAAATATTGAAAGGGCAAATAAGTGCTTTTTAACGCACAAAAAGGATTTCAACATTGAGCGCTTGGAATTCATGGAAAAGGTGCAATGCCACCTAATAAAGGTGCGAAAAGAGCCGAAATAAATAATCTCGCAAGGTGTCATGGGACGCCACCAATTTGGTGGGGATATTGTTGGAGGGTTTGTGGATCCCAAGACAACCCTAACCCTAGTTAATAAGTGAGAGGGATTTGGCACCCTGCGTGTGTAAGTCCAACCCGATGATCACATAGAGATTTGATTAATTACAAAGCCAATATGCGAGACTTTTAATGTCACGGGGCTAAAAAGTCAAGTTAGTGAATAAAGTAGGAATTCTCACCAAAATTCATTTTTAAAATTGGGTCCTCCAATTAATGAATGGGTTCCCTCCACTAATTGAATATTTAGGTTTAGATTAGCCAATAGGATTGGGGTGCTCATCTCCTCAATTCACTATATAAAAAGCAATTTTGAAGCATTGTACATGTTCTCTCATCATTTCAATACAAGCAAGTTGGCCCTCTTATAAAATGGATGGGGAATGCCTTTGCTCTCTATCTCTTTTCCTCCATCTCTCATGCTTCTTTTGTGGTTGCACATGCTATGTCAACATAACTCTTGATGATAGGACCAAGGAGAATCCATCTTCAAGGAAATGTATGTTTGTTGGGTATAGTGACAAGGTTTACATTCCTACTACTAACAAAGTGATTGTGGGTAGAGATGTCATTTTTGATGAGGGGAACATTCCAAAAGTATCTTCAAGCATTATTAATGGTGATGTGTATGGATCTAACATTCTTGATGTTGATATATAGGATCCTATTTTAGATGGTGATGATGATGGACCTTCATCAAGTCACAAGCCAAGGAGAACATCAAGGGAAAGACAAATGTCTTCAAGGCTCACAGATGATGCTATGCAAGTAGATGGATGTTTTCATGATTTTCCAGAAACTCAAGGATCTAGAAAAGAGATCTTAGTCAATGACTTTGATGGTCAAGTTGAAGATCAAGAGGTTGATCTCAAAGGGCTTCAACAAGTCAAAAGGGAAGTTGGCAATTTGGAACTAGTCAAGAGCATCAAATGAGAGTCAATTGGCAAGGATGTTATGGATATGTTTTTGCAGGTTATTGAAGATTCAAGTAAGGTCAAAGGAGCAACAAGGTAGTGTTGTTCAAGTTTACTTTACTTGTTCTATCTCATGTTTGAGCAATTTCATGTGGATGTGTGCAAATTGTCAAGATATGGTAAAACTAGCTACATTGGTATTTTGATGTTGGATTTGTACTAGCATTCTTGGCTGGTTTTGTTGATGAAAATGAAGCTATTGAAGGTTTATTATATCACTTATTCATGATCAGGTCATGAATTGAGAATGGCATCTTGTGGCAAGATGGAGATGGAGACTCATTCATGGAGTTTCATGGTGGATACATGGCAAGAAAAGACAAAGATGGAGAAGACATGCAAGAAAATGGTGATCACTCACATTTATCATTTGATTGCTAGAATTTTCCAGAGAGTTCAATTTGATAGCATGGAGGAATCATCTCATTTAGATTCTATTTAGTTCTTCATGTTCTATTCACATCTTGACATGTAAAATTGATGTAAGAAATAGTGAGGCATCCTAAGTGGATACTATTTTTGTATCAATTGTGGAAACTACTTAAGAACATTAGAAAGGAGGTCTATACTTAGGAAGGAGATCATTCTAAAGTTGGATCAAAGTTCTATGGTTGCTAAAACTAGTTGAAGAGGGAGTGTGAGAAATTTCAACTAGTTTAGTCAAGATTGGTCATAATTTGATAAATTGCCAAATATACAATTGAGGCCAATTTCATGTTAGACTTAGAGTTTGACTTTTCAAAGTTATATTAGTCTAAAAGCATTTGAATAAACACTTTTGGAAAGTGTAGAACACGAGTTTTTGGTAGATTCAATTTGAGTAGTAGAGACATTGAATCTAGTCACAATAATAGTAGGGTTTTTCATTATGGAGAGAAACCAAAGTTTGAAATTAGGTTTGGACCTACTATAAAAGGATGTAATTCATGGGAAGAGAAGATCTCTCTCTCTCTCTCTCTCTCTCTCTCTCTCTCTCTCTCTCTCTCTCTCTCTCTCTCTCTCTCTCTCTCTCTCTCTCTCTCTCTCTCTCTCTCTCTCTCTCTCTCTCTCTCTCTCTCTCTCTCTCTCTCTCATTTCATGCTTATACATGGTTCTCTTTGGGTCATCTATTCTTTGGTGCACTATATTGATGATATTTTGCAATTTTGTGTGTAGAATGCTCATTAAATGCTATTTTCAGATCCACACGTGTGAAATACAGTAGCTTACTGTTTTTGTACGGAAAACAGTTTTTATTGATCTTTTATCAAGATCCATTAGAGTTTGCATCTCATTCATAGTGTAGATGCTGATTTTTCTAAATTGGCAAGATTGGTGAATTGCTTGTCTTTCTAACCAAAGATCAAAGGAACATTTTGGATCTTAATGATCTGAAATTCTTCATATATATTACATAAAAAATTTGCACATGTAATAGCTTCTCCCCAAAAAGAAATGTGCAAAGAGACATCTAGTCGCATTGCTTTTGCACATTCACACAAAGATCTATTTTTGCTCTCGGCCACCCCATTTTGTTGGGGGGTGTGAAAATTGCAATTGGACCACAAATGACCGCAAATTGCAAACTGCAAATGACCGCATGCACTTGGACAACAAGTCCCTTGATAATAATATCGCCTACAAAAGTGCCAAAAACCTGGTATGTGCAATAGGGAACTAATTTGTCACAAGCCGAGGTGGATGAGTTGAACAAAGGTGGATATATATTGGAGACAGACACATTTGACCAAATTTGTGAACATATCTCATTGACTTGAGACATGATTGTTTGGATGAGTTGTAATAGTCTGTTTGCCACGAGACTATATCCAAGGAGGCAAAAGAGCGGATGGGCAGAGCTCTAAGCTTGAATGGTCATCTGAGAAAAGTTACCAACCTTTTGTCGGAGCACAAAGAGAAATATACTATTGAAAGCTTTGAGTCCATTCAAAGAGACAAGTTGTATGAAGTCACAATTGCAAAAAAACCAGCGTGCACATGCGAAGATTTCCGAAAATTTGTTGCATGCAAACATATGTACTTCGTCTACTTGGTGGTGAAGGGTCTTGATGCTATCAACATGATGTTCATACACCAACCAATTATCAGCTACGAAGAGCTATTTCATATTTTTGCTCTGCCATGTAGGGGTCTACAGTAAATGTAGGAGTCTATTCATTCCTATGTTGGAATGGTGTCAATTTTATTTCACAGACATCATATCCTACGACTGCATACACTATCGGATATCGAAGTTTTGGTTCCACTTTTTTAATGGGTCTAAAATAGATGTAGGAGCCTTTACGTGTAAGTGTGTGATTTGGTTTCTATTTTGTTGCACATACATAAAATCCAACGACTAAATACACTTTCGGTTATTGGAGTCTCGCTAAAGCTTTTGTACTTCTTGACATCACGAGTTCCATTTTAAATGATGTTTTTGCAATATCTGATATTTGTCGTGCACAATACCTTCAAAGCGCATCAATCAATATAAAATACATCTGGCTTGGAAAACCCAACTCAACGAGTAAGTATAGCAATGAAGAATGTCATATGAGCACTGCTTTGAACTTTGTGAAAGATATTGCTATCACATGGGTTTTCTCCGAAATACATTTGAGCTATATCTCGATTATTGATTCATTATTAGCAAGGATGGGTATCTGACTTGACAAGGCCCTAGTATGCAAGCCAGTTTGGATACAAGACCCTAGCAACTGCAAGATATCACCTATAATGACATTGTATGAAAAAGAAATCTGTAAGAAATTTAAACATGAATGACTTGTCAGAGTTTTTGAAATTTCGATTTCCAGAGTTTTCTGAATTTTTCGTTACCCAGATTTTTTCGAAAATGTTTGGATACCCAGAATTTTTCAGAAACTTTTCAATATCCAGAGTTCAAAAATTTTCAATATTTGAAATAAAAAATACCCAGAATTTTTTAATACCCTAAGTCCATAATTTTCCATACCCAAAATTCAAAATTTTCAATTACTAGAAATTTTTGAAACCCTAAGCCCAAAATTTTTTATATTCAGAATTTGAAATTTTTGATAACCAGAATTTTTGATACCCTAAACCCAGATTTTTTTTGAAACTTTTTCAATTCCCAAAAATTTTCAAAAATTTTTCAATATCTAGAGTTCGAAATCTTTTGATACCTGAAATAAAAAAATTTTGATACCTAGATCTGAATTTTTTCATACCAAAAATTAAAAGTTTTTAATACGGGATCGACTTGGAGAATTTCTCAAAAATTTCGATATCTATCAATTTTCGATAACTTAAGCCCAGAATTTTCGATATCCAGAATTCATAGTTTTTTATTACCAAAATTTTTTGATGCCCAAATTTTTTGATACCTAGATCTGAATTTTTCGATTTAAAAAATCAGAAGTTTTCAATACGGGTCGTCTCGGAGAATTTTTGATACCCTAAGCCCAGAATTTTCAATACCCAGAATTCGAAATTTTCGATGCCCTAAAAGCCCAAAATTTTTCAGAATTCAAAATTTTTGGTAACCAAAATTTTTCCATGTCTAGAATTTTTTATACTCTAAGCCCAGAATTTTTGATACCCTAAACCCAGAATTTTTTTTAAAGTTTTTCGATACTTTAAGCCCAAAATTTTTGATATCCACAATTTAAAATTTTCAATAACCAGAATTTTTCGATGCCCAAAAATTTTGATATCTTAAGTCCGGAATTTTCGATATCCTAATCCCAAATTTTTTTTAGAACTTTTTCGGTTTCCAGAAATCATTTGAAAATTCACCCATAATTCTGAAATTTATCCTAAACCGAGAATTTTTTGATACCGAAAATTTGTTCTTTGTTATTTGAGAATCTCGACCACAAGAGAATACTTGGCTTCAATTTTGTTTGGCCAAATTACAAAGAATTGTTCTCCTCGACATATGATCATTTGGAAACAAAAAAAACTCACAAAACTCCGACATCCGTTACTCGCAACTTGTTAAGCCCCTAGCCCCACTATCAATCCACCATATGTCCTTGCTTGATGTTGTTGTTGTAATTGCCATCAAGGATGAGAGTTGCAATCATCCTCCTCCTCCTCAATCACAAGATTGCCTCGCTTTTCCTTCTCTTGAGAATTTTTCTTCTTGTAGCACTCGAAAGCAAAATGTCATTTTTTGCCACAAAAGAAACATTTTAGCTTTGATTTTTCTTTCTTGGATTTGCCTTTGGAGCTTGATCCACCCTCCTTGTCCCCGACCTCCTTGTCTTGGTTCTTTTTGGATGAGTGAGTCTTCTTTTTGCCTTTGAATGAGAAGTTGGCCTTCTCATCACCTCCTTGCAAGGACATGGATCCCATCCTTGATTTGAGATGAAACATCCTACTCTCCTTGACCACAAGCACATTATGGAGCTTGTCAATAGTAGGTAGCTTATCTTGAATGACAAAACTTTGGACTAAATTAGAATGATCTTCACTAAGTCTATTTAGAATGACTTGCACAAGTTCATTGTCTTGGATCTCATATCCTATTGAAGCCAATTCTTTATTAAAAAATTTGATCCTAAGCATATACTCTTGTGCACTCTCTCACTTCCTTTCATGCTTTGAAGCACTTGATTCCTAAGCATGAATATTCTTGAAGTGTTATAGGATTCATAGATGCCTTTTAATGAATCCCAAACATCCTTGGCCGAGACAAAAGATGACACCTCTTTCAAGAGGTCATTGCTCACAGTCATCTTGATGCAATGTAAGGCCAATCTAGCCTTTCTCTTGTATCTAGCTTGCTCTTGTCCAACAAGAGGTTCATCCTCCTCTTCTAGGACAATCTCATAGAGATCATGGAGCACTAAAAGTGACTCCATTCTCACTTTCCAAATGGAATAGTTAATGGATGTGAGTCTCTCATTGGCTTCTAACAATGGATGTCATAATAAATGATATTGACTTGAATGATATTGATATTGACTTGAAATGGATGTCATAATGAATAATATTGACTTGAAATTCACAAAGATTTCACTCAATGGAATGATCTAAGGTAGACTTCTAGCACTCTAGATGCTTCTAGTCTCGTCCCAATCCAACTAGCACAAAGCTAGATTGATGGTACAATGATCACTACCAATTTATAGCAAATCATCCCTAGATCTATGATTTTTGGCCAATCAACTCTCTAGAAGTTTTCACTCTCTATCAAGATCTGATAAATCAATTTTTTGGGCCTGATTTGAGCTTCAAAACATTCACTACAATGAATCATTACAAGATATAAATATAGATTTGAAAATTATGAGGCTAGTCTAAACAATGCACCAAAAAACTTGAAAAATAGATGTGTGTGTGAAATTTGGGACAAATTCAAAGTTAGGCTCTTCTCAAATAGGTCCAATACGGACTCACACATGTGAACAGTACATCTGCAGCCAAAAACTCAATTTTATTCAAAAAATTTGATGCTACCACTCACTTCTAGCTCGCCCTCACAAGATTAGATCAAGCACGCAAAAAATTGCTAATTTGGGTGTTTTCATTGATCATTATCATTGTCACTTGTACTTAATACCAGCTTGGCTTTGATACCAAGTTGAAATCTGAAAATTTTGGACCTTAATTGAATCTATAATCGATCCACAAGTGGTGTTGGATGCCAATTAGATAGATCAATCACAATTCTAATGTGTAGAATTAGATCTAGATCAAAAAATACATCTAATTAGTAAGAACAATTTGATTAATGATCAATATACTTCAAGAGCGGCCTCACATGCGTGAAATAATGTCAGTGTACGGAAAATGAGCAGAGATTATAGTACATTACTCATTGATAGCATTCAACGCAAGAAATCACAACACAAATAGTGGAAAAACAAGGATATGCGATTGTTTCTTGATGATTTTCAAACCTCTTTGTGATATTTAAGTTTATTGATGATTCATATTAATAAGATAAACAAATAATTTTAAATCTTACATTTGTAACAATTTTTAAATCTTAAAATATTAACAATGAATCGCATACAAGTTTTGAAATTATATCAAAATCTTTTATATTGCATTTTTGAATTTTTTTTAAAAATATTTTAAAATTTTCAAATTCACCTAATTTAACAATTATCTTTCATAATAACAAATTGCACACAACTAATGTTCCTACTATTTTTGTGATTTGAATATAAAATTTTTAAAATATCTTGCAATGCTCAATCCAAATTTTAAATATCTGCAAAATGTTACATCTTACAACTTCTTGAAACAATTAGAAGCAAAATGCCCCTTCTTACCACAAAAGAAACACTTCTTGTTGGATTTGCAACTTGTTGATGGTTGTGAGGACTCCCCATCACTCTCCACCTTTGACTTGTCCTTCTTGAAATGTTGATGAGGCTCTTTGCCCCTTCGTCTTGGCTTGTCCTTTGTGAAATATGCCTTCACCTCTCCATCATCCTTCAATCCATTTAGGATCACTTGCACTAGCTCTCTTGAATTGAGGTGGTCTCCTATGTAAGCAAGCTCTCTATGAAGATCTTTGACTCTCAAAACATAACTTGAGGCACTCTCATTACTCCTTAGGAAGCTTTGAAAAATTTGATTCATTAGTGTGAGAAACTTTGATGTGTTCCTTGTCTCATAGATGGATTTCAATTGTTCCAAGCCTCCTTGGATGAGGTACATGAGCCAATCTCCCTCAACACTTCATTGGAAACATTCATCTTTATGATATGTAGGGCCATCCTAGCCCTATTTTTGTAGTTTTGGACCTCTTGGAGCACTTGAGGCTTCTCCTCAAGTCCTAGCACAATCTCCATCAGATCTTGGAGTACCAAAATGGACTCCATCCTTACCTTCCAAATAGCATAATTGGAGATGTTCAATCTCTCACCATGATCCAACAAAATGGAACCCAAAGAAGTCATTTTCCTTTGAGAAATTCACTTGTAAATGATCAAAAGTTCTCTCTCTCTCTCTCTCTCTCTCTCTCTCTCTCTCTCTCTCTCTCTCTCTCTCTCTCTCTCTCTCTCTCTCTCTCTCTCTCTCTCTCTCTCTCTCTCTCTCTCTCTCTCTCTCTCTCTCTCTCTCTCTCTCTCTCTCTCTCTCTCTCTCTCTCTCTCTCTCTCTCTCTCAATAATGGATTCAATAAAGGTGTCCTACCAACTCCAATATGAGATCTTGCAACTTGGTGTGAGAACTATCTCACTAGCTCTACCAAGGGGAATGATTTTTAGTGAGCTTTTGGATGCGAGCTTTTTGGCCATTTTAGTGAGTTTTTTAACACTTTTGACGTTCAGTTTGTTAGAACTTTTTGGCTTCGGTTTTTTGGTGGTTTAGGATTTAGGTTGTGTGTAAACAATAGAATTCTATTGAAATTGTCACTTCCAACTTGGTCAATGTATTATGTTAATCTTAAGATCTATGTTCATAGTGAGATCTCACACGTGTGGAGCCTGCTGGACCAGTACATAGGTCGTTTATGTATTTGATCCATTGCTCTTGCTTAAATCATAATGTAGTGCATCTAGATCAAGATCTAACACCTAGAACTTGATAAATCATTGAATTAAGCAATCAATAACTCTTAATGATTGACTAGTACAATCGTAATTGTCCTTTTTCTCTGAAGATTGACAAGTTCAAACCTGAAGAATTGTGCATAACCAAAACATGAACCATGCATTTGCGGGATTAACAATTGCCATGATCAATTCTGAATTGCAAGAAAAAATATCATAGTTAGTATGGATGGCTAGCTACATTGAGAAGAATCAAAAGTGTACCAATCGCACAATCTCAAGAGGGCCTTGTTCTCAGATCCAAACTTAAAGACTTGTTAAATATTACATGCTAAGCAATAATCTAAATAACAAAAAAAAGTGATACAATTAGGGCTGCACATCTTTCCGCGAGCACAAAACTAGGCAGTCCAACATTCTACAAGCGAAAAAGAATTTCTTGCTATCTAAACAAGACTAGCGGTAGTTTCTTTCTCTAGAGAGAGCTTGGAACACCTTGATTTCTATTAGAAGTGATTGGTGAATAAACATGTTTAAGAATAACATAGTACAAATGTTTGCATGCTAGATACGGCTTTCCCTCCGTGTGACGAGCTTGAAAATCCGCACATGTGCAAGACGGTTGTTGTGCTATGCTAACATCATACTCTCCCTCGTGGTCTAAACAAAATGTTGTAGTGGTGAAGATTTCATGGTGTCCTTCTTTGACACACTTAACAGCCTTCACCTGGCCAACATAGTAAGACACCGATCAATGCGTTGTTGTGCCTTGAGTGAGATCGTTGTTCTGGTTTTAAATCGTCTTTTGGGTGGTAGAGTGTCTCTTGTGTTTGGAAAAGATGAGTCATGATCTTTAGTGGTGCCATGTCCTGGTGGGTGCTGCCCTGGTGTGCAATGTTGTTCATGAGAGTTTGATGCACCAGCACCCCTTTCATGAGAAATTGGTGGCTCGCCCCCATCCACAACCTGCGTTTGTAAGACATAACCTCCACGTGTCAGGATGTCAGCTTCCTGTTGAGTTAGTTAGTGCCTTTGGCGACTGGCCAAATGTTGGGAAGTTTATGAGGCATTTGAGTAATCCATTTGTTTGTTTTCCATGTGTGTGTGCAATCATTGGCACAAAACCACATAAATTGTGGAGTGCTTCTTTTAATATGCTTTCTAATACCGTAGAAGGAAGGCGCTGCGATACCTCTCATTGAACAACCAATAGGACGTTCACAAGGACCCTCTTTAGGAATCAACCCAAGACACTTGACTTGACTATTGGCAGTTGTTCTTCGTATTTCCCACATATTTATGTGTACGTCCTCTTCAACCACTGGCTTCCCATCCACCTTGCATTCCTCCTCCCTATGGGTAGCGGCAAAATTGATTTTTTTAGGAATAGCACGACGTCCTCTATATATATTTTCGTAATTGTACTCTGGCCGATGGCTTGCATTCTCTTCGATTCCGACAGTTTTACCAGGCTTTCTTTTTCTTCGCATAGTCTCCCTATCACCCTCCATGTGGACTGGTTGATGGTACATAGGCGTACCAAATGTTGTGTTATTCACAGTCTCTGTAACATTTCATGGCCTCGTGCTTTGTCTGAAAGTGGAACGCATCATTAACTTCTCTAGATTGGGATTTTTATACCAAAAGTTGGCGGGAGCTTAAAGACAACTTTTCCATTGTACTCTCGTGAAAGCTCATCAACCGTATAACGAGAGGTTGCGTTAACTAGCAGGCTTTTCAAAATGCTTGGACCTGGTTTCTCCAAGATTAGTGGAATGACACTTCTTCCAGTATTGACAAAGCCTTCCATATCATTAGAATATGATGGACTGTTCTTCTTTGTTTCTTTGGAAAGAAATGAAGTCCTCTCACTTAAATAACTATTGCTTGATATGACAATAGATTTCGATATATATCTTTTGTCTTTATCCACAGTTTCTGCTTGTTGCTTGTATACCATCTCAATGATGTAATATATGAGGAAATGTTGGAATCCAAAAGATATATAATCTCACCATCCAAATCATTTAGCATGTCCACTGGCAGTCGAAGTCATCGCCAGATTCTGTGAGCACAATGGCTAACACAGAGCACAATTTATGAGTGTTCAGGGTTATTACCTCCAATGACTTGTGGGTCACTACTCCTCTCCCATTTACAAGAGGTACTATAACTGGATCGGTTGTCATTCCTTTCAAAGTCAGTCTCGCTTATATGCTTGCCTCCTCAATGATGGTTCCTATAACTGCAATGACGAATTCAGAGAGATAATTTGAGCTAGTCACCAAAGATAAAAAAATGTCTTGCAGGCATATGCCAATAGAGAGTTGAAAGGATGAGAAGGATGAGAAGTGAGTTGCAAGGATGGAGGTGAATCATGTAATGAGAAAAAACAGAACAGTGTTGGAAAGACTCACTTGGCATGCAGACACACGTCCCTTAGTGAATTACGGCTAATTTAATGCATTACGGCTCCCATAGAATCCAACGGCTCCTTGGTGAGGTGCTCTAGGAGGCATGCTTAAATGTCATAACTGGCCACCCAACATTCAGTCACCATTTTATATACTTTACTTTGTAGGTAATAATATTGTTATATTACCTATATTAGTTAAATATGAGCTTATATATTTATATAAGTTATATTATGAGGCAGTTGGATTGGTATTTATAGCTAAATATAAACGAGTTATCTATATCAGACAACTTCGAAGTCTATCCACTAAGGGCACTCAAACTAATGTATGACCAACAACTTGTAGAAGATCCACATTCAGTTGGTTTGCACGCTTGAAAAAAAAATTACTGTTTTTACTTTTCCTTTAAATTTGTGTAAGGGCACTATCAAATAATATAGCTAGTCTTTGTTTTCGTATCTACAGAACACCTAGAAAGTGATAAGGGATTTTATTGCTTTAAAAGAGATGTGGCATGTCTCCATTACAACAGTTGCATATGTTAGTTGAAGGAGAGGTCCTTACACTGGGGTTAGCTCTAAGGCATGAGTCAAGCAGTTATTGAGATCCAATATACATAAATGGATGAGTTGTGAGTAGTAATTGCGAGGGTTGTCTTCGGGCTAGGCAGGTGCTACTTCATCACCTAAACCCAAACTCGAACTCGAAACTCTAACTTTACATACAAAAAGTGCGAAGAAGAGGAGCCAAGAGGAGAGCAGAATGACGAAGAGGAGTTAAGGACCGAGAAGCCAAGGAGAAGAGCGATTTCTTGAGAGAGCGACCAGCGAGCAGACAAATATAGACCAGCGAGCAGCCAAGGAGTGGCACGGTGTGGGTAAGCTTATACAAGCAGATGATGGATCTACAAATGTACCAAATTTTGTGATAGTGAACAAATTTTGTGAAAAAATGACAGCTCCAGACCATCAGCGCCAGCGCTGATGGTCCGGAGTTGCCATTTTTTCTTACGTTTGTGAGCTTGTTTTTGACAAAGTGAGCTTGTTTTTGACAAACACAGTTGACAATGAAAAAAAGTGGCAGCTTCGAACCATCAGCGCTGGCGTTGATGGTCCGGAGCTGGCATTTTTTTTTCATTGTCAATTGTGTTTGTCAAAAACAAGCTCACAAATTTTGTGAAAAAATGACAGCTCCAGACCATCAGCGCGAACGTTGATGGTCCGAACCTTCCATTTTTTTTTCATTTGTGAACTTGTTTTTGACAAACATAGTTGACAATGAAAAAAATGGTAGCTCCGGACCATCAGCGCCAGCGTTGATGGTCCAGAGCTGCCTTTTTATTTTCATTGTCAACTGTGTTTAAGTTTCTTTACTTGTTTATGGTATTGTGTATGAAATTAAAGAAACATTGGTAGCTCCAGACCATCAGTGCTTGCGCTGATGGTCTAGAGCTGCCAATTTTGTTTCATGGTTTTATAAAGTCCGAGAAAAAGCTAGAAAAAATGGTAGCACGCTAATGGTCAGGAGCTGTCCCCACCCTCTTCTTTCTCCACTGTGCCTTGCAATCTGATTTAGAAACAACAAAAAAAAGATTCAAGAAACAAGAAACAAGAAATAAGATTCCTAGCAGCATTTTCACACAAGCCGCAAAAGATGTTCAAGGAGCATGCAGAGGCCGATTTCTTCCTCCTAGAGATCTTGACGATATCATCCTGAATACAACAAATACCGACAATGTATTATCCTGTTGTTCCTAAGCCTGCGATCTGGCTGCCAATGGGCCAGTGACCTCTCACTAGCAACACCACGCTCTCAACGCACACATAAGGAAACCAAAAAAAATTCAAGCATCAGAAGGAGCTCACCGTTTCATGAGAAAGCCAGGTCAGAAGCAGTAGCGCACCATGAGGGATCTGGCTACCTGCAAATGTGCCACATAGCTCAATCTCAATCATCACTACACTACAATGATCTCTGCAGGTCGCAGATGGGTGGGCGACTCTATTTGCAGTTCACCTCTTGTTAATTGGCCATGGAGCTGTAGATCAGATCAGTAGCGCTCTAAATGGGTCTGGCCCTAGCTGTGGGGAGAAGTATGTTTTGTGAATTAGAACGTGGGCCCCACTTACACATGTCCATCAAAATGCGGGTCATTTGACCAAAATCTGAGGGAGCTCCCCTCCCCACTGAGCACAACCTTCAAACAGTACTGAGGTACACACTTTCCTCAACACTGGTTTTGTGCCATTTAATGAGTATGATATCTTCTGAATGTGGTATATGCAGTAGAGTAATATGCAAGGACTGTATGGTTGTCCGTCTCTCAATACTTAGTCGAACTCTTTACGCAGGTGCTTTAAGATATGACTAACCCACACTGGTATGGTGTAGTTGCTTTCAAGTTGTGTTTCTTATAGTATGTGTATACAATAGTATGTGTCAAATGTTGAAGCTTTTCTTGTGTGATAAAGAGTTGACGGAATATGATCCTGTCATGATGCTACCAGAGATGATTCAAGTTCTCATTATGTAATGCTAGAATTGTTATGTACCTAACATGTGTCATGTGTGAGAGAAAGCACGCTGAACTTGCTTCTTTATATTTATCACAGTGTGCAGGAATTGCTAACAATCGCAATATGTGAAATGAAAGAGGAAGACATGACATCCCAAATACCTTTTTGAGAAATGTTAAACTCGGTACTGACACACAATGCCAATCCATCTACAGACTTTCATGGCTTTATGGCAGACGAGGCCAATCAAATTGGAGGGTAGTTCGTATTGTGTTCAATGGTTTTGTTGGATGGAGAAAGGCCTAATCTCAAAGACTTGAAGGTGTTTGGATGTATTTGAAGGCGTTTGGATGTATTTGCTAGTACATGTCCCTTTGGACACAAGGACCAAGGAGGATCCATCATCCATGGAAGGGATCATGGTAGGCTATGGCAATGCAAGCAAAGGTTACAAAATCTTCATTCCCTCTTCTCAAAAGTTTGTCATTTTTGTGAAAGATTTCAACTAGTTGAGTCAAATTTGCTACATTTGTTTATTTAGCAATTGAGGCCAATTTCATATTAGACTTAGAGTTTGACTTTTCAAACCTATATAAAGTGTGAAAATTGTAGTACACGAGTTTTAGTAGATTCAAATTTGAGTATAGAGACATTGAATCTAGTCACAAAAATAGTAGGGTTTTTTATTATGGAGAGAAACCAAAGTTTGAAATTAGGTTTGGATCTGCTATAAAAGGATGTAACTCATGGGAAGAGAAGCATTCTCTCTCTCTCTCTCTCTCTCTCTCTCTCTCTCTCTCTCTCTCTCTCTCTCTCTCTCTCTCTCTCTCATCTCATATCATGCTTATATATGAGTTTTTTTTGGGTCATCTATCTATTGGTGCACTGCATTGGTGATATCTTGCAATTTTGTGTGTAGAATGCTCATTAAATGCTATTTTCGGATCCACACATGTGAAATACAATATCTTATTTTTGTTCCTAAGCTTACAAAGAACTTGATTATTGTTGGAAAGTTGCTTGATTGTGTTTGTGATGTGAAATTCAATGCCAATACTTGCTTTATTAAGAAAGGTGAAGAGATCCTAGCTAATGGATCTAGATATGGTGGCATCGTCAAGTTAAATTCTTATGAGAATGCAAACTTTTGTGAAATTGCCTTTATGTCTAAGGATGAGTAATGGCATAGGAGGTTGGGGCATCCTAACTATAAATCTATGTTTTCTATGATCAAGACTGATAAGGCTATTGGCCTACCAAGATCACTCTCCAAAGATATCAAGCCATGTGAGGCTTGTGCTATTGCAAAATCACATAGAAAGCCATATCAAAAGTCTTCTATTAAGACTTCTCATCCTTTGGAATTAATTCACTCGGATGTTCATTTTTCTTCCTCAAAAAGTATTGGTGGTGCAACTGGTTTTGTTACCTTCATTGATGATTTTACAAGATATACTTGGTTGTACCTTCTTTCTTCAAAATCTATGGTGTTTGAACACTTTCTAGTTTCAAAGCTTATGTTGAGAAACAATTTTCTTTCAAAGTTAAAGCTTTGAGATGTGATGGAGGAGATGAATACATCTCCAACAAGTTTTATGATTATTGTGAGGTTGAAGGGATTAAAAGAGAGTTTTCTTGTGCTTATTTCCCATCTCAAAATGGGGTTGCTGAAAGAAAAAATCGATCTCTATGTGAATGTGCTAAAGCAATCCGAGTTGAAGCTTCTTTGCCTATTGAATATTGGGGAGAAGCAATTAATCTTGCAATAGATTACCTCACTGAACACTTGTAGGAAGATCACCATATGAAGTCTTATTCAAGAAGAAACCTGATGTTGATCACCTTAGAGTTTTTGGATGTGCT
This sequence comes from Diphasiastrum complanatum, assembly GCA_029204225.1. Classification (NCBI taxonomy): domain Eukaryota; kingdom Viridiplantae; phylum Streptophyta; class Lycopodiopsida; order Lycopodiales; family Lycopodiaceae; genus Diphasiastrum; species Diphasiastrum complanatum. The sequence continues at coordinate 56,658,447 of CM055104.1, read as the reverse complement.
TGCTTTGTTCATGTACCCTTGGAAACAAGGAAAAGAGATGATCCAAATTCAGTCAAATGGATCATGGTTGGATACTCATCCAACAAGAAGACATACATAATTTATGTTCCCTCTACCTCAATTACAATTGAGAGTAGAGATGTTATTTTTCATGAGAATTAAAAATACATCTTTGATGAGGCCGAGATCAAAGATTCTCAAAAGGATTCTCCTATCATCACCCTTGAAGATTTTCATGGAGAGATGGGGCCGAGAATTGAGGAGGAGTCACCTCGAGTTTTCTCACCAAGGAGATCACAAAGAGAAAGATCTGAGTCTAAGAGGCTCACATATGGAGATAAAGGCAAACAAGTGGAACTCAACCCCACTAATTGTGCATATTTTGTTTCACATGAAGAGCCAAAGGATGTATATGAAGCACTCAACTCAAAATAATGGTTTCTAGCCATGAAGGAGGAGTATGATGCATTGATTGCCAACAAGACATGGGAGCTTGTGGCTCTTCCATCCAACAAGCATACTATTGGTTGCAAATCGATTTTTCAAGTCAAATATAATCAAGATGGCACAATTGACAAGTATAAGACAAGACTTTGTGCAAAAGGCTTTGCCCAAGTTTATGGAATTGATTATGAGGAGACTTTTGCTCTTGTTGCAAAGATGATATCAATAAGAGTCATCATTTCTGCTTGTTTGTTTTTAAATGACAAGTTTTTCAACTAGATGTCTCAAATGCTTTCTTAAATGGATATCCAGAAAAAGAGATTTATATGGAACAACCTCCTAGCTTTATCCAAGACAAGACCAAAGTCTGCTTGCTCTTCAAAAGTCTCTATGGACTAAAGCAAACACCAAGATCGTGGTATTCTCGACTTAACACTTTCCTTATCTCACTAGGATTCAATCTTAGTAACTATGATCTTTCCTTGTATGTCAAGTTCTATGATAGTGATATTGTCATTCTTCTAATTTATGTTGATGATATTATCCTAACAGGAAAGTGTATCAATTTAGTTGAAGAAACCAAAATTGCACTTGGAAGAGAATTCAAGATGCAAGATCTTAGAAAAATTCATTACATCTTAGGATTAGAGATTGACTTCCATAATGAGAAAGTTTTTGTTTGTCAATCCAAGTAAGCTCTTTCAATGTTAAAAAAGCTCAATATGCTATACTCCTATGGAGCAAATTGTAAAAGACCCTAAAAAGGTGATGAAAGATCCTTCGAGGACATCACTCTTTTTAGGAGTCTTATAGGCTCCTTAATTTGGCTTACCATAACTAGGCCGGATGTAAGTTTTAGTGTTCATAAGTTGAGCCAAGCTATCCTACTATTCATCATTGGAAAATGGCCAAAAGGGTACTTAGGTACAAATCTTTAACCTATGATTATGGCTTGTTATACAAACGTGAAGATCTTTCTATTGTTGGCTATTCTGACTCAGATTTTGCTAGTGATAAAGTGGATAGGAAAGCTAATGTAACTCATCAGATGCAACTTGTCAGATGTAACTCGTCCGGATGTAACTCGTCAGATGATGCAACTCATCGGATGCAAATGTAACTCGTCAGATGTAACTGTAACTCATCAGATGTAACTCGTCGGATATCAGATGTAACTCATCGGATGCAACTCATCGGATGTAACTCGTCGAATGTAACTTGTCTAGATGCAACATGTGATGTAGCTCGTCGGATGTAACTCGTCAGATGCAACTCGTCGGATATAACTCGTCGGATGTAACTCGTCGGATGCAACATCAAATGCAACTCGTCAGATGTAACTCATCGGATGCAACGTTGAAAAGTCTGTCATTTGGATAGGCCAATATTGGGTTGCAGACACACACCACTCTTCCTCACTTTATGGCCCTCCCACCTCATTTTTGCCCATACCTCCTTCTTGTTACCATTATGAACCCTCTCCATACTTGTTTTCTCTTCTCTCCTCTCTTTTGTGACTTTTTTTACCCCCTTAACCCCCACTTATTTATTTGGCGAAAAACCCCCAATTTGTTTACTTAAACCTCCCCACCCAATTTTTTCTTTTAATCCCTCCTTGCTATTTAGTAAGTCCCTTTTTTATGGTATTAAGCCTCACCTCAGACCAATTCCCCTCTTTTTGTCATAGAATCAACAAAAACTCCTTTATTATTGCATAAAAACCCTCCTCTTATGTTTTTGCCACTCCCATGTTATGAAATAGATCTTTCTTTAACTTCTCCTTATTTATCATCAAACCCTCTCTCCTCTCTCCCCCTCACCCACCTTTATTGTTTTAACCTTCGTTTTGGGAAATTAATTATTAATGGGTAATGAAACTTCACAATGCATTTAAAGTTTTAAGAATATTTAAGTTAAAGGTTTGTTATGAAGTAATGCATGTTACAATATTCTCAAGAAACTTCTAGTTGAAAGTTCATAGTTATAGTATTTCATTTTCCATTTTTATTTTCCATCTCTTTGAAACCTCAAAGTTCACAAAGACTTAAACTTCAAAAGCGGTGTTTTAAAAACCAAATGGGGCCTAAAATTGTCCCATCTTGCCATTGTTTGGGGTCCATATGATGAGGGTTGAAGATCGGTTTCAGCCATCACTTGGCGACATTTGTCAGTTGATTCGAGGGGGGGTCCTATGTTATCATTTCTACACTCCACAATTCCACCACCAGCTACGCCCCGATGATACCCTGATTAGAGTGCAACAAGAAAAATCAATACAAAGAAGAGACAAAAGAAGACACCCCTCATACAAATTTGACCATTACCCATTGATGACCAACGATGATTACATTCGTTTCGAGCACACCCGTCCTAGGAGTCATCTGGACAATCTATGAGCATTCTTATGCGCGTGGGTACCAAGTTTCCCTTGGGTATGCATGAAATGGTAGGGTCTTATCGCGGACATCGAAGGCTTTCCTAGGCATTGACAGTTTACAACTAGTCTTTTGAATACACTCTGTATAACCTTTTGAAGAATAGTCGCACCCGTTAAGGATCACATGAATTTTAAAGTAGTGCCACGGCTTACACACTAAGGCCTATCCTTTTGTTAGAGACCACATTTTAGTAGTCTAAAGATGCAGCCTTGACACTCCTTCTAGGAGCATATAATTACCACTCTTCACTAGAAATCAGGATCCTATAGTCAAAGGGTCACTCCATACCCTTTAAAGACATTACTATTTAAGGCTAAGACACATCCTTGGAGAATTTGAGGACAAATCCTACATTTCAAAAACAGTACGCCTAGAGAGTCATGCACCCCAGCGCCCAACGGGCATGACCCCGAAGCTTTTAAGGTTCTATGTTATTTAGTCTTAAAAGAGCAACACTCCAAACTATAGAAACACCCCTTAGGATTGAAAGCAGTGTTTTAAAAACCAAATGGGGCCTTAAAATTGTCCCAGTCTACCATTGTTTGGGGTCCATATGATGAGGATTGAAAATCAGTTTTAGCCATCACTTGGTGACATTTGTCAGCTGATTTGAGGGGGAATCCTATGTTATCATTTCTACACCCCAGAGTTCCACCACCCGCTACGCCCCGGTGATATTCTGATTAGAGTGCAACAAGAAAAATCAATACAAAGAAGAGATAGAAGAAGACACCCCTCGTACAAATTTGACGAGCACTTGATTAGTAGTGATATTTGCATGGATTACACTCTACCCATTGACGACCAATGATAATTACATTTGTTTCAAGCACACTCGTCCTAGGAGTCATGTGGACAATCTATGAGCATTCTTATGGGCATGGTTACCAAGTTTTCCTCGGGTATGCATGAAATGGTAGGGTCTTTGCCGGACATCGATGGCTTTCCTAGGCATTGACAGTTTACAACTAGTCTTCCGAGTACACTCCGTATAACCTTTTGAAGAATAGTCGCACCCATTGAGGATCAAAAGGTGCTTGGATGCGCCTCTTGTAGTGGAAAATACTTAGTTTTTTCATGTGAATGTGCAGAACTTGCTTGTCTTTGAATGATCATAACATTTGATGTGGTTGAGCTCTTGCCTTGATTCAAAGTGCATTAGACAGATCTTGAAAATCTAAGTTGATCTAGCATGGACGGGTCTTGTGCAATCTCACATGCAAAGAGGTCATGGTAGATATTTGTAGGATCCTCGAATTCCACTTTTTCACAAATAATTGGTCCTACTAGTTCATAATCATTATAGAAAGCATCGATGAGGCACTGTCGGTCCATGGATCTAGTTTCTCTATTGTAGTTTTTTTACCCAACTTTGTAGGCCCATATTTTTCCATAATCCATCTGTTTATCTCCGAATTACTACCTACATTTTGAAATTGAGATTGCCTAGTGTTTGCCTAATGGTCAGAATCAATGCCTTAAAAAATGGGTAATAGTTGGTCTTGAGGCGAAAGCCCTAAAATCTACTATATATAGTGGTAGTTTCGAGTTATTTGTACTTTCTCTTTTCATTTCAATACAAGCAGGGGCCTCTTATGAAATGGATATTGAACATCCTTGCTCTTCTTCTTTCCTCCTCCTTCTCTCATGTTTTCTTTGGATTTGCTAATTGTTGGATTTGATGCTTGTTGGAGTTGATCATTGTTATACTCTGTGTGTGTGTGTGTGTGTGTGTGTGTGTGTGTGTGTGTGTGTGTGTGTGTGTGTGTGAGAGAGAGAGAGAGAGAGAGAGAGAGAGAGAAGAGAAGAGAAGATTAAGTCTCTTCAACGAAGCAAAAGAACACAAGGAGTGGCATGCATCTATGGAAACAAAAATGGAGGCTATATCAAATAACAAAACATGGGACTTGGTTGAGCTACTTGATGATAAGATGCCTACCACATGTAAGTGAATCTACAAGATGAAGTATGGAGCAGATGGGCAACTCAACAAGTACAAGGCACGACTACTTGCAAGAGGTTTTGAGCAGCAGGAAGATATAGACTTTGAGGAGACGTTCACGCCCGTAGCTAAAATGGTAACTATTCGTTCTGTCATTGCAATTTCTGCTTTCTATGGTTCGAAACTCCAGAAAAGGACGTCAAATCTACTTTTCTTAATAGAGTGTTGGATGAAGAGGTATATTTAGAGCAACCTCAAGGTTTGTTGAGCCAGGGAGAGATCATTTGGTTTGTAAACTCAACAAAGCCATATATGGATTGAAGCAAGCACACAAGCGTGGTACTCTTGCATTGATGAACACTTCAAGCGAAGGGGAATGGTAATGAGTGATGTTGATCCTAATCTTTACATTCTTAGGCAAAACTCAGATATAGTGTTCGTTGTCCTCTATGTCGATGATTTGATTATTACAAGAAGTAATATGGGCTTAATTGATGAAATCAAATCATAACTTTCCAATACCTTTGACATGAGCGATTTAGGGCTGATGCATTATTGTCTTGGTATTGAAGTTTGGCAAAAGGAAGACACTGTTATTCTTATGCAAAGTAAGTATGCACGAGATCTATTGTATAAGTTCAATATGCAAGATTGCAAGTCACTAAGTACTCCAATGGAGGCTAATACCAAACTTTCTACATTTGATGAAGCTGAGAAAGTTGATGCATACTTATATAGGCAATTAGTGGGTAGTTTAATCTATTTGACACACACACGTCCTGATATTGCTTATGTTGTTGGTGTGGTAAGTCAATTTATGCAAAAACCTAGTCAGACTCACTGGAAAACTACTAAACGCATTTTGAGATATGTTTGAGGCACATTAAATTTTGGCTTGAAGTATGGTTATACAGATGCTGATTGGGCAGGAAATATTGATGATAGACGATTTACCAGCGGTTAACGGGACCCTCTTGTTGGAACAGATGATGTTCTCAGATTTTCCTTACAAACACAATACAATAGGACACGACATAGTATCTACTCAAATGAGTTTGATTAGATCAAGAAAGGTGTACATGTCCTATTGCTTGAGCATACGTGATCTCTCTAAGTCTATTCTCTGGATATCAGAAAAATATTGGCTCTGAATGATGATGTACTTTGTTGCATTAGCTGCATTGATATTTATCTGATGTGTCATTGATATATATATGTCAGTTGTGGAATTAAAAGAATGTTTTAATTTATGTGTTTACAATATGGATTAAAACATTTCATTGAACTATTAACAATCGCTATTTTATAGGATTCAATTTTGTTGTAGATCATGCCCGATCACAGAGGATTATAAACATTGGGTCAAAATCAGATGTAGGGTCAAAATTGTTATACATGGTCAAAAATTAATCTAGATCAAACTCAGATAATCGATAGTCATATCGATAGTTAATACTATCAATAGTCAAATCCGGGTTTCGATAGTCGATGGTAGGATAGACTTCGACAGTGCTGGGGAAGTGTGAGAAGTTTCCTCGGTGCGTGCTATTGGTAACAATAGGCGAACACAATAATGAGGTTAAGTTTAGAGCTTGATGCGCGGTGGTAGCGGAAGCAAGAGAATATCAGACAAAGCAATTAGAAGGTCAAACAGATTGCGAAAAGCATTACAAATACTAACAAAACCTGAATGCAGAACTAGACATCACTTTATTCAGATTAATTGTAGCGAAATACAAGTCAGTGATGTAGGTGAGCACAAGACAATAGCGTACAAAACTGTGTGCTCACAAATCTGACTACAAACTATAAAAGCTATGAGCTTATTACTGACAATCTGTCTAAAGAGAAAAATAAATGCATGAAAGCATCTACTATGTCTGTCTCATCAGATTCAATAATCAGTGTTCTTAATCATTGATCAAAATCGCATGCATATTAAATGATCTATGTGCTATTTACATTTATGTAGATGAGTGTACAAGAGATGGCATGGAGCCATTGCGCCGTCAAGGAGAAGACCGTGGTTGCAGTCATTGTCAAGTTGGCTGCGCGTAGTATAGAGGATGAGCGTGACGGGGCCATTAAGTTAGACTTTTTCGATATATCGAAAACCCATTTGCAATCAATGAAATTGCAGGCAACAGGAGCTTCGACTAGTGACCATGTCTGGTTCTTGATTAGAGAGGAATACTCTCTATCCATTGCTTCTCTCCAGATATTGGAATCTGGTTGTCTAAGTGCCTCATCTACTGACGTTGGTTCCTGCATTAAAAGTCAAGTAGACTCATGAATATACATTGTGGGTTGTGTGCGCACTCGGCTTGATCTTCTTGGAGGAAGTGTCGGTTGATGATTCAATTTTTGGATTTGTCGTTGCTGAGTATCAGCAGATTCTTCATCTGACTCACTGTCGGGTAGTTGGTCGGCTATCTGCACGCTTGAGCTAGAAGCTCGAATTGTCGTGTCGAAGGCAAGCATTGAAGGTTTACTTGAAACTTTATCCTTGCCTTTGAGGTCGACGAACTGATCTTCAATAAAGACTATATCCCTGCTGAATAAAATCTGCTGGGTATCGGGGTCGAACAACTTATAGGTGTGGTCAGATGAAGTGTATCCCATAAAGATTGTCTTGACACCTTGGAAGTCAAATTTCGTGTCTCCTTCGGGATCTGCACGTAGGCAATACATCCGAATACTCATAGGTTCTTCAATGAAGACTTTGAGTCTGTCCAAACCTCATAGGGTGTTCTGTCTGATAGGGCCTTGGTCAAACATCTGTTCTGGATGTAAGCTGCAATGGAGACAACTTCATCCTAGAAGCTCTTCGACAAAGATGAGTGTGCCATTATATATTTGGCTGACTCGACCAAAGTACGATTCTTCCTCTCGGCTAAGCCATTAGATTGAGGTGAATAAGGAGTGATAAACTACTGTTCAATGCCTTGGCTCTAGCAGTACTCCTTGAATTCAGTTATTCTCCACCATTATCTGACCTCAGGGCTTTTATTGTCTTACCAGTCTCTTTCTCTGTATGCTCCTTGAAGATTCTGAAGCAATTGAAAGCTTTTGATTTTTTTTTGATAAAATAAACCATAGTCCTTTTGAAAAATTCATCAATAAAAGTTATAATTACTTTGCATCCTTTCGTGAAGGATTCTGCATTGGGCCACAAATATCTGTATGTACAACATCTAGTAATCCTCTAACAGTATGTTGACGGCTTGATCTAAAAGGTTGCGTGGTCTGTTTACCGACTAAACAGTCTTAATAGACAGGTAATTCGACTTTTTTGTTAGGATAGTCAAGATCAAGAACAATGGATTGCTTAGACATTTGCTGTATAGAAGCATAATTCAAATGACCAAGTCTATAATGCCAAAGTAAACCTTTATTTATCTGATTAGAAGTACTAAGTGCCTGACTAGAGGCAGAAAAACAATGACTTAATCTGTACAAGTATTTATGCCTCTTTCCAAGTGCTAGGATCTTGCTTGTCCTATCGACTGTTGAATTCACACGTGTGGGATGCCCTACACATGTACTTTTGATCTCCTAAGCCCAATAATACCGTAAAGATCAAACTAGCATTGATTGACAATAGGAAAGCTGATCATACAAGGAATATTATTGTGTTACAAGCAAGATCTGTCAACAAAACATGAAACTAAGTACAAAATATGTCTCAACTCGACTAGAGAGAGAATATGAAAGTACAAACTCAAGTAGAGAGAGAGGGCACAAAGAGCTTAGTCTCTAAATTTGCATTATACACAAATTTCATCATCTTCTCAATGAGAGTACATCACATATATATAGATCCATGGACTCTCCTCCTACTTTGAGTTGAATTGGAGTTATGAATCCACCTCTCAAGCTATCTAGACTTATTCAAGCCACCTCAATATGTTTGATTGTGCCACCTAGTCTTTTCATGCATTAAATGTGGCATGCAAAGTACAAATGGCAATTCCTATGGTAGCTCGAGTTTCTACTTCTACCTACCTTGAATATTTTATTTTAAGATGGGTCTTTACTAAGCCAAAAGAGCTCAATTCATTTTTGGCATTTTTGGAACCCCTACTTACAACATTAGATAGATTTTTTCAATATCTCAACATCGACTACCTTACATTGACCAGATTCAAACTATACTTTATGTCCTAGGTTTGTAATTCTACTAACAGAGAGCAAATTTGTAGACAGATTTGGTTTATCATGAAGGCATCACGATCCGATTCTTGATGGTTTATCATGAAGGCATCATGATCCAATTCTTGAGTAGGCTGTGGAGCTTCTGCAGCTGCATTTCTCACTTGGTTCGACTGTTCTTTGTTGTTATTCTTTGCTTGCAGTATCCGACAGTCTTGGATCTCGTGGTTGGAATGCTTGCAGTATCTGCAGAACAGCTTCTTCTTTGTCGACTGATTCAATTGCTCGTGATAATGTGTCGATTTCTGATCTTTCTTTGATGACTTTGAGCCTTTCTTCTTCTGCTTAGTCGAGCCTGTGTTAGTGTATAGGGCGTGAGGTCAATAGTCGAAGAACTGGAGGCTTCGTTCCTTCAAGAGTCTTCCTGCAACAACATTGTGATAACTCTTGAAAGAGTCAGTTTGGGGTGTGTCGTGATGATCATGACCCAGTTGTCATGTGAGCTTGGCAAGCTTGATAACAGTGTCATTACTGTGTCTTGATCGTCAATGATAGACCCTACTGTTGTCATTTGCTTCAGCAGGTTCTTGAACTCGTTGATGTGATTTTGTAGGCAATCACCATTTGCCATCTTGAGGGAGTAAATTTTCTTCCTGAGATGTAGCTTGGAAGATATATCTCGCACTTCATACAATGTGCTCAAGATGTCCCAGACTTTCTTGGATGTTTGAGTTTCAGACACATGGCCGATTTGCATGTCCGAGATGTTAAGGGTGATAATCACAAATGCTTTGCCATCCTTCAGCTTCCATCGAAAGATTGTTGTGTGGTCGGCTTCAAATTTTGCCTCTTCACTTGTAACAACATCATACAATTCCTTAGCCATTAGCACAGTTCTCATCTTAAATTTTCTCAGATGGTAATTGGCTCCATCAAGTTTGTCCATAATAGGACTGGATTTCCCTTGGGAATCCATGTGGAAGATTATTCTAGATGATGCTAGTAACTATTAGTAACTTAAGTATGAGAATCTAGTGTTAAATTACAGAACAAAAAAACAATTATCCTATCAGCTAGTAGGATCAGGTTCTATGGAAAGCTTATCAAGCTATAGAAATAGCTCCGACATAAAACCGCTTAAGAAATCAGATGATTTATGATATTAAAGCTCTAAATAATCAGAGAATAGTAATCTATCGCTCTGATATTATGCTGGGGAAGTGTGAGAGGTTCCCTCGGTGTGTGCACTATTGGTAACAATAGGCGAACACAATAATGAAGTTAAGTTTAGAACTTGATGCGCGGTGGTAGCGGAAGCAAGAGCAGACTATCAGACAAAGCAATCAGAAGGTCAGACAGATTGCGGAAGGCATTACAAATACTGACAAAACTTGAACGTGGAACTAGATAGTGTGAAGTTTTTAGCACGTGTGAACTTCACCACACACCCTACAGGATCTTATTAAGGTGTTGTGATTGCACAAGATTGATTAGAGAACAATATACTTGAAAAATCTATGACAAGAGCACAATGGCATACATCTGATGAAAAAATTTAACTTCTCACTATGAGAAACGAATGTCAAAAATAATTCTAAGTGCTCGGTATGGGAAAAACATGCTGCTCTCGGGTAGAGAGAGAAAATCAATCATGGAAAACTCAGGTAGAGAGAGAATGAGTCCAAAACACCAAAATCTCATTATTCACAATATGGCAAAACATGCCAAGATTTCCCTACATGAGAGAGACTTGAATTCCTATAGTGAAGTTACATGGAAAGTCCACTTAATTGAACTAATTCACCAACCAGAGATCCACATGTGTAACTGCATGCATGGATATTACATGTACTGCATGTCAATCCATAAAACTGCCTAGACATGTGTAGATCACAGAAACTACTTGCATGTTGCATGCACTGATTGCATGTGGCTTGCATGCATACAGTATGACATTGCATGCTATCTAAATAGTTGCATGTTATCAAAATTAACTCAAATCCGGTCTATACTAGAAGGTTATGTGCTCAATTCACATACCTTTTATGTACAACATGAAATACAATGGAAATAACCATGAACATGGCCCAAACTCGAGATAGGAAGATAATATTTTAATAATCTTCACACTCCTCCTTAAAATTTATGTTCCTATCATCATAGATTTCGAAATTAGGCCAAAATTAGACCTCATTTTGATAAAAACATTCATGAGTAGAGCTTGGTAAGAAGGTCTGCAGCACAATTTGAAAATTCGACATGTTCCAGTGAGATCTCTCTCCCAATGACTTTTTCTCTTACAAAATGATGAATCACTTCGATATGTTTGCTCCTTGCATGGAACACTGGATTATTTGCAAGAGCCTGAGCAGAAATGTTATCATTCTTGATAATTGGAAGATCTTCATCTGCATAACACTTTAGATCCAAAAGTAGCCTTTTGATCCATAAAAGCTCCTTTGTTGTGGTTGTAAGAGATTTGTATTCAGGTTCACAGGATGATAAGGAAATAGTTGTTTGCTTCTTTGATAGCCAAGAAACCAAGTTCTCTCCAAGAAAAATAGTGTAAGCATTTGTGGATTTTCTATCCAACTTGTATCCTGCAAAATCTGAATCTAAAAAAGCAATCAAGGTCAGATCTTCTTCTTTGTAGAATAATCCATAATCCAAGGTAGAAGATATATACCTCAAGACTCTTTTAGCCAACTTCCAATGATATAACTTTGGATCCTGCATGTGTTGACTTAGCTTATGAACACAAAAGTTTAGATCAGGCCTAGTAACTGTTAACCATATAAGTGAGCCAATAAGACTCCTATAAAGAGTGATGTCCACAAAAGATTTTTCATCATCTTTCATAGGAAATTTTACAGTGTGTTCCATATGTGTATCTATGCCTTTATAGTTTCCCATTTGAAATTTCTTGAGCATGGAAAGTGCATAACTACTTTGGCTTATAAATGCATGACCTCTCCAAAAATCTATTTCAAGGCCTAGAATATAGTGAAGAACTCTTAAGTCATGCATCTTAAACTCACTACCAAGTGCATGCTTAGTTTCTTCAACTAGCTTCTCATTATTTTCACAAAGAATGATATTATCTACATAGATGAGAAGTATAATTACAAAGTTATCTACAAACTTATAATACAGAGAAGGGTCATATTCACTTAGAAAAAATCCGAGTGATATGAGATAGGAGTTGAGCCTTGCATACCAAGACCGTGGTGCCTGTTTCAGTCCATACAGACTTTTGAACAAAAGACAAATTTTTGATTCATCACCTTCCTTCACAAAACTTGGAGGCTGCTCCATGTAATTCTCCTCCTCAAGGTAACCATTGAGAAATGCATTAGAAATATCAAGTTGGAACATAATCCAATTGTAAAAACATGCAAGAGATATGAGTATTTGAATTGTTACCATCTTTGCAACTGGTGCAAAGGTGTCTTCATAATCAAGACCTTTCATTTGTGAGTAGCCTTTGGCACAAAGTCTTGCTTTATACTTATTGATAGATCCATCATGATTATACTTGATTCTGAATACGCACTTACATCCAATCACATGCATGTTGTTTGGTGGCTCCACAAGCTCCCATGTGTTATTTGACATCAAGGCTTCAAACTCTTGGGTCATTGCTTCAACCCACTTCTCGGATTGAAGTGCTCCTTGGACATCCTTAGGCTCTTCATCTGATATGAAAAGTGCACAATAGGAAGTTTCCTTCCACTTGCCTTCCTTCAGCATCATATGTGAGCCTGCTCTTGCTCGTGTAGATCTTCTTGGTGTGGTAGCTTGAATTTGCTTCTCCTCAAGCCTCGGCCTCACCACTTCTTGAACAATATCAAGATTGATGATTGATCTTGCATGAGACTCCTTGACCTGTGCATCATCCAACATCTCTACTAACAACATTTTTGTCAGTAGAGGGAAGATATACTTTGTATGCTTTTTTAGTGGATGCATATCCTACAAAAATTCCTTTAACAACACTAGGATCTTCCTTCTTCCTAGTTTCTAAAGGCACATGCACAAAGCATACACAACCAAAAATCCTAAGATGATCTACCTTAGGCTTTTTCTTATACAACATCTCAAATGGTGTTTTTCCTCCTATTGCAATATTTGGAAGCCTATTACAAAGATCATTTGCACATGCAACTGCCTCTCCCCAAAATTCTTTAGGAAGAGAAGCTTCCAGCCTAATGGCTTTTGCACATTCACACAAAGTTCTATTTTTTCTCTCAGCAACTCCATTTTCCTGAGAAGTATATGAATAAAAAAACTCTCTTTGAATGCCCTCTCTCTCACAAAAGTCTTTAAATTTATTGGAGGTGTATTCTCCTCCACTATCACTTCTCAAAGCTTTCAACTTGAAAGAAAACTGCTTTTCTCTCAGCAACTCCATTTTCTTGAGGAGTATATGAACAAGAAAACTCTCTTTAAATGCCCTCTATCTCACAAAAGTCTTCAAACTTATTGGAGGTGTATTCTCCTCCACTATCACTTCTCAAAGCTTTCAACTTGAAAGAAAACTGCTTTTCTACATAAGCTTTGAAAGTAATAAAAACATCATAGACCACGGCTTTAGAAGACAACATATAGATTCAAGAATATCTTGTATAATCATCCACAAAGGAAACAAAGCAATTTGATCCTCCTTTGCTTTTGATGAGAAATGAACATCAGAGTGCACTAGTTCAAATGGTTGCTTTGTCTTTATGCTTGATCTAGAAAAAGGCCTTCTATGTGATTTTGCCAGCACACATGCTTCACAAGGTAGAAGCTCCTTTGACAATGTCTTTGGTAGTCCAACAACTTTTCCTTCCTTGACCATAGATTGCATGGCTTTGAAATTGGGATGTCCCAATCTCTTATGCCACAGATCCTCCTGTAGAACCTTGGTCTCATAAGCAATATCTAAAATGTTAGCACTCTCTCTAGAATCTAGTTGTACAACTTACCAATTCTAGATCCTCTAGCAATAACTTCATTTTCTCTTGAGATTATACACTTGTCAACTTGAAATTTGACATCCAATCCACTATCAAACAACTATCCTACACTAAAGATTCTTGGTTAATCTAGGTACATAAAGTACATCATGTAAGCAAAAAGATTTTTAAGATGATGCATGTAGTGGAATACTACCTATTCCTTCAATCCTACACTCTACATCATTAGCAGTATAGATTGATCTTTTTGCACCTAGATATGGCATGAGACTAGTGAAAGAGTTTTTAGACCTAGACATATGGGAACTAGCTCCACTATCTATCCACCAAACTTCTTCATTCTTAAAAGGAAAAGATGAAAAAGTAGACATCATTAATGAATCCTCTATTTCATTCTCTACACCCTCACACTCATCCTCATTAGTAAGGTTAGCTTGCTTAGATTGGTTCTTCTTCTTGAAACAGTTTGATGCATAATGTCCTTTCTTGCCACAAAACAAACAGTTGATCTTTGACAGCTTCTTCTTGCCACTGGATGTTGCAGCTTGTGAGGACTGATCCTCACCACCTTCCTTGGTTTTGTCCTTCTTGAAGTGTTGCTGTCCTTTGCCCTTGCCTCTTGACTTGTCTCTGATGAAGAGTGTTTTGTCATCTCCACCATCTTTCAATGAAAGTCTATTGATCCTCAACATCTTGTTCTCTTGTCTGCTTTCTTTAGCAATGAGACACCTTGAAGTGTCTCCAAGGATGGAGAATCCTCCCTGACAGCATAAGTCTACACAATACTGTCATACTCATTTCTAAGTCCATTAAGTACTACTTGAACAAGTTCAGTGTTCTTAAGAGCATCACCAATACCAGCTAACTCTTGATGAAGATCCTTAACTCTCATGACATATGATGAAGCACTCTCATCTACTCTCTGATAGCTTAGAAATATTTGGTTTCTAAGTGTAAGCAATCTAGAAGTATTCTTGATTTCATAGATTGTTTTTAGAGTATCCCAAGCTTCCTTGGTAGTGGTGCATGTACTAATTTCTCTTAACACTTCATTGGTTACATTCATTTTTATGAAATGAAGGGCAATTCTGGTTCTTTTGTGAAATGTTGTAGTTTCATTAGGTGTAGTAGGTTCTTCTTCAGATCCACTCACAATATCCATTACATCTTGTAGAATCAATAATGATTCCATTCTGATTTTTGACATTGCATAATTGGAAGATGTTAATCTCTCACTGTGCTCCAAAAAATGTGAACCAGATGAAGACATCTTCTCTATGAGAAACTCTAGTAATGACTCAAAATGGAGTTGAAAGGATGTTGCTTACTACCTCAATCTAGGATCTAACACAGATGTTGATCCAACCTATGAAATCTAGCAATAGATGTGTGAACAAATTCTCAACACAGTAAATCAATCTATCTTGAATGTGGATCTTGCTTCACAAAAAAGAAGCACATGCAAGTAAGAAGTCTATCTCTCCCACGAGTTTCAAAGTACTGAAAAACTCTCTAAGAACTTACTTTCAACTCAAACACAGATAATTTGTGTGAAATGAAAAGCTTAGACCTCAGTACACTCACTTCTATCCAATTCTACTTGATTGACAGTGAAAAATGATGAAATTGGTGAAAATGACAGGTGTGTGCTCACTTTGGCATATCCCACGAGTTGAGTACTCTCTCAAACTCTCTGATTGCCTAAAACTCTTCTTAAAACAAATCGAATTGGTTTAGAAACTTGAGCAACACATTCTACTCTTCAATACCTATCCAACAAGCTATAGAACATCAAATTTGAATCAAATCTTGAGAAGTAGCACTCATTAATGAGGGCTGATTTCAAACGTGTGAGCTCTCTGTCCGTATAGGGCTCTACTGGAGCAGATCAGGCTTGTTTTGATCCACTTATGATCCATAGATAGCTTGTCTCTTAGCGAGTTTGAATCCCTCTCCCAAATCCGAGTTCCTGCAAGCAAAAGCATTGATGATCTGATGTATACACCCTCACCTCTTCAAAGCATGAAGCTCTGATACCATGTGAAGTTTTTAGCACGTGTAAACTTCACCACACACTTTACAGGAGCTTACTGAGGTGTTGTGATTGCACAAGATTGATCAGAGAATAGTATACTTGAAAAATCTATGACAAGAGCACAATGGCATACATCTGATGAAAAAATCTAACTTCTCATTATGAGAAATAAATGTCAGAAATAATTCTAAGTGCTCAGTATGGGAAAAACAGGCTGCTCTCGGGTAGAGAGAGAAAATCAATCATGAAAAACTCGGGTAGAGAGAGAATGAGTCCAAAACACCAAAATCTCATTATTCACAATATGGCAAACATGCCAAGATTTTCCTACATGAGAGAGACTCCAATTCCTATAGTGGAGTTGCATGGAAAGGCCACTTAACTGAACTAATTCACCTACCAGAGATCCACATGTGTAACTACATGCATGGATATTGCATGTACTGCATGTCACTCTTAAAACTGCCTAGACATGTGTAGATCACATAAACTACTTTGCATGTTGCATGTACTGATTGCATGTGGCTTGCATGCATACAATATGACATTGTATATTATCTAAACAGTTGCATGTCGAAATTGAATCTACCTAACTCAAACAATCTATACTAGAAGGTTATGTGCTCAATTCACATACCTTGTATGTATAACATGAAATACAATGGAAACACCATGGACATGGCCCCCTCATGTCAATATCACCTGCCCAATTTGCATCTATATCCATGTAGTGTATGGATATCATTTGGATCAATCTTTCCATAGCAGATGTAGTGATCCATTGTCGCTCAAATATATTGAATGACTCTTAATAGAGCCTTCTAGTCGATCATTCTAAGATTAGCTATAAAATGGCTCAAAGAGATGACAACATATGCAAGGTCAGGCCTAGTAGAAATCATTGCATATATTGACTAAAATGGATATCCCTTCCTTGCAATTCATGAAATCGAATTCTAAAAGCATGTTAACGATATATCTCTACCGAGTAATGTAGAGTAGCTTCTTGTTTCTATTGGATTCTTCACTAGCTGAATGCCACTCTAGCTGAATGCCACTCTGATTGTATCTATGTACAGTCATAGAATTTTCTTGCTTCACATCAATTTCTCACCAAGATTTGCCTCAATCAAATAGCTTTCTTGGTTGTACTACAAATTTCTTTATACTCGACTTCTATTGTGGATAGAACAATAGTGCTTTGCTTCTTACTACACTAACAAAATAAACTACTACAAAATTGAAATGCATACCTTGTGGGTGACCTAGATCATCATAGTCACCTTTCAAATCTGCATCTACAAAACCACAAAACTCTGGTAAACCCTCCTACTTCCTGTATACTAAGCCATAGTCATAAGTGCCCTAAACATACTGGACAATGTCCTTGGCTGCCTTCCATTGCGTATCAATAGGGGGTTTGCCATGAATTAACACACAATATCAATAACATAGCATATATTTGGCCTAGTCTTTGTATGGTAAATCAATCTTCCTATGAACAGTATATACAATGTAGTAGCAAATGGTGTGACTCATCAAGCTTGAAAAGCTTTTTACCTAGTTAGATGGGTGTGTTTATTGGCTTACAATCTTGTAGCAATTCTCTCTCTCTCTCTCTCTCTCTCTCTCTCTCTCTCTCTCTCTCTCTCTCTCTCTCTCTCTCTCTCTCTCATGATCTCCTCTATTGTATTATGTTTCTCAGTGGATTTTTATATAGTTTGATACCACAACCAAGGTCGCTCTCATGTTTATGAGATTTTTTAGTGTTCACATGTTTCGTTTCATGCAAGAAATGAGCATTTTAGAGCATTTAAAAAAACTTATACTTCTCTCTCTACAATGAGAAATCCTTCATTCTCAAATGGTAGTCAAATCTCTGACAAAAATTGTTAAAAAGCTCTATGGACCTCCTATGGCCGACTTGTCTTTACGGATCCAAAAATGTTGAGAAAATGACAAGTTTGTGATATCTTAGTAAAGTCATAAAGATGAACAAAGAAATATATTCGACTTTACTCAATCGAATTCAAATACATAAGAAGACTAAGGAACCACTACAAAGGCCTTACTTCGAAGATCCTATAAAGATATATACTTTAATGAAAGAACATATGAAGCAACATGTCCTAATAAATGGATAAGTGTGAATCTCGAATATTCTATAATCCAGTCGAAGCATTCACGACTATTTCTATAGTTGCGACTTTGCATGCGTAATCAAATAATTAGTTTAGAATGACATGGTAGAGTACCAATTCATCAACTCATACACATGTCAACATCTCAATAGTTTAGATTGGATAAGCTTTTATTATATAGAACATCACGCCCTCTTGTTTAAAGAGTGTGTCAAATTCAAACTTGTTCCTATATTCACCTCATTTTTAGTATAATGTATCATCGAGAGTTTGCGTCTTACTTTGTTCTATCGTTGAGACTGTATGTAACTCTAAGTCTTTGGTGTTCTATCCTGCATAGTAGATGAATCGAGTTGATCGTGCTCTTTTATCCTTTGTTCAGTTCTTACTGTCATACAAGATTCAATTGTTAATGAACTCAACATTGCTTGATGTCTAAAAATGAACATTAACGCTTTGTTGCTAGTGTATTTTCTTATAGTCGTATGTTTTGTTGAGAGATATCAGATGGATAAACCTAGTATTATAAGAATCTAAGTCAGTCTGTTGAATTGAGAGGCATTACTGAAATTTCCATAGAAAATTTACTTTGAAAAAACATATGTAAATATAATTTAAGCTCTTTTGTATTATAATGGGATATGGAGTTTAACAAACATGTGTTGTCTTGAAATGTTATATCATTTCTAATTATGATGGTTTTATGAATTTTGTACAAAAAACCTGTAGTTCTCTACTAAAAATATGTATTTTTTGACATTTTTTTAAGATAACTTAGAGATTAACTAAAAACCCCACTATTATAGCCTAAAATTAGATAATCTATAAAATACTAAAAAGGCTTACTCTTTTTTAGGTCAAAGTCTGAAAACAAATGTCATCGCGTTAAGTACTCAAGCATACTTTCTAGTAGAAAATTATCTAGCCATCCAAACTCCATTCTATTTTTGAAACAATCAATTTTTGAGACTTTATAGTCCTACTAAATTTCTCCTATTTTGTTATTTTAACAGAGTTGTAGGTTCCATTCTCAGAGAATGTCGGCTTTCCCAAACATTAAAACACAAAACTTTGAATATTGAGGTGGAGCTACTTCCATGCCTAGACAACTATCTGCCTTTACCGACATGTAATGTCAACATTCATAAGTACATCCACATAAAGATGAGTTTTCATCACCTTATCCAACAAATAAGAAGAAAAGTACTACACCATATATGGACCCACATCTTAAAATGTTGATGTAGACCAACCTCCATGCCACTTGTGAATCGCTAATGGCCTTCACCTTGCATGTAATGTCAACATTGATAAATACATCTAAATAAAAATGATTTTTCATCACCTTACACATTTAAATAACAACAATATTGAGGTGGACCTACTTCCATGACAATTGTCGGCCTTCACTTGGCATGTAATGTAAAAATTTATAAATATATCCAAAAAAAGATGACTTTCCATCAACTTATGCATCAAAATAAGAAGAAAGGAACCATACCTTATATAGACCTTGGAGTATTAATGTAGACAAACATCCATGCCATGTCTAGATGACTATCGGCCTTCACCTTGCATGTACTCTTGACATTGATAAACACATCTTAATACAGATGATTTTCCATCATGTTATACATCCAAATAAGAAGAAAAGTACCACACCATTTACTTGTTGCAACTTTTTTTTTTTTGCACTACCTAATGCTATAAATAATAAAGCATAGGCACCCCTAGCCAATGCCTGAGACTTGGAGCTTGGGAGTTGAAGCTTTGATAAATGAAAATCATGCCCTTGGAATATTGAGGTGGACCCACCTCCATTCCATGTTTGGACAACTGCCGGCCTTTACCTTTCATGTAATATCAACTTTTATAAATACATCTAAATTGAGATGATTTTCCATCACCTTATGCAGCGAAATAAGAAGGAAAGTATTACACCACTTATTTTTTGCAATGACATGCTCTTTCTTCTTTGAAAAACTTGCGCTGCATGCGAGTGTAAACAAGCATTGATAGCCATGGCCAGCTTGGGAGTTGAAGCTTTGATAAATGAAACTCATGCCCTTGGAATACTGTGGACCCTCCTCCATCCCATGTATGCCTTTTACATTTCATGTAATGTCAACATTTATAAATACATCCAAATTAAGATGACTTTCCATCACCTTATGCATCCAAATTAGAAGGAAGGTATTACACCATTTATTTTTTGCAATGACATGCCCTTCTTTGAAAAACTTGTACTGCCTGTTGGCGTATACAACCATTGATAGCCATGGTCAATGCTTGAGAATTGGAGTTTGGTGGTGCAAACTTTGAAAAATGCAACACATGTCCTTGGAATAGTGGAGTGGACCCACCTCCATGCCATATTTGGATGATGACCTTCACCTTGTTTTGATGTCAACATTTATGGATACATCCAAATAAAAAGATGGCTTTTCAACACATAAAGCACTGTTGGGAATTTGTTTCTTGTGCAACATTCTTACAAGCCAAAGAAATCAGTTTTTAAAAATAGACCTCATCAGTCGAACCTTAGAAAGCTGTAAGATTCATTTAGTACAAATGAGAAGCTAAGGACAAATTTGATGTAACGAATCTTACATATTTGTATGGTTCACTTACTAAATATGAAAAATATGTAAGAAGTCTACAAATGTAAGGTCAAGCACATCTATTTTGAGACCTCTATTTCTAATTTTGAAGCTCTTGGAGGAGGTCTTCCTTTATCCCTTGTCCACATCCAAATGAGAAGAAAAGTTAAACGCGCATGCACCATTGTCTTTGTTTTACAGAACTTGCATGGGATACTCCTATTTAGATAGGTGGAGCAAATGTTTTGCTTCAAGTCCTCTCTCTCTCTCTCTCTCTCTCTCTCTCTCTCTCTCTCTCTCTCTCTCTCTCTCTCTCTCTCTCTCTCTCTCTCTGAGTGCACACACAAAAACACTAGTTCTTGTAAGATGGAGAAGGAAATAGTTGAGTTGATTGTAATACTAGCATTGGCATTGCTCACAGTTCCAACATACTCACAGAGATTTCCAATCTTCAGAATTGGGGATAGGTTTTTGTATGAGGGACAAATTCTTTATCAAGGACAATTTATGGAAAGCGAGAATGGATATTGGGCTTCTATGGAGCCCAATTGCGTTTTTATGGTACATAACCCATCACAGCTCAAGGATTTTGTCGATTACAACCCCATCTGGAAATCGCCTACTAAAGGATTTGGTACCTTTTGTTATGCAAAAGTAGATAGCATTTATGGCTTTGCGATCTACCGCACAGGTTATACTGCACCAGTGTATACCAGAAACTCTCCGTCTATTTGGGCCCAAACACCATGTGGATTATATGGTGCTAATTCGTATCTTCAATTGCAATTTTGGCAGGAGGGCTCCAAACTTACTTACCTTTGCCGTGTGGCTAAGTATTCAATATATCAACCAGATTATAATGATGCATTTTATACTATTTATACTCTAAACCCATGATACGACCCACATTGTTTGATTTTCTGAGGACGTTTTAGCTGCGTCCAACATGCCAATTGATCAGAGATCTTGTTTCTAACTATGACTCGTATCTATATGTTGCTTGCCTCAATTGCAAGTGTCATCAAATGCTAGAGTGAACAATAAAATGGTGTAGTTTTCAGATTTTTGAGTGTGTACTTAGGTGATTGTACTGGTGCAAATAGTTTGTTAAATTTCTAACTTTGAACTTCGGAGTAAGGCAGGAAGTAGGACTATCGACCTAGCTAGATCAGGCTGGTCTACATGAACTAGCGACAGTGCTGTGTATGAAATTGTTTATACAAAATTCTGACTGCTTTGGAGCAATAGCAGTTATCTTTTATCATGATTTGCTAAGAGCCAAATTGTTGTTTGTGGCTATATTTGAGCACTAATATGGGTCATCATGATTGTTTTATATTCATTTAAATTACGATTTTTTTTTTTCATTTTCCGATTAATTGAATGTATCTTGAGCCCAAATAACAACACTTTATGTGATGTTTATTACTAGCATTCTCATTATTGTGGCTTGTTGGTTGGTGGCAAATCACACAACCTTTTATACGAAAGCTTTAGTTCATTACATATCTTTGGAGCATAAGGTTGAGTAAAAAAAAATTTAGTTTTATTTATTGTATCTTGTTATGCAAGGTCTTTATAAAAATTCAAGTAGTAATTTCATGAATGAGTGAGTTGTGGGCCAATTACATGTATACACGTAATCATCCTGGCATGAAATGATACAATATTGATTGAAAGGAGAAGATCCATGTTGTATTTTGCATTCACCATAAGAGGCATTTGAAGAAATGAAATATAGTATTGGTAAGGGTTTTTTATTGTGGAGGGAAACGAAGTGGCAATTTAAGTTTTGGACCTGTTATAAAAGGATGTAACTTGTGGAAAGAGGGATCACACACTCTCTCTTATCTCATTCATGCTTATACATGGTTCTCTTGGACTCTACTAACCATTGGTGCACTATACTTGTGATTTCTTGCAATTCTATGTGTAGAATGTTCAATAAATGCTATTTTCAGATCCACATGTGTAAAATACAGTAGCTTACTTTAATTTTATTAGAGTTTGCATCTCATTCTTAGAGTAGATGTTGATTTTTCTACATTGGCAAGATTGGTGATGTGTTGTCTTTCTAACCCAAGATCATTTTATGGATTTGGATCTTAATTAATCTGAAATATTTCACAATCAAAGCATATGTTGTGAAAAAACCAGCAAGTACACACGTGTGAAGAAACCACAAATGTGTTAATGACATTCCCTAAGCTTTGTGATAGCACATGAACCACATGTAGAGTGAAATTGACAATCTAATACTAGCATCCAAGGCTAGATCACAATCTATAATGCAAATAATCAAAAGCAATTAGATTCCACACATGTGAGAAAATACAATGTAATTTAATTACATGAGAAAAAGGCTCTCCTCGAGTTAGAGAGATAATCGCATTACAAGCTTACAATTACAAAGTTCAAATTGACATGAATTTGCTACAATGCTTGATTCATCATCAAGAATAGTGAGGATTCCCACCTACATATATAAGAAATGATAATAGCTCATGGTAGTACTAGCATGCAACTTCTTTTCTTCACATCTGAAGGTGTAATCTACCAAAATAGTGACACATATAACTTTGCATGCATGTTTATCCACCTACATCTACCTACTTTCTACATGGGACAATTTTTACACTATTAATGTACAAATTCATTTGCATTTGTCCATAACAACTCTTCCATGCCTTGCATGTCACTTTGGACAACTTGGACTTTATGCATTTATGGTACCTTGAGTTTTTATAGCCCAGGTTTGGCCATTTCATGATCTACATCTACATGCATGTCACATATGACAACTAGACATTATTGCATGTGATGTAGCCATTAGGGGAGGTCCAAGTGCTATAAGGGCCCTTTGTAAAGATTTTTTTTTTATTTTTCAACTATTCGACGTCCACATGTCCCAATAATATTTTTACATGTGTGCAAGACGGTAACGGTGTTTGTCGGACAAATCTTTTTTACAATTTTTTGGGCATATTTTTAGCCAGTTCAAAACTTCCGTCTGGCAGGGTCTAGATATGTGATTGGATAATATATTGTTGCCCGTCAAAAAAAGACTGCCCGACTTTGAAGTTAAACTAACTTGATGGATGGTTTGATTTTGGCATTTTTTTTTATGATTCTCTGTACATACCATGCAAAAATGGTTTGAATGGAAAACTAGAAACTCTACCTCTACCACATTTTTAAGTGAGGAATGGGTTTCTTCCGATTTTACCTCAGCAGAAAGTTTTAGATCGAAGTTTTTTATGGACATTCAAAACTGCATAAAATGTAGCACAGGTTCAAAAAACCAATAGACTGTATTGGTATTTACCATTTGCAATTTTTGTAGATTTTTTCGCTAGATGTAATGTTCGTAAAACAAGTACAATGTTCATTGCTACAAATTTAACTGATGAAAAGTATTCTACATTTTTAATGGCATACCAGTCACAGCTGAATAAGTCAACTTGCTGAGAGGACTGAGAATCAAAATACAGAATGTTAGTTTCACATTTTTTTATATGGCAATTTGCATCACGAAAAGACTAACTGAAAACCTGTGCGTCTATTATCTCTATGTGTCTTGCTACACACAGGGCCTTCGTTGAAAAATAAATGATCATGCTTTTATACATCTCAATGTCGACATTGAGGTGTGTTGATCTCAAAGAGTTCATTCTCAGCACCTTTGGATTACACAAACCAGCTTCATCCACTCTTAGTGATATAATATGTCAGACCAGTGATGACTGCAATCAACCAAATAGTCAATGATATGTAAATGAAAAAAATACAAATAAAGCATATAATAAAACAATACACACAACTCAAATTGAACAATACATACTTTTGACAGTATGGTACAACAAAAATTTTGAAGTCGCATGGCATATGTCGTAAACATGATGCAGCTGATTGTTTGTCCTTAAGCAGGTGAAAAAAATTGAGTAAGCACAAAAACACCAGGAACACTGTCGCTTTTGTACAACTGAAAACAATAATTGAGTCCAACTTCGACAATTGGGTCTGTGAGGTCTGAAGACTTATTCAATAACTCCTTACAAATAACAGGATTAAAATAATTCATATATGAGACCGAATATATATTGAATACAAAACGACCACCTAATTTATCTATTTTTTTAGCTATGTACTCGTCAAAAATTATATATCGCTCAGAATCAAAAAACGTCAACATGGGATATTGAACAGCTAAATTTTTATAAACAATTCCTATTTATTGAGATGGGCTATCAGGAAAAAGAACAATTGATTTTGTTATATATATATATCCAGATCCTCTGTGATGCGTCTCGGCACATCCAAAGATTGGTCACTATCAAAAGAGTAATCTAGTAAAAATTTAGACCAGGAGTGACAGAAATTTAGACCCTCTTGATCTTTCGGTGTATCAAGAATCAATTGGGTCTGGCCTATCATCTGCTCGGTCTCATCTGATAGTACTAATCTTCTTTTAGGTGGAGGTGGAGGAGAGGGGGATTCTTCAGGTTCCACCCTAGACGGCCTAGCTTGATCATGAGTTGGCTGGTCTTCAATTGGCTTGATTTGGCTTTGTTTGGCCCTGGTTCCTGACCTCACTAGCCTTGATTACTTTTTTTTCCTCTGATAAGGGGGTCTAACCCTGGGAGCTGGTCTAGGAGGTGGAGGTGCCTTGAATACCTGCTCGTACTAATTCCACAGCCTAAACACAAGCTCCATATCCTTGGGCATGATAGTCACCTGCTTTGCATGTACAATAGCAAGCACAATATCCTCAAAAAATCTAATCTGATAATCTTCATAGGCTGTATGCAATGCTTCAATTGCAGTCACGCACCATCTGACATCCACGGACACAGACCTTGTCACATCCCTCATTATTCGGTTCAAGTGAGCTTTTAGTATCAGAAGGTTCGTGGACTTCTATAACCTCCTGATATCTCTGAGCTATGGGCGGGGTTTTCTACCAGTTCCCCTAGCACGAGGTCAAGCAACTGCAGGATTCAAGGATGATGTGGCTTGACCAGCAGACGGGACAGTAGACTTTGGACATGCGGTCTATTTAGTCCTTGCCATTGCTTTCGATATCGCAGGCACGCAACTAGGTCATAGATGAGTTACTCGAACGCAGATCCTTGCGCGGCTCCGATATCAGCCCAAAAGATTCTAATACTACAGCGGTGCGAGAAGCAATCAGAACTCTCAAAAATACTGTTGATTGTCGCGCGGCTCCGATATCGAGTTTCCGTCAGAGAGAGAGCAAGGAACGATTCAAGAATCTGGTAGCCAAATGGTTTTCATTCGCGGTCTCTGCTTATATAGAGAGAGAGAGAGATTTTCCGTGCATGAAATGTAAAGGTGCCACGTGCCAATTTCCGATTGGTGTGTCCTATTAATGTTTGCTCCAAACGTGCAAATACACATGTCATATTTTCAACCACACACGTGCCAAATTCTGATTCGTGTGTTTTATTAATAATTCCTCCACACGTGCATATACACGTGTCCTCTTTTCAACCCCCCATGTGTCACCTATGGATTTGGCCAAAATTTCACATAAATATTTTGCGCGTGTTACAGGACTTGACGTATCTCTGAAGTGTTGCATATCTAACGGTGATTTTTGAACGGCTGTGATTAATCTGCAGGATCTATATAAGGGCTAAACAGTGCCATAAAATGTTTTGCTATTCAGAGATCGTCAAGGCAATATCGCAACCACGCAAGCCCACTGCGTTCAATTTTATTTGTCATCGCTCCCTCGCGTGCCTGTGATATTAGATATTCATTTCAGCTACCGAATATCGCTACGACGCGACGCTGGTACTTTTTCTTTTTTTGGAAACCGTCGCGTGCCTCGACATTGTTTCATTCTGTTTTGCCTGATATCGCTGCCATGCAATAGTCTCTTCGTCGATCCAAATTGTCTCCATTCCTCGCATGCTTGAGATATCTAGTATCCAGTGTTGTCTGTCATTTTTGATATGAAATCTAACAAGCTGTATAAATTTCTCTCTGACATTGGTGTTCTAGATAGGACTGGGTACTTTTCATTGCTTTTTCGTCTTAAATTTGATGTCGATAGATTTGTGCTTGAGCACAAGTCTCACCTATTAGAAATATTCGAAAAGTTTTGGACTAGCATCCTCGAATTATCTCTTGTTATTGATGGCCTGAAGTTTATTCATTTCCATGAACTGATAGTTGCCCAGCTTGAAGCCAAGCACAAGCATGATAGGAAGCTTACCAAGCTTGACGAGAGCCTGAAGGTGGTACAATATTGTGAATCCCATAGGAGATGATGCAGGTTTATAGCTGAAGGCATAGCTTTTGTTTTTTTCATATCTGCATTAATACCTGATGAAGGCCAATCTTCCAGATCAATTGGTGTTGGTTCTTCAAGTAGAACAACTACTCAGAGATTTACTGTTGATGTGGACAAAAATTTAGAAGACGAAGTATTGGATGATGAGGAAGAGGCTAGGCTGGCTTCGATGTATGACCCTGCTCTATCATGGTCGATGGTAATATCTTCTACATCAGGTGTAGAAGAATACAATAAAAGGAAGACACTACTCGACATTCCTATATACCATATGAAGAGCCTGCCATATTTATCATTGAATGATATTGAGGATGTGTTCGACATGAGAGGAGACGAGATCCTATCTGTACTAGCCAATGCATTGTCAGAATTTTCAGATATAATAGACTTCAATCATGATGATTTAATTGAAGGGATTGACCATCAAGATGAAGGTGGTTGAAAGTCTGGAGAGCAAGCCTTACAAATTACAAGGCAACAATGTCTAGCCTATGGCGCAAATGCTCCAAGTGAGAAGGAGTTCATTGAGTTTTAAAAAAGATATCCTCCTCCAGAGCAATATGTTTTTTCTGAGGATACGTTTCTTGTTGGGCATGACTTGCGTGGATAAGGATTGTTGGAGTATGATTAGCATGACACGATAATTTTTATTTTCTTATTCCATTATAATCATATTTAGCATTGTATTCAATGAAAATCCATCTGAAAATTTAACTAATTACAAATTTTTGTATTTATGTTGCAGGTTACAATTGAAGTTGATGATTTGCTATGAGAAGAGGAGGTGCCCGAGGTATTGTTGGCCATAAGGATTCAATATTGTGCCATTACCTGAAATACTTTATACAAAATGAAATTTGTATTCAACATGACAACTTTTATTCACAAGCAAGAACTATAGTAATGGCAATAAAGGCATTGTCCTATTTTTGTGATGGACATAGATATCCTAACAGTACATACAAAATCATTTTTGTGAAGAGAGATATAGCTATCAAAATATTGGGTTATGTTTCTGAAAATGTACCCAAAAGATCATCTGCTTTAGCAATGTACGCAAGTTACATAGAGTTGAGCAAAAGAAGATCAATTGAGCATCTGGATTCATATGAGAGGAGACAATTTTTTCATGACCATACTGCTCAGCTGACCTTTGATACCGATGAGGATATATAATATTTTAATTGTTTTTCTATTATGATGATGAAGTTGAACTATTTCTCCTCATATGTTGAAATGCCTTTTTGAATGAAATGAGATTTGTTGAATATTTGGTTTGATATCTAAATTGTGCTCTTCTGTAGAACCATTGAAATAATTGATGTAAGTAGCATCTCTTTGAATTATATCCTCCATGGTTGGTTGCTCGATGAAAAGCTCCTCTTGCTTGCCAACACGATTTCTCCATATCTTGAGAAGACCATATGCTCATACTTCCATATTCTTTTGCAAAAAATGTGGTGTAATGTAATAGAATGTGCTGCAACCAATAAAATACATATATCAGAAATCAAATATATGACATTGCAGAACAATTTTTGCACAAAAACAAATAGTGAATTACCATATAGTGTGTAACATGATCCTCTCCCCAACATTCTGCTACCGATTTGACAAATATCTCACAATATTTTTGTAAATTTACAATGTCAATTTCAGATAACTTTTCTTTTTGCAACATGCCAATCAAATTGTCGAGATTTTGCCATACTGCAGCTTTTTTTAATCTTGTGTTGCCCCTCTCTTCAAAATCTTTTGATGCTGCAACAACATCTTTCCAAACATTGTATGTCACCGTAGAAGACTTTCCAGTGTGATTGGATAAAAACCTTCTAGCTTTTGCACCTTTAACAGATGGCTTGTTTGGAACGTTCCCTGATTTACCTGATAGTTTTTCACTTTTTTCTATTTTTACATTCCCCTTGTGCAAACCTGCTTTTGAAAGTACTTTGCTCTAATCTCTCAATTCCAATTATAGAAGCCGATTCAGGTTTGGTATTCCAGACATACAAAATATGATTGTAAATCAATTTTTCAATAATTCATACCTCAGCATGCAATGTGCATATGTGAACATTGATCAATGGAATTGCCAACACAGGTCTAAAGTTCAGATCCTCTCGATCTCTTGTTGGACCAACTCGTGATCTTGTCAAATTCAAGTCTTTACAATTCTTCATCCAATACAAACAAGGGTGTTTAGTAATTGTCCCATGCGAAACATTATACATACATTTCAGTGTCTTTAAATCACCTGCAAGATGCCATAAAATTTGAAATGTGCCATAGTTTGGCACATATATTTTGTTTCCACCCATATGCTCTTGATAATCTTTGTATAATTTGATGTCGAAAAAATTCACGACAAGATAGCATGGTCTTCTTTTAAAACCTGAAAAGTAACAAACACATACAAAGTTACGAACATTGACATCAGCAACTTAGGTGATAAAATACAATACTAAATAAAATTGAAATATACCTAAAATGTTGCTAACCACCATATTTCATTCTCTGATTGAACACTAAATGATGAATCATCTACATCATTTTCAGTATTGTTCAATGCTCTGTTCATAAAGGTGATACTTACCCGTTCCACAATTTCAGACTCATCAAGTTTAATAACCAATATTAATTTTCCTTGGACTTCTCTTTCAAATATTTTGTAATATTTAATCATGTATGCCACTACTTTGTTAATATCCAAAAACAAATTGTTGGACTCATTGTATTCCAATATTCCACTCTCACATGTATACAATTTCTTGATATGAAATGGTTCACCTATAAGCATACTCATACTCTCATTAAGACAATATCTTGTTTTTTTAACTCTAAATGGACGAAGAAGAGGTAGCTTTCGAATCTTCACATGTGCAAAGGCTTCTTGTACAATTTTAAATAATAGAGTATATGCTTTACGACTAATCCCTGAATCATCACATGCTCCCTAGATAACTCTTGCATCCAAGACATGTTGAATGCTCTGTATAATCACTACAGCAATATCATTCTTAATCTTGTCATAACGAGAATTTTTTAACATTTCTTTTGTAGTTTTTGATGACAATATGGAACCCAAAGATTTTCCAATACTCGTAGAATCTTTATAATGTTCTCTCGCCACCAAAGATGATCTGCAAGACATATAAATAATTTAATTAGCAAGCATTAGAAAAACAAGCACATAATAACCTAGCAAGCATGTCATTTGCTCTTTTAATTAATACTTATTTGAATGTTTGAATCCTTTTATTCTTGTTTCCACTTCTTGAAGACAGATCATCTATGTCTTTTTTTTTAAGTCGTTTGCGTTTTTATATATTTAATTTTCTCCTAAGAACTTTGCCTTCAGCAATAGCACTCAAAATTTCTCTTTTAAAATTCTCAACGTGTCTCAACATAACTTGATTGGATATTTGAAGATCAATAATAATAGTTTTCAATTCTGATATATTGGAGCTCAATGTGGTATTCTCGTACATTTGTTTCTGCAAATTTTCTTAAAGTATTGTCTTCTCATTGTTTGTTTGAATCAACAAATACTCCAATACTTGTGTTTGCTTCATTGCTTCATACATCCCGTATTGGCTCAACTTTTGAAAGTATGCCAACAATCCACTATGTCCATTACACACAAAATTCAATAACTGGCCAGTAGTTTGAAAGTCTAAAAAGCATCCTGTATTTGGATTTTTGGGATAAATTGATCCAATTGTCCACAAATCAATATTTCTACAATTTTTTTTCTCTAAGTTCTTTCTTACAAGTCTCATTAATCTGACCAGCTTTGGTGTTTCTCTTATAAATTGGAGTACAATTGAGTGGGAGCACAATATGAAGATCAAAATTTTCCACTATTTCAAAATCAAACAAACTAAATCATGTAACAAGAAAAACGATTCACGTGAAACCAAAACAAGCTTGTAAATCAATAAACATGCATGTTATATAGTCTACCTTTCAAATGTTTTCAAAGATTTTTGGAGGGAACACCAAAAAATTATCCTCTCCTTCTCCTCCCGCTACTGATAGCTTAGGCGGCGTGTGCTTAGTCGACTGTGTGCTTAGGCGGCGTGTTTATTTCGTTTGAGTTGTCATGAGTTAATCCTACCAGTTAGACGGCGGGCAGCACCAGAAACTAGAAAAATGGCAACAAATCTTGTCGTTTTTACTTTCTCTCTCTAATCATTCTCTCATTAAGTTCGAGTTTCTTATAGGGCCCTTTTTGAGTTGAGGTTTTCCCTAGTGCTTGAGTTCCTACAAGGCTGATTTTGACATTTACAAGATGTAACACTACATGCAAGATGGAAATCTTCATCAACCCCAAAATTCAAGTTGGATGGCTTTTTTATTTTCACACTCCTTTTTTAAGGCTACCAATTTGACTTGAACATTTGAACTTGAAATATCTATACATAAATCATTGAGTCGTTAGTCCATCAAACAAATGGAATGCAAGATAATACTGGTGGTCACAAGTGGATGATTTATAGAGACAATTTGCAAATATGGACATGCCTCAACAAAATGGAGTTGCGGAAAGAAAGTATCGATCTATAGTGGAAACTGCGAGGAGTATGCTCAAGCGTAAAAATCTTCCAAATATGTTCTAGGGTGAAGCAGTTAAGATGATGGTTTATCTTTTGAATCAAAGTCCTACAAAGGTTGTAGAGAATCGAACTCTAGAGGAAGCTTAGATGGATCGGAAGCCAGATGTAAGTCATTTGAGAGTATTTGGGAGTTTTGCTTATTCTTACATATCTAAGGATTCAAGGAGCAAATTGGATTCTAAGACGACCAAGTGTTTATTTATTGGTTATGATAATCAAGAGAAGGGATACAAGTTGTATGACTTGGAGGGTAAAAAAATAATCATAAGTAGGGATGTAGTCTTTGATGAGGGAGCAACTCATAAAGATACAGAGATATATTTTGATAAGAATCAAGATGGAGGAATCCCTATATTATGTGACGAGTTATTATAGGAACTTGAATCGACACATGTATTGCCTATGTCAATCCAAGAACCTAGAGTGACTTTGGTTGAGATAGGAAAGAGGAAGGAGAGATCAAGTATATGGGATACTCATTCACCTCCTACTTCACCAGGCAAGAAGCATCCTACATCAGAAGCTAGAAGATTGCCTAGATGGTACTATGAAATTATCAAGGATAGTGTCATTATGGAACATGGAGAATCCAGTACACAAGGGACTAGGAGATCGACTAGACTTGAAAAGCAACATGAAGATCAGGGTTGACAGGAGGTTCGACATGCGGATCATCATGAAGATGGGGATGTACATTTTGCATGTATGGCCACAATATTAGAAACCAGTGATCCATCTACTTTCAGAGAAGCTGAAAAAGAGGATATTTGGAGGAAGGCTATGGATGAGGAGTATGACTCAATCATAAAAAACAACACTTGGAGACTTGTTCATTTATCTATAGGTAAAAAGGCCATTGGATGCAAGTGGGTATATAGAACTAAGTACAAATCAGATGATTCTATAGATAAACATAAGGCAAGATTGATGGCAAAAGGTTATGCTCAACATGAAGGGATTGACTATGAGGAAACTTTTGCACTAGTTGCTAAGTCTACTACTATGAGGACTGTTTTATCATTGGCAGCTCAATTTGGTTGGGATATTCAACAAATGGATGTAAAGAGTGCATTCCTGAATGGATTTCTAGAAGAAGAAGTCTACATGGAGCAACCAGAGGGATACATAGTAGCAGGACATGAAGATAAGGTTTGCAGGTTGACAAGGCACTATATGGACTTAAGCAAGCACCCAGGGCGTGGTATACGAGGATTGACACATACTTTGAGGAGCTTGGCTTTCAGAGAAGTAGTTCGGAACATGTACTATATGTTTTGCTCAGGGATAATCATATTGTAACTGTAGTGATGTATGTAGATGATCTTGTTATTACAAGATCAGATCATAGTATGATTCAGGGAATAAAGAAAGATCTCTCATCAGAGTTTGATATGAAAGATCTTGGCTCACTACAGTATTTTCTTGGGATTGAGGAATGGAGAGTAGCATAGGGGCTATTTATTTCTCAATCAAAGTATGCTCATGAACTTCTTGAAAAGTTTAATATGTCAGAGTGCAAGCCTATGACTACACCATATGATAGTGGATGTAAGCTTATGAAACCTGAGAAAGATCAAGATGTAGACGAGACGTTATATAGAAAGCGAAGCTTAATCTATCTAATTACTATAAGACCAGATATTGCTTATGCTGTGAGTATGGTTAGTCAGTTTATGGCTAAGCCTAAGCAGATTCATTCGAAAGCTGCTAAGCGAATACTCAGA
Source organism: Diphasiastrum complanatum (assembly GCA_029204225.1). Classification (NCBI taxonomy): domain Eukaryota; kingdom Viridiplantae; phylum Streptophyta; class Lycopodiopsida; order Lycopodiales; family Lycopodiaceae; genus Diphasiastrum; species Diphasiastrum complanatum. The sequence continues at coordinate 56,625,078 of CM055104.1, read as the reverse complement.
TATATCCACGACACTTTGAGATTTTGTATTCTCTATGGTAGACAGGATGATTTTAGGTTACAAGGACATGTGGATGCTGATTGCGCTGGAGATGCGGAAGACCGAAGATCTATTACAAGTTATGCTTCTAGTCTTCATTCTAGTGCTATCTCTTGGAGTTCAAAGAAACATCATACTATTGTTTTATCATCTACAGAGGCAGAATATCGAGCTACTATGAGTGCAACATGTGAAACAATATGGTTACGACAGATTCTACATGATCTACATATGGTACAAGATTTACTTATGGTACTTCAATGCGACAATCAGAGTTGTATTAAATTGGCAAAAAATCTAGTTTTTCACAGCAGGACAAAGCATATTGAAGTACAATAACTCTTCATCAGAGAGAAAATTAAAAGTGATGAAGTGGAGCCTATCTATTGCCCTACAGAAGAACAAGTCACATATATCTTTACCAAAGGTCTTGGCAAAGAAAAATTTCAAAAGTTTAGAGAAGTTCTAGGAGTAATAGATGACAAAGTAAACATTAAGGGGGAGTGTTAGGAATCAATGTTTATTTGATATCCCTTAATGATGGTTTGGCCATGCCTACGTGCCAATCTATTTATAGTAAATTTATTTTTTCTTGATTATGCATGAAGGTGGGTGCCCTACTAATAGATTAGGATCTATTTAGTACTTAGAATTTCATTTTTGGTCTTTAACAAATATAGGTAGTATTATTAGCAATTAGTTGTTGCTATTTTGCTATTTGCTTTAGGCTCTTGACATTTATCACTCATTAGAGAAACTATTTAAGTAGGCTGGCACCCAACCACAATCATTCTATTATGCTAGAGCATTGTTTCCTATGATCTGAATTCTCTCTATGCTTGGTTTTGTGTGAGGGCTAGTAGGGCTATAGCTTCATCTAGAATTTGTATCACAAATTCTGACAGGTGTCAACTGGACTATCATGGTAAAGGAGTGTAGAAGCGAAGCCAAGGACTGCTGGTTCATTGGCATGTAAATGGGGTCAAATGTGTATTTGGGTGCACAGGTAAGGGTAGGTAGTGAGGATGGATGAGTGGGTGGAAGTTGACCGATAGCAAAAGAGAAAAAGGAGTGATCAGAAAGGGTGGCAAAAGAAACATGAAAATTAGAGACGATGGGTATGAAGGATGGTAACCATAATCATAAGATGAAGATATATACCTTAGAATCCTCTTGGTCATCTTCCAATGATGGATCTTTGGATCCTGTATAAATTGGCCCAACTTGTGCACACAAAAGCTCAAGTCGGGCCTAGTGATGGTAAGCCAAACTAAGGAGCCTATAAGACTCCTAAAAAGTGTGATGTCCTAGAAGGATCTTTCATCACCTTTATTAGGATCTTTGACAATTGCTCCATTGGAGTATCTATGCTCTTAGAATTTTCCATATGAACTTTTTTCAACATAGAAAGTGCATATCTAGATTGACATATAAAAACATAATCTTCATGAAAGTCAATCTCTAGACCTAGTATGTAATGGATCTCTCCTAGATCTTGCATTTAAAACTCAATTCCAAGTGCTAGCTTAGTTTCTTAAACTAGCTTGGTGCAACTTCCACAAAGAATAATGTCATCAACATAGATTAGAAGAATGACAATATTACTATCAACAAACTTTAGATACATGGAAGGATCATAGTCACTAAGAACAAATCCTAGTGAGATAAGAAAAGAGTTGAGTATTGAATACCATGATCTTGGTGCTTGCTTTAGTCCATAAAGACTTTTGAAGAGCAAGCACACTTTGGACTCATCCTTGATGAAGTCTTGAGGTTCCATATATATCTCCTCTTCAAGACAACCATTAAAAAAGAATTGGATACATCTAATTGGAACACCTTCCATTTGAAAAAACAAGCAAGAGAGATAAGAATTCTTATTGTCACCATCTTTGCAATAGGTGCAAAGGTCTCGTCATAGTCAGGGCCATGGATTTGAGCAAATCTTTTACCACATAATCTTGTCTTGAACTTGTTGATGGTGCCATCATGATTGTATTTGATTCAAAATACCCACTTGCATCCAATCACATGCTTGTTGGATGGTGGATCCACAAGCTCCCAAGTATTGTTGGTGATCAATGCATCATACTCTTGCTTCATGACATCATATCACTCCTTGAAAAGTTCATAGTGTATGGACTAGTAAAGCTAGTATGCCTAATCTTGTTAATCAATACTTTTGCTCAAGTTATGATCTTGATCTGTATGATCTTGGTGGTTATTGTGAGGCAAGGAAGCCTCGGTTTTGTACTTCTATGGTGCAGCTATCTTCATGCAAATGGACTTTTCAAATCCAAGATCAACATCAAGCATGGAGAAGGCATATCGAAATAGTGGCAATTTGGTGAAATTGACAAGAGATTTCTACCAAAGAGATCGTATCGTGGTTATGGTGAGGATGCTGCTATGATGAATTCTTTGGATTATTCAGATGTCCAAACCTCTTGTGCCATAACTTACTCAATGATCCAGTATCCGTAACACTTTCATGATGATCCACCACCTGAGCTTGAAGTTTGTATAGCCACCCTGCAAGTATGCCCTTACCTACTACTTCATTATTTTTTCTCTTTATGAGACACCGTTGTTCATCAAACTGCACCACCATGTGTTGCTTTGCAATAGCTGATACTTCTTGTTGCAACGGGCTATGCTACCAAAATGGTAGAGGCCAAAGCCACAGTTAAAAACGATGCTAAGACTGTAGCAAAGTTTTTATTCCGAAACATTATCACACATTATGGATGTCCCTTAGAACTCGTTAGTGACAGGGGAACCCACTTCCTTAACCAAACCATTGAGACTATGTTATCATATTTTTCCATCACACATCGTCAAACCATTCCATATAATCCTAAAGCGAATGGACTTACTGAGCGAGCAAATGGAATTTTGTGTAAAATCCTAAATAAAGTGATAGAAGCACATTCTTCTGATTGGGATCAGAAGTTACCATCTGTTTTATGGGCATATAGAATTGCCGAAAAGATCACAACTAGGCATACTCCCATATTATTTGTGTATGGAATGCATCCCATATTACCAATAGAATTTGAAGTTCCGACATTCCGCATTAGCAATGAGGAACGAATGGATGAATACGATAGTCTCTGGGAGCGATGATAGCTTTGACGCAACTAGAGGAGGATCGTCGTCTTTCATTCATCGAGACTGAATGAGTGTAGAATAAAAGAAAAGAAATTTTTTATCAGTCTATTAAAAAGATAAAAATTAAAGGAGGAGACTACGTGTATGACAACAAACACATGTTGTTTCCTGGGAAATTACATACCAGATGGATGGGACCTTACAAAGTCATAGAAGTTTTTAATAATGAATCGTTACAGTTAGTCGATCTTGAAGGACAATTACTTGATACTCGAGTAAGTGGATCAAGAGTGAAGCACTACTATGACTAATTTCTGATGAATATGACGATGTTCAGTTTTGCAAAAGATGTGAAATTTGCGACATTGTTCACATTTCATCCAACTCGTTAATTCCAATTTTGAAACTGCGAAAAACTCGACACTTTTGTTCCATCCTTTACCTTTGGAAAATTTGCAAAAAAAAAAAAAAAACCAAAATTTTTGCTAGTATGTTGCACATTCATTTGCCACGTCAATTTGTTTCCACCATGTTTTCAACATACGAGAAGTACGCAAAAAACTCGGCACCTTCGCTTCATCAATAAGCCACTGTATTTTTACAAAAAATGCGACACTATTTTGGAATTTGTTATGTTAAGTAAATCCATCATTTTGGGAAAGAGAAATTTGCAACACTTGAACCTTCGCATTTTTTGGGATTTTTCTGGCACTTGACTTGCTTGATTTAATTTGCCATTCATATTTGCCATTTTTATTTTTGCAAAAATGCCGACACTTTAGCCTTCGCATTTTTTGCTCATACATTTCAACGAAAAAAAATGACAGTCTTTGCCGCCAATATCATATACATTGTTTCATAGATTATGTATATTATTTAATTTCGCAGTTCAATACTCATGAATACCGAGCTGAACTTTTGTGAACTAAGTGAAGCATTTGTGTATTTTATTATTTATTATTATATTTTCTTAGGACTAGATACTTTATTCTTGAGCCTGTACCTTTAAAATGAGGACACACTTTTATTAAGTATCAGTCTAATCCGTCGATATATCATCATACACCGAACACCTCAAACACTTCTGTTTTTTGTTTTTCTTTTCCATCACTCTTTGCTTCCCATTTTCGCAATTCTTACAATCAAACTCTTTTCCACCATCGCTAGTTCACTAATATCACTGCCATGGCCATCGTTTTCAAAACGCATCCTAAATTAGTGCTACCAGTTTTACAGCCCTTTGTTGTTAGAGCTCGGATTGATGGATTACTTCAATTTGATCCTTTAGTCATTCTAACAGATCTTTGTCATGAATTCATTAGAAATATTGATGAAACTGATGACGAACATGTTCGTAGTATCGTCCGCAATCAGGAGATTGTTATTTCTAAAAGTTTTTATTGTCGTGCATTAGGCTTGCCTATTGACACACAATTCCAGTTACAAAGCCCAACTACATGACTAGAAGCGAAGCTTTTCAAGAGGAAGCATACCTTGAGAAGAGGGGATATAAGCTGTTCTATATCAAAGACCCAAATCTCAAGAGTTTCGTTCGCTTCACTCTTGCTTCAATCTTCTTACCGGAGCAAGAGTATACCATTTCCAATAAAAACATGGGATATCTGTTGAGAGCCTTAGACGGCAAGCATATTGCATTTGGACATATTGCTTCCAAGCAATTCTGTAAATTGATAAAAGATCAACAATATTCAAGGCTCGGGTATGCATGCTGGAGTCTTGACTGTGCAAGAGGATATCAGAATAGCTCCGGTGCAGCAAGTAGCAGATTTATCTATTGAAGAAGCTGACTCCCAATTGCAGACATCGAAGGCAACCTCAACTAAACTTGTTGAATCATCATCGTCAACACAGAAGAACACAAGTTCAGTGAGACGATCTTCTCCTTCATCACAATACAAGCCGGACTCTAGCAGCGAAGAAGTGCAAAAAGCAATCTTCGAAGACATTGAAGCAGCTGTTGATTCTGAGCCAATCTTCGAAGACATTCAGCCAGAGATACCACAAGAAGAGCAGAAAGTTCCTGCCATCAATCCAGGACAGGATGACGACGATGTTGAGTCGCCAGTCCTGGATGAAGAACTTTATTTGAAGACCTTCGGGACGCTGCTATCAGATATCCAGGCGGCCATTCAACACATCGTCAGCCAAAAAAAAGTCTCAAGGAAGCTCGGAAGCAAATATGATTCTATACGAGCAGACCTCATTCAGAAAGATAAAGAGTTGAAGGCGATAAAGTCTGAACTGTTGCAAAAAAGCGAAGAACTTGAAGCAGCTCAAGTGGAGTTGTCAAAGAAAAACACAGGCCTAGAAGAAGCTCAAGGCAGGTTTGATGCTACCCTGGAAGCACTTGAGACAATGCAGGATGCAATAATTTCAAAAGAGCTAGAAGAAAAAAAATTTCATTCAGACCAGATCCAATGTATTGAAGAAGAACATGTCTAGCACCAAGACCAGTCGATGCAGACGAATGTGCCAGTCCATGATATATCAAAAAAGGCCATCCAAACATGTCTAGCACCAAGACCAGTCGATGCAGACGAATGTGCCAGTCCATGATATATCAAAAAAGGCCATCCAAACTGACTCAATTTTCAAGCAAATCCATAGAGATCAAATAGTGCAGACTAATACCGAGGATGCTGAGAAGCCGAAACTTATTGTCGAAGCTTCTATAGAAGAACCATCCACTTTAGCAATGATTCTGCAGCAGAGCGAAGCTTCACCAAGTGGTAGCGTACAAAGGAAAAATAAGGTAGTCTACTCCCTACTAAGATCAGAATTTACTACATTTCAGCTGGAACTAACCACCTTCTTACTCCCTCTGTTTAGTCCAGAATTCCAATGGAGAATGGATTATCTCTTTTTGCCAAAACTATTTGGTTATACCCAAGAGCAATGGGAGAGTCCTGGACTTTCTCCAGTCTTAAGAATTTTTGGGCCAAACTAACAATGCACCAAAAAGGTGTCTTGCACGCTTACCCCTTACATCTTGCCACCACATAAAAGCTTTACCTCACAAGTACATGACAACTAGATTGATCTTGTTGTCATCGAATGAATCGTGCATGGAGAAGTGCGAATTCCATCGATCCAACCACTACAAGGCCGCTTTCAAGGTTCTATCCTTATTTTCCCAAGCAAAAACTTCAGGGGTGAACAAGAGTTGATGCACTAGTTGCCTTAACTATGTCAACTCCAATTCCTGTTGATCTCGATTGTGTTTGGATTGCATATCAACGATATATTCCTATAGATTGTTAATTGCAAGCAACAAGGTTTCAGAATCCATAGTAGAGGTAGATGCAGTAACCTCTTTAGCAAGGGACATAGGCTGTGTGGTAGGATTAGGATCCATTTCTCAAGAGGAAGAGAGGTGAATTAAGGAAGAGATGTTGAAAGAGATCAAAAGCAACTCAAGGAAGGTAGATACTAAACTACTCTAGCTATCTCTTCATAAAAAAATGGTATTGTTCATGGCTGCCAAGAGGAATAAGAGAGAGCAATAAGAAGGATGCACTACCAACTCCACCTCTACTTCACAAGAAAACTCATGCATAGGAGAGGCATGCCTCCCTCTCCATGCCTGCCAAGTGGCTTTTCCTCGCCACCTAGGCCTCCCATATGTCACCTGGGCCACCTACCAACTCTTCCAGCCAGCTGCGGCCTAGTTGCACACCTCGCTGGGTTTTCCCTCCTCCTACTGCGGACAGACCTTGCAAAGGCCTTCTTTGCTGTTTTCCAGTGGACCTGAGCCAAAGGTACCTTTTTGTGCACACATAGGTCTGCAAACAGATGTTCGTTGTGGTCAGAAGTGGAAGTGGAGCAGAACAGTAATCCGCTTATGTCTGCCACATGTTCGCCCCTGGATAGTGCCACATGGCAGAGTATGGAAGGCCCAACTTTCAAGTTTTTTTTTAAAAAAAAGATAGCCTTCGCTGGACAGACAGCGAAAAACTATCTCTTTGCACTGGGGGGGGGGGGGGGGGGGGGGGGGGGGGGGGGGAGGGACTGGAACTGAGCGGAACAGAGATCCGCTACAACCTGCCACCTGTCCGGGTCTGGACAGTGCCACATGGCAGTGTTCCAAAGGGTATCAAAATTGTTTTTTTATATTTTTACTTCAATAACTTGAAAAAACAATGGAAGAAGGAATTGAAAAAAGTGTATAAAAAATATCTTTCACGTCCAATTTGAATTCCGTCAAAAGCATCATAACTTACAAGAAAACTTCTCTGGATCAATTACCCTGCTTTTAGCATGCAGCGGCTCTGATACCATATGTTACAACTATCTACTTATTGCAAACCTCCACATGCCGGTTAACCACGAGAGACCAAACGATTCATGTTCCACCCTGCCATAAGACCCACCCTCCATGCCCTGGCCTATGACCGTATCAAGCGGGATCCGACCTCCATCCTAGACAGTGTCCCATACCACTGCCTAGGCTCTCAGCCACTCCTGCCTCAAGCTAGCATACATCCTGGTCGTGCACACGCTCTCCATCCACCTCGTCCTAGGTAGATAGAATGTATGGCAAATGAGTTCTCCTCTCCTTGTATACCCCCAAGGAGAGAGACTCCAAGCCATGTGCACACCTAGATCATGACACATGGCAACCATGTAGGCTACAGGCCCAGTCATCGTCCAGTCTCAAGTTTAGGGTTGGGACCCATGGGAGTTGAGTCCCTAACACTTTCCCACCAAGCCCCATCTCAGCAAAACCTGACACAAATGTCAATCACTGCACCCTCTCTGGTATGATGTCGAGTGTCGTTCTCTTCATCATTTAGTCACCTATTCACATATTCATGCTCTACATTTACTTCGATCTTCTCGACGCTCTTACCATCGTGTTCTCCATCGTAAAAAGTGCGCTTATGATGACTCTGAAGGGAAACATCTTGTTGACCTTCTTTTCAATTCTTCCTCAGGCCCTTTTCGGTGTGAGTTTATTCCCCACCCTCCACCACCTCTCCTGGAAGACCTCCGCATTTGGACGTCCTACGCTACTAGCTTAAATATCATCCCCACTGACTCACCTATCTTTATATCTCCACAACCATCAGAGTTCTTGTTCTTCACATCTGATATGGTACTTGATGCCATTAAGAAGATGAAGTCCCATAAGTCCAGAGATATCGAAGCCCTCGAGTCTGAACTCCTTGCTCATGCATCCAACTTACTCACTCTCACCATAGTCACTCTTTTTTATTCCGCAGTTGTTTTTGGCATCCTTTCATCCTGGTGCATTAACATCATCCACCCCATCCATAATAATGGTGACCCCATGATTCCGAGTAATTGCCGCATTATCATGATTGTGTGGGCATGTTCTTGCAAAGCTATATGGTACTATACTTCAGTCTGTTGTGAGCTCATAGGTGGAGACTAGGAGACTACATGCTATGGGTCAGGTAAGTTTTCGGGCCCATTATTCTACTACAGATCACATCTTCACGTTCAAGCCCTGATTGAGGAAGCTAAGCACAGGAAAGAGAGGGTTTACTGCTATTTTGTGGACTTTGGGAAAGCCTTTGATTATGTTCCTCGCTCCTTGTTCATTCAATGACTTCGAGATCTTCTCCACCGACATCATTTTGGCTGTGATGGCACTTTATGAGCATGTCCTGGGATGTTTCCAGCATAGTAATGGCATCTTTGATCATATTTGGAGGACTATTGGGGAGAAGCAGGGTTGCTCCCTTTCACCGATGCTCTTTGGCCTATATATTGATGAGTTGGAGAGAGTCATTACACAGTGTGGTGGTATTGGTTGCAGGCTTGGGGATATCTTGATTGCTATCCTTCTTTATGCCGATGATGTGATACTAGTCTCACCACCACTAGAGAAGGCCTACAAAGGCAGTTGGATTGCTTCAGGAGATCTGTACTAGATGTGGCCTACGGGTGAACATTGGGAAGACCAAAGTTATGGTCTTCAACACTTCTTGAGCATTCATGCTGAAGAAACAAAATGTTTCTGTCTCCAAAGCTTTGCTAGCTCTCGAATCTCTGCCTATCAAAACCCGAAGAGTCTATCCACAAGGTATAACCCTCAACTTGATGGTTTCAGCTGAAGGCCTCGAAGACGAAAAAGAAATTTTTGCAGACAGGAGGAGCTCAACCGAAAGGCTGAAGGTTGGATGAGACCGAATACTTTCAGTTCGTCATGCTCCAAGTACAGGAAAATCAAAGAAGTACCATAAAGTGCTATCTCCTAATCCTGATTCTAATAATGTCACCAAGGAACGTTAGGACGTGTCTAATTAGTCGTTATTGTAATCTGTGATTAGTTTTAGATTGCTTAATCTATCAATCCAAATGTTATTCTGAATATATGATATATATAGTCATAAGAAGAAGAAGAAAAAAAAAAAGGTAAGTGTCTAGTATTAGAGAGATCCAGAGAGATTCAAGAAGTTCGCCAGTGAGCGAGACATAATTCGTAAGAGACTGAGTTTTTCTCTCACGTCGACACGCTGTGTGGGTCTGTCACACAGTGCATTGAAGAAAGAGGATCAATAGATGATGTTCTAGCTATTAAGCTCAAGTCATTCTAAGTTGTTTGATCTCGAATGCTTTATTGTCTGCTTGTTGTTATTGTGTATCCAATTCAGTTGTTCTTATTTATTTCGCACCATGGTTCAATCTTATTGAATGCTGAAATAATTCAAACGTAGGTCAATAGTGTTTGTCTACACCTTGGAGGATTGTAGATCATGTCACAGACGGCAGTAGACTTGAGGATAGAATCGAGTTCCATCTAGGTTTGTTTTTGTGGGATTCCCAACAGTGGTATCAGAACGAAATAATTCGTGTCCGAGTCACATACATTCAATCACCTGAATCCCTTCACATGCAATGACAGGAGCTCACTTTTGATGGACAGGTTCTAGAGGTGGTCCCTTCTTATACATACCTGGGGATCCTTTTCTCGAGTCCTACTTTCAGTATGAGACAGGCCACTACCACTCGATTGGAGAATGGACATTCCTCCCTTGTTCAGGCATTACCAGAGATAAATAGACAATACACACAGCGTGCACTATCCTCCTCACATTATCTTCATGATCAGGGCTATAGACTATCATGGTTCTCTCAGGCATCTTACCTCCTACTTGACTCGTTTGGTATCTTTATTACAAAGATTCCCTCAAGTACTCATCAGTATATTGGACGATTTCTCTATCGAGCATATCTGGAGCAAACTTGGAGTCGCCAGTTAGGGGTTAAGCCTACTTTCTATCGAACCCATTTTCTTGAGGTAGATGCACCAGGGATCCTAGTCAAGACTATCACATTGCCTTCGATTCACATTGGGACAGCTCAGGGTGTCTTTGCACCAACTAGCTATTGAGATTGGAAGGCTCCATAGTATTCCTAGAGAGGAGCGGATTTGCCAGTTATGCTCTCTAGGTGAGGTGGAGTCTGAGGAGCATTTTATCTTTAAATTCCTTGTATATTATGAGATTAGAGAGAGATATCACTATTTGTTTCGAGACATGTCCACCACTTTACGATCAATCATAGCCTATGAGGACCCTCAATGTGTCGCTCTTATGGTAAGAGAGATGTTCATATTGTAGTGAGATCTATGCGGGACATCTCAACATTTTACCTCTCATCCATTGATTACCTATTTCTTTACTAGGCGGAGATCACGAGACATAGTACCTGATGAGGATGATGATTATGATGATGATGAGGATGATGGCAGCTTACATGCTCACAAGGATCAGAGACAGTGTACTACCCACCATCACTTTACTACCAAAATCACCAAACCTCCTATGTAGAGACACACTTCACATACTCATAGACGACGTCAACGGACCATGCTTCCCCATGTTGCAGCTTGCCTTACATCTTTCTATAGCATCAGTGTAGACATGACATCATGACATTAATACATTTACTATGCACACACACCCTCATTTTCACACTCCTGTCGATCCCACTCTTGCCGCTACCTCTAGGTCGCGTCGTGTCTGTGTGTCTAAAGTCCTAGGTCCCACACCCTGCGAAGGCCCTACAAACTATGATGATGTCTAGCCTACAGCTGCCTGTGATGCCCCACTCATGTCTAGATACAATGAAACCAACCCCCTCTTGCTCTGCCTTTGGGACGCCCCCTAGGCCTAACTGGAGGTAAAAATGGCTCCACCTATGTCTTCACATCGGGGTCCACTAGCAACTGCTTCATGTCAAAATCCCATGGATAATCTTCCTCAACTCCCTCCGTACGCCTCCTCCTGCTCATCCACACACTCCTCATAGTCAATTGGGTACTCTCTCCCCCCCTCTGGTGAATGTTCCTCATCTCCTTCCTCCTCCCTGACCCGTCTCCTCCTCTCGATTGCTCTAGGCTGGCCCGTGTAACATAGCTGGCCTCGACATCCATATATCTGTGCAACTCTCAAAGATTCTCCTCATCGACATCGGACTACCTTATCATAATTGATTTCAAGACCTTTATCAAATATGACATGGCCTAGGTATTTGAGTTTAGTTTGAAAGAACTTACATTTTGACTCCTTAGCATAGAGCTTTTCTTGCCTTAAAAGATCCAAGACAATACGAAGATGCTCTTCATGTCCGACTATAAATTAATATGTCGTCCAAATACACCACCAAAAACTTCCCAGATATGGACGAAGGATATTGTTCATCATTTGCTAGAAATTGGAAGGTGCATTCATGAGTCCAAAGGGTAAAACTAAAAATCATCATGGTCGTACCTAGATCGAAATCCAGTTAGGAACATATTCGTTCCTAATCCTTATCTAATGGTATCTTGATCTAATATCAATCTTGGAGAAATACTTGGCACATTCAAAAGGTCCATTAGATCATACATCCTAGGTAAGGGATATTCGTTCTTGATGGTTAAATCATTGTACTTTTGAAAATCACCACACAAAAACGTGTGCCACCATCCTCTTTACTAACCAAAAGGATTGGTGCTCCCCAAGGGGACTTACTAGGCCAAATATGGCCCATCCTAAGAAGCTCTTGTAACTGCCTAGAAATTTCATCCTCTTCCTTGATGTTAACCACGTACAAAAAAAGAGATACGGGTTGGCTACCAAGAAGCGACTCTATTTGATGGTCAGCACTCCTTTGGGGAGGTAGGCCATTGGGTAATTTTTCAGGAAAAACATCATTATATTCTTGCCTAAGTTTGTTAAATATCCTACATTCAGGTGAATTAACATTTCAGGGTTTATTTATAGACACATTCAAAGGGTTTGTGCTAATTATGACTCTATACATACGACCCTCAATCCTTGAGTAAGTTGTTTGTATCTCAAAAACTTCATGCTCTTTTGCCTTGGCTACTTTTGTTGACACCACTCTCGCTATCATGTTGGTAGCTGACTCTATTCTCTTTAAAGCCTCACTTGATACGTTTGACCTATAGCGTGCATTTCGAGTGTCAACCTGGTTATGAGGCAATGTTGTTGGAACCTCTAATTCAATGTTCTAATGAAAACCTACCAAATTGAGATTCTCAACCTCCTCATTTGTTAGGTGGGTGCCAATGGCCATTGGCCAAGTGCCTGGAGCCATTCCAGGTATTTTTTGAATGCCCCGATAGGGATTCCATGTGTGTTGAACATTGTTGCTGCAAAAGTACATGAATTGTCCTTTCTTCCATGCGTTGTATTGTAGCATACCAAATAAACAAGGAGCGGGATTTCCCTTTTCTCCTCCAGTCATCTTTTGGTCACATCTCCCTTGCCATCCCATACATCTGACTTTGCTTCTAGGTGGTAATCTTCTAATGGCCCAAAGTGCATCATTCATGTTTCTCTCAACAACTCTTTTTCCATTTTGTGTTGCTGTCTCCACCTCATTTTGTTGTGTAGCACCGATAATTTCTGGCTCTTCTTCACTTGTCACTTTGCTACGTTTGTAGGAAAAATACTAAGAATTCTTCCTCATAGAACACGAAAGTTTAAATAAATCAAACTAATATTAGCGTCTTCAATCGTATCTGATTCTGGTCTATGTACTAATAGAGCAATTTCTACTTTGATTGAATAAAGGGGCTTGATCTTTTGCATCTGTTGCAAATCTTCTTATCACCAAAATCTTTCTGTTGTTTTCCTAATTGTCGATCATTTGTCTTGGATTCGTCTGAACGACTTCCATTCTTCTTAGACGATTCCCTCTTAGACTTAGACTTCTTCAAAGATTTATTCTTCTAGGTAAATAGAGCATTTTCGAAATCACCATTATCATCATAGCGTTTGCGAGCTTCTACTTCCTCTTTGACTCCATCTATTGCCTTTTGAAATGTCATAGTCAAAAAAAATAGCTAAGCTGTTTTTCCTTTGAGATTGCATTTTTTATGTCAAAATTCTGCAAAGAAATAAACAGATTCTTTATCTTTCATACGAAAGTAGTCAGATCTTTGTCGTCCCATTGTAGGTAAGTCAATTGGTCTTACAAGAATATGATTTGATTACGAAATCGAATCTCATTCTTGGTTTGTAATTCTTCTCACAATTCTTTCGCATTCGAAGTTGATGAAAGATCTAGCATTATGTTGTCATTCACTGAAGACGCAATAGTTGCTATAGCTTTGTCATTTTTCAATCTCCATTCTCGTGTTTCTTTGCCAAGAGTAATTGGTTTCTCTTCTATTGGTTCTACCCATTGTGAGAGACCTTCGCCCTTCAGTAAGAGTGAAGTCTTTAACTTCCAGATTAAATAATTCTAACCTTATGTATCCAAAATTGTACTGATCTTAGACTAAATGTTGTTGATTGAAAACATCTTCTAATTTTCTGAATAAGCTCCAGATACGGCTGCTGATGGATGTGTGAAGGATGCTGAGAGGGGTGCTTTGATACCACTATAGAAAAAGTACTAAAAATTCTTCCTCAGAGTGTCTTCAATCGTATCTGATTCTGGTCTATGTACTAATAGAGCAGTTTCTACTTTGATTGAATAAAGCATGTGGATTTAAGAGATATATTGCATGAGTGTGATAGAAAATTTTAGACAATCGAAACAATTAAAAAAAAAATATCTGTTGAGAAACGTTGATCAGTCAAATTTTTATAATTCTGATTCTGATTCTTCAGTATACATTTCTTGTTATTTTTGTTGGTCCTCTGTTGTGTCTACAATGAGTAGTGCACATGTATATATATTGTTACAGGATAGGACTTTTGACCTTTTCATTTTGTAATAGTTGATCTAACTGTTAAGATGGTTGATATTCAAAAAACGTTTTGTTTTCAAACTCGAATGGTTTTTGTTCGCGAATTGTTCGAGACAGTTGACATTCGCGAATGTTTCAAGTTCGAGATTGAACAAGAATTAAAATATTTTGCAGCAATTTATTGTTCGCGAATCTTTTGAGTTTCAATGTTGGTTGTTTGTATCCCTCAACTCTAGCTATGGCTCCAACTAACGAGTGCTATGGCGGACTCCCAACTAGAACACGTTATGGCTCTGACTAGCATTGTGGCTTTCCCAACCAATGGCTATGGCTTCCAACTAACCGAGAGGTTGAAGGATGAGAAGATCTACAGTGAGTGAGTGAGTATTTCGGGCAACATCCACTCTTCTCTTGTTTCTCTACTTCGGAACTGACTCAAATGATGTCTTAACCTAATTCAATGATGGCTTAACCTAAAATCTCCTCCTCTAAGGCTTACCCTACTAGAGAATGGAGGGCCTAGATTAACTTAACTTGTTGCCAGATGAATAATATACAATACAATGTGAAGTAACACAGTACATGAAACCACATAAGGGAGAACACTCAGAGAGAAAGATAGACATGTATTGCAAATGAGGTTCTTCTCAAAAATGGACTCTTTCACTCCTATATATACATGGAGTGGTGGTCCCTTACAAAAAGGCATTATGGGACTAAATTAACTTTGAATCGCGTTGGTGCCATGGGACAAACCCCCAATGGACCATAAACAACTGAACTAACTTAAGTTGGACTTATTCAGACTAGTTTAAGTTTCAATCTTCTAGGCTTTAGCATAGAACTAAACAACTTTAAGCCGTTACAACATGGCGCAAAGGCCTAAACTTGACTGATCCAGTTCTAGGCCTAAGTCTGTATCTTTTTCAAGATGGCTCAAATATTCATAGAATATCAGCCTACATTATCCCCTTCGTCATAAGATTGGCGGTCCCACACCAATTGCCGCTGTCTGTTGTCTTGTCTGGTCTTCCCACAGCTCTGCATTGATGGCGACCCAGATTTTATGAACTTCTCTGCCAATCTCTTCCATTCTCTTGAATCAAATTTTGCCCAAAAATGATTGCGACCGATAGCAATCAAGCATGTACAGTAGAAATCCATACACGTACCAAGATTCAACCATGTCAACGTGAAGTTCGTTGGTGATTTTCATCCGATAGTAAACCCTTGCCACATTGATGTGATCCATGGGTATGTTTAGGGGGAGGGTTGGGTATTTGCGGAGTAGATAAGCAGTGGATGGTGAATGAGGTTGAGTGTCGAGGTGGTGAGGTGATTGTTCATGTGGTGGGGAGAGGGGTGTGTCATCGAGTGAGGGTGATGAGGCTTGATAGGTGGTGTCAAGTTGAGTGGCAGTGGGTTTAGGCTCTTCAGCTGAGATGCCTCGTTCGTGGTCCGTGGTTCGTGGTAGTACCCCCTTGTGTGCTTTGAGGTTCCACCATTGCTGAGTGATACCCTGGATTATCCCGTTGTTGTCCTATGTAGCGCGAAGGTCCAGGATTATTAGTTCCTGCATCCTGTTGTCTATGGTGCTTGGTGTGTTTTTCTTCATGCTTTGTGTGTAATGTTGGTAGTTCCTGGCGTAATGTTTTTAGCTGTCCTTCTGTAAAAATTACAGCAAATAAGGATCCTAAAACACTTGAAATGATGAGGGAAACAATAGATTATGATTTCATAAGATTAGCACAAGTTGAACCATCAAAATCCATCAGAAATCTATGCTTGAACCTCACTAAATGGCCCAAATCCTTGAAGAAGGCTTCACACGTGTGAAAGTACGGCCTCCCACAGTCTGAGTACTGTACACCAGAGCTATATTCAATCCTATAATCATTAGTAATCACAAGTACTCAAACAATTATGAACATAGAGAGCAATTGCACCATTATGAGAGAAAAAACATGAAATTGCTTGATTGATTTTGGTGAGATATCATCACCTATATATACATGATCCATCATGGTTTTGGCAGGTATGAGTAGCCCTAAACCTATCCCTAATGCTAATTTTGGTGGATCTTTCATCCCTACCAAGTTAGGGTTGGAATCTTGGAGATCCCTCAACAATGCAAAAATTACCAAAAATAGCTCCTATTTTTTCTCCCTTGTATCTAAGCATAATTTGGACTCATTCCAAAGGTTCTAACACTTAGGTCTACTTGAGAACATCCTTATGAATGGAATCCTATGCTATTTGGCACGTGGGACAAGCCACATCATGACCATTTAACTATTTACAAGTCATATGACCAAAACTAGTCAAGCTAGAATTGTGAATTTTTAACACTCCTCCTCACTATCTAGCTTGGTTCAATCATTGCTTTACTAATCACTCCAAGTGATGATCTGAACTTCATAAAAGGTGTCTTTTGAAGTGGTTTAGTAAGTAGATCAGCTACACATTCATTGCTTGGAACATGCTCCAAAGCAATCTCCTTGGCTTGCACCATTTCTCTCACAAAGTGATGACATATCTCAATGTGCTTAGATCTTGCATGGAAGATTGGGTTAGATGCAAGGTGTTGGGCTGATATATTGTCATTGTAGATGATTGGTGCCTCCTTTGAATCCATGATCTTTAGTTCCACCAATAATCTCTTGATCCAAAGTACCTCCTTTGTAGTGGTTGTCAAAGCTTTGTACTCGGCCTCGGTTGAAGATAGAGATATAGTTTCTTGCTTTTTTGAAAGCCATGAAACCACATCTTCTCCTATGAAAGTTGAATAGGCACTTGTTGATTTCTTATCCCTCTTGTCCCCTGCAAAATCTGAATCACTAAATGCATGAAGGTTAATCACATCTCCTCTATATAGAATCCCAAAATCCAATGTACCCGAGATGTATCTTAGAATCCTCTTAGCCTTTTTCCAATGGATATTCAATGGCTTTTGCATGGATTGGCTCAACCTACATACACTAAAGCTAAGATCTGGTCTAGTTATAGTGATCCACATTAAGGAACCTATAAGTTGCCTAAACAAAGTGATGTCCATAAAGGATCTTTCATCATCTTCATTTGGCACTTTTACATCTTGCTCCATTGGTGTGTCAACACTTTTGCATACTTCCATCTTAAACTTCTTCAAAAGACTTTGAGCATAGTTTACTTGACTTATAAAGATAAAATCAGACACTTTAAGTACTTCTATGCCTAAGATGAAGTGAAGACACCCTATATCTACCATCTTGAACTCTAAGGATAGATCTATCTTGATTTTTTCAATACCATCAACACTATTTCCACTAATGATGATGTCATCTACATAAATGAGTAAAAGTACAATACCAACATCATCAAACTTAATGTAAATAGTGGGATCATATTCACTTTGAACAAAAGAAAGTGAAATAAGATAGCAATGTAGTCTTGAATTCCAAGATCTCGAGGCTTGCTTCAAGCCATAGATGCTTCTTTGGAGATGACATACTTTGTTCTCCATTCCATGCTTGATGAACCCTTGTGGCTGCTCCATATAGATATCCTCTTCCAAAAAACCATTCAAGAAAGCATTAGAGAATCCATTTGACATAGAATCCATCCAAAATGTGATGCAAGTGCAATGATTAGCCTTATTGTGACCATCTTGGCCACGGGTGCAAAAGTTTCCTCATAGTCTATCCCTCTCTCTTGAGCATAACCTTTTGCAACTAATCTTGCTTTATGTTTGTTAGCACTCCCATTTGCATTCAACTTAAGCTTGAAGACCCACTTGCATCCTATTACATTCCTTTGAGGTCTCTCAACAAGCAACCAAGTTTCATTCTCAATCAAGGCATCATACTCATCCAACATAGCCTTATACCATTCTTTGGAGTTCAATGCATCTTCAACATTAGATGGTTCTTCAAAACTAGACTAAGCATAAGAAGTGGTTGAGATACCCTCAACTTGTTGTCCTTTGCCTTGATATGTGAGCCTTGATGGCTCCACTTTTGCCCTTGAAGATCTCCTTGGTGTGATAGGTGGGTTTGGTGCTTGCTCCTCCATGAGCTCCTCCTCAAAACCAAGATCTTGCTCCTCGGCCATCTTCTTCTTGATTGTTGGAGCACTTGAGCCTTCTTCAAGCATATGCATATGATGTTCATCAAAGATGACATCCCTTGAAACAACAAATTTGTTCAAGGATGGGAGATAGACTTTGTAGCCCTTGCTTGAGCTTGCATATCCAAGCATGATCCCTCTTGTGGAAGATGGATCCTCCTTGGTTCTTGTTTCCAATGGCACATGCACATAACATATACACCCAGAAACTTTCAAGTGATTAAGATTGGGTTTCTTTTCATACAACATCTCATAAGGAGTTTTGCCTTCAATTGCTTTGCAAGACACCCTATTCACCAAGTAGTTTGCACATACAAGAGACTCACCAAAAGGATTTGGGCAAACAAGCATCTAATCTTAAAGCCTTAGAGCATTCACATAATGTTCTATTCCTTCTTTCAGCAACTCCATTTTGTTGAGGAGTGTAAGGACAAGAAATCTCTTTCTTGATCCCTTCCTCCTCACAAAAGGCCTTGAACTCATTGGAGATGAATTCTCCACCATTGTCACTTCTAAGAATCTTGATGCTATGATTATGATGCTTTTCCACAAACAACTTGAACTTTACAAAAATATCAAATACTTGAGACTTGAAGGAAAATAAGAACACCCAGCAATATCTTGAGTAGTCATAAATGAAGGTTAAAAACATGGATGAACCTCCACTAGATTTGGTGCTAGCAATGTGCACATCCGAGTGTATGAGTTCAAGAGGATGAGATGACTTTGTGATGGAGTTAGGAAACACCTTCTTATGTGCCTTGGATAACGCACAAGCTTCACAAACCTTGTCTTCCTTCCCAATAGACCTTGGTAGGCCTAAAGCATACTCCTCCTTGATCATAGCCTCCATGGAACCCGAGTTGACATGTCCAAGTCTTTTGTGCCATAAAGTAAAAGTAGATATCTTGCTCTTCTCGACCAACATGACAACATTAGTATCCACAAATGCATCCAACTTATAAAGTTTGCCAAGTCTAGTGCCCTTAGCCACTATCTTACCACCCTTCTTGATGAAACATTCATTTGAAGCAAAGTCAACATTGAAACCATTGTCTACCATTTGGCCAACACTTAGTAGATTCTTTGTTATTGTAGGAATGTACAAAACACCTTCTATGTTGATCTTTTTGGAAGATCCTAAGCAAAGGGGAATGCTACCAACTCCTTCATCATTTGCTGTATAGATAGACTTTATAGGTCCATCATAAGATAAGAGAGAAGAGAAAACCTCCCTTTTACTAGTCATGTGTGAACTAGCACCCGAGTCAATCCACCAAGGATCTTCTCCTTTGAAGCTTGTTGAAGAAAATATGTACATTCATGTTGGCTTGGCTTTGATCTTGCTTCCTCTTGAAGCATTCCGAGGCATAATGCCCCATCTTGCTACAATAGTAGCACTTCACCTTTGATTTGTCCTTCTTGACTTTGGTGGTTGATGGAGATGCCTTTGGGGGTCCTTCTTGATCCTCAAGCTTTGTAGACTTCTTGAATGTTGATCCTTTGCCTTTGGACTTGCCTTTGCCTTTGGTGAAGAGAGCTTGGTCATCTCCACCTTGGATGGAAAGCCTATCCATCCTCTCTTGCATTTGGCTCCTTATTGATTCCTCGGCCATGAGTGTGCCTTGGAGTTCTTCAAGTATGGGTAGCTTACCCATAATTGCATATCCCTGAACCAAATTGTCAAATTCAAAGCTTAGTCCATTCAATATGAGTTGAACAAGCTCTTCATCCTTGATAGGGTCACCTATAAAGGCTAGCTCTTTTTTCAATTCCTTTACTCTTAGGACAAAAGTATGTGCACTCTCTCCTTTCTTTTGATAGCTTCTAGAGATTTGATTCTTCAAAGCTAACATTCTAGTTTGGTTCTTGGATTCATAGACTAGTCAAGGACTTGACACAAATGAAGGTTACTTCTATTGATTTGATTGAAGGTCTACCTTATCCCACTTCTTAGGAACCTAAAAAGATCAGTAATAGACTTCCTATAAAGATCTAAGAATGATCTCTAACAAAATCAAATCATAGAATACTAGAAACAATGCACTTGCTTGATTGAAGTAGACAATACTAGTAGAATTGCCCCTCTTTCTATAAAGAACATTAAAGCTTCCAAATGATCTGATCAAGAGTGAATTTCAGCAACCTAATATACTTCCAAAATCACTTGTAAAAGATCGAAATGGAACTTAATGAGGATGCAACACAATCTACTATCCAATCACAAGCAAAAAATGATCAAAATTGATGAAAAATTGATCTAATTTGGTGCATAAGTCAAACAATGGTTGGACTGAACCTAAATCACTTTAGGAGGTGCCTACTACACCTTAGAACAGCCTTGAAGAGACCCCAAAACTCTGATCTTCTCCTTGAATGCTAGAAAGCCTCCTCTATGAAATCACCTCCAAAACTCGCTTAGAAATCAATGCTTGGAGCAAGCAAAACTTGCTATCTTGGTAATGTGAATTGAATTCAACTTTGCCTCTGGTTTTAGACTGCAAATGAAGTCACACAACACCAATCTCCAATTCATTTGACTCAATTTGAGTTCTAGAATCAATACTAGATGCTAAGATCCAATCTACACAAGATTTAGATCAAAAATTGTGATCAAATTGAATGAAAACCAAGGATTTAGCTCATTTCAGCCTTTAGGCTCTGATACCATGTAAAAATTACAGCAAATAAGCATCCTAAAACACTTGAAATGATGAGGGAAACAATAGATTATGATTTCATAAGATTAGCACAAGTTGAACCATCAAAATCCATCAAAAATCTATGCTTGAACCTCACTAAATGGCCCAAATCCTTGAATAAGGCTTCACACGTGTGAAAGTACGGCCTCCCACAGTCTGAGTACTGTACACCAGACCTACATTCAATCCTATAATCATTAGTAATCACAAGTACTCAAACAATTATGAACATAGAGAGCAATTGCACCATTATGAGAGAAAAACATGAAATTGCTTGATTGATTTTGGTGAGATATCATCACCTATATATACATGATCCATCACGGTTTTGGGCAGGTATGAGTAGCCCTAAACCTATCCCTAATGCTAATTTTGGTGGATCTTTCATCCCTACCAAGTTAGGGTTGGAATCTTGGAGATCCCTCAACAATGCAAAAACTAACAAAAATAGCTCCTATTTTTTCTCCCTTGTATCTAAGCATAATTTGGACTCATTCCAAAGGTTCTAACACTTAGGTCTACTTGAGAACATCCTTATGAATGGAATCCTATGCTATTTGGCACGTGTGACAAGCCACATCATGACCATCTAACTATTTACAAGTCATATGACCAAAACTAGTCAAGCTAGAATTGTGAATGTTTAACACCTTCTAGCTCCTCAATCCGTGTGTTGAGCGCAGTTTGATTTGATAGAGTGGCCTGCTGCAACTGTTGTGCTTGCGTCTGATTCACCATCAGTACCTGAGTTAACTTCTGATAGGAAGCGAGAGGTATTACGGTGCCTTCCGGGATTGGTGATGCTTGGAACTGGTTGAAATCAATCCGTTGAATATTGCCCATCATAGCGGTCTGTAAGTTACTGTGGCTTCGTCATTCACCTTCTAACTGTGTTTCTAGGGTCTTGATGAGATCATCCCTACATTGTAAGCGTGCTTGAACATCCTTGTTATTTCGGTGCAGCTCTTTGAGGTCAGCCATTAGTTTTCTTTCATTGTTTTTTAATTGAACGACCTCTTGTTCTAATTTTGTGGAATAAATCTGCCATTCTTGTACCTTATTTGTCAGCTGCGCGTTTTCCCCTTGCGAGGGTGAGATAGAAATTGAATCTTTGTTGTTGCGTCTAGGAATCCTAAATGTCTGGAGCTCGTCATCAAATGTAGAATAAGTCGCACGCACCAGGCATTCATGTTGCACACCGGAGATAGTGTGTCGAAGTTTAGCCGCTCCAAGAAAGGACGAGCTGTTGCTAGCTTTTGAGAAAAATCAGTAAATGAGACCAAGTGAATTTCTTGTGTACCTGCTAGGTTTCATGTTTGATCAAGCACTTTGCTTAGTTCTGGGACTCCACAATATAGATAATATGTTGCCTGATAGCTTATGTGAGTGGTCTCTCTTTTTCTTTTCTTTTTTAGAGAGAAAGATAAGTTCCTTGCAATCGATTGCAAGAATAAGTGATGCTAGCTCCAACCCGGAAGATAATTACTATTTTGGGACATGATTGTCACTGGTCATGCATGCTGTTATCTAAAACCTGTACAATAATGATAGAAGTGAGGTAGATTTGAGAGAATTCGGACCTAAACTATCCTAAGTATTGATTGTTAGACATGCAGGCAATTCAACGGAAAAGGGTGTAAAAAATGAATTAAAAAAAAATGAAGATTATCACAAAACGACAGAAATTACAGACATGCATGCACACACAGATAACACACAATCAATCAGTACATGTCTAAGGAATAGCAGGGCTCATGATATCGCCGTAATCTACTCCCGTTCACTACCGCGTCCAGCAAGATGCCTTCAAACTTTTAAGTTTAGCATAGTCCAAAGCAAAGATCTGATCAAAGATATAGGGAACTTGGCCAGTAAACTTAAGTTTGCCCTTATGTACTTTCGTTTGATAGAGAAGGACTCTATCTCCTTCTTTAAATTCCTTCAACTTAATATGGCGGTCATGCCAATCTTGTTGACGTCTTTTGTGCACTTGTTGTGCATGCACACTAATGACTCTTGTTTCGCAAAGCTTATGGAGGTGGAATAGCCTATGGGCAAGGATCTGACTTTCGTCTAGTTTCAAATCGTAGGCTACCTGTAAGGATGGGACATAGAATTCTACAGGCATTACGGCCTCTTGTCCATACGTGAGTTGGAATGGCATCGTGCCAGTGGCCTTTTTGGGTGTTGTTCGATACGCCCATAAAGTGGCATGTAATTTGAACTCCCAATCCGACCGACTGGCTTCCACCGTCTTCGTAAGGATTTTGCATAGGACTTTATTCGTGGACTCAGCCTGCCCGTTACATCTTGGGTAATATGGGGCACTTTTGCAATGAACAACTAGGAAGGTCGACAACAAGTGTTCAATTATTGTGCTCAAAAAGTGTGTGCCCCTATCGTTGACGATTTCGAGTGGGCAACCAAATCATACAATAATCAGCTCATAAAGGAAACGAGCAATGGTTTTGGCATCGACGTTCTTTACCGCCCGAGCCTCTGCCCACTTCGTGCAATAATCTGTTGCCACGTTAATATATCTTGCCTGTGTGAAACGCGCGGTGGGACTGATTGGTCCTACATAATCAATATCTCATTTTAAAAATGCTCGTCCAGATAAGATGGGGGTTAAAGGCATATAATCTGAAAATTGTGACCTTTTGGCTCTTTGGCACACATCACAAGCCTTTACAAAGTTATGAGTGTCCTTTAATAGTGAAGGCCACCAATACCCAGATAGTAAGATCTTCCTAGCTGTGTTTTCTGAGGCAAAGTGTCCACCACCAACTCCTTCATGTAGCAAGGATATGATGGGAATATTCTTGCCCTTGGTCAAACATCGTCTAATCACACCGTCCGCACCCTTTCTATAAAGTTGCCCCACTATAAGTGTATAGGGTGCCACCTTGTAGATAAGTGCAGGTTGGGCAGGTTTCGACAACGTTGGATCTAGCACCCATGTCGTTAAAAACTCTGTGATGTCTTTGGCCCACATGGGAGTACTATCAACTTGAAAAAGTATTGCATTGGGTAGGTCACCATTGATGTCCTCCGTTGGTTTCTCATCACTCGGTATTCTGGATAGATGATCAGCGACAAAATGTTGCGATCCTTTGCGCACAACAATACAAAATTCGAATTCTTGTAGTAATAGCAACCAACGTGTGATTCTACTTGTTGTGCAAGTTTTGTTTACTAGATAAAGTAATGCTTGATGATTTGTGAAAAATACAAAGGGTTTACCTAGAAGATAATGTCAAAACTTTTGGATGACATAAATCATCGCTAATGCTTCCCTCTCGGTTGTGGTGTAGTTCATCTCTGCAGATGTTAATTGCCTACTAAGGAAACAAATTGCATAGTCTTTCTTGTACTCTCCTGGTTGAGTTAGCACTGCACCGATGGCAAACTTCGATGCATCAGTGTGCACGTGAAACTCCTTCGTGTAATCTGGAGCTTGCAAGATAGGAGCAGTTGTCGAGGCGTGTTTGAGTTCTTGGAAGGCCTTTCTCTGTTCATCCGTCCACTTAGGATTTACGGTCACTCTGTATATCCATCATGCTTTTCTAGCAAAATCGCGAATATGGCAACGATAGTGATTAGCGTGACCCATAAAACAATAAGCGTCTCGGACCATTTTAGGTTTTAGCCTCTCAACGATGACTTTGATCTTCTCTGGGTTGGTGGCAATCCCATTGCTCAATACAATGTGACCAAGTACGACGTCGTGGGTGACCCATATCTAACAATTTTCAGGATTAAGAGAAATGCCATACCTCTGGCATTGTATGAAAATATGTTCGAGTACGGCCAAGTTCGTGGATTCTTCCAAGTGCACCCCAAGGTCATCGAGATAGATCTCAAGGTTGTCACCGATGAGATCATAAAATCCTGCTTGCATGACATGTTGGAAGGTACATGGCGCATTACACAATCCAAAGGGCATAACGCGCAAGCAGAAGATACCCCATTCCGTAGCAAAAGTCATTTTGGGTTGGTCTTCTTCAGAGATAACAACTAAGTTGTATCCACTGAAGCCATCCAGGAAGGAGTAAACTTCATCCCCAGCTAGGTTTTCCAATATGGATTCGCCATACGAGATTGGAAAATGGTCTCTTTCTGTGGAAGCGTTTAATTTGCAATAGTCGACACAGATACAAGGCTTCCCATTCTTCTTTGGGACCACAACGATAGGTGATACCCAATCTGTATGTTCCACCTCGTGTTAAAAATTCACAATTCTAGCTTGACTAGTTTTGGTCATATGACTTGTAAATAGTTAAATGGTCATGATGTGGCTTGTCACACGTGCCAAATAGCATAGGATTCCATTCATAAGGATGTTCTCAAGTAGACCTAAGTGTTAGAACCTTTGGAATGAGTCCAAATTATGCTTAGATACAAGGGAGAAAAAATAGGAGCTATTTTTGGTAATTTTTGCATTGTTGAGGGATCTCCAAGATTCCAACCCTAACTTGGTAGGGATGAAAGATCCACCAAAATTAGCATTAGGGATAGGTTTAGGGCTACTCATACCTGCCCAAAACCGTGATGGATCTTGTATATATAGGTGATGATATCTCACCAAAATCAATCAAGCAATTTCATGTTTTTTCTCTCATAATGGTGCAATTGCTCTCTATGTTCATAATTGTTTGAGTATTTGTGATTACTAATGATTATAGGATTGAATGTAGGTCTGGTGTACAGTACTCAGACTGTGGGAGGCCGTACTTTCACACGTGTGAAGCCTTCTTCAAGGATTTGGGCCATTTAGTGAGGTTCAAGCATAGATTTTTGATGGATTTTGATGGTTCAACTTGTGCTAATCTTATGAAATCATAATCTATTGTTTCCCTCATCATTTCAAGTGTTTTAGGATCCTTATTTGCTGTAATTTTTACATGGTATCAGAGCCTAAAGGCTGAAATGAGCTAAATCCTTGGTTTTCATTCAATTTGATCACAATTTTTGATCTAAATCTTGTGTAGATTGGATCTTAGCATCTAGTATTGATTCTAGAACTCAAAGTGAGTCAAATACATTGGAGATTGGTTTTCTGTGACTTCATTTGCAGGTGTTTAGGTGTCTAAAACCAGAGGCAAAGTTGAATTCAATTCACATTACCAAGATAGCAAGTTTTGCTTGCTCCAAGCATTGATTTCTAAGCAAGTTTTGGAGGTGATTTCATAGAGGAGGCTTTCTAGCATTCAAGGAGAGGGAAGATCAGAGTTTTGGGGACTCTTCAAGGCTGTTCTAAGGTGTAGTAGACACCTCCTAAAGTGATTTAGGTTCAGTCCAACCATTGCTTGACTTATGCACCAAATTAGATCAATTTTTCATCAATTTTGATCATTTTTTGCTTGTGATTGGATAGTAGATTGTGTTGCATCCTCATTAAGTTCCATTTAGATCTTTTACAAGTGATTTTGGAAGTATATTAGGTTTCTGAAATTCACTCTTGATCAGATCATTTGGAAGCTTTAATGTTCTTTATAGAAAGAGGGGCAATTCTACTAGTATTGTCTACTTCAATCAAGCAAGTGCATTGTTTCTAGTATTCTATGATTTGATTTTGTTAGAGATCATTCTTAGATCTTTATAGGAAGTCTATTACTGATATTTTCAGGTCCCTAAGAAGTGGGATAAGGTAGACCTTCAATCAAATCAATAGAAGTAACCTTCATTTGTGTCAAGTCCTTGATTAGGAGACTAGATGGCATCTATAAATGCATATCTTTTGGATACTAATGAAAGGCTCAACAAAACTAACTATTCCATATGGAAAGTTAGAATGGAATCTATCATGATCATGCAAGATCTGATGGAAATTGTAAATGGTAAGGAGGGTGAACCTATTCATCCTCAAGAAAAAGCCAAATACATCAAGAGGTGCAATGTTGCACTACATTGCATAAAAATGAATGTTGCAAATGAACTCTTAAGAGAGGTAGGAGATTGCACTTCAGCTCAAGATGCTTGGGAGACTTTGCAAAAGGTCTATGAATCCAAGAACCAAACTAGAATGTTAGCTTTGAAGAATCAAATCTATAGAAGCTATCAAAAGAAAGGAGAGAGTGCACATACTTTTGTCCTAAGAGTAAAGGAATTGAACAAAGAGCTAGCCTTTATAGGTGACCCTATCAAGGATGAAGAGCTTGTTCAACTCATATTGAATGGACTAAGCTTTGAATTTGACAATTTGGTTCAGGGATATGCAATTATGGGTAAGCTACCCATACTTGAAGAACTCCAAGGCACGCTCATGGCCGAGGAATCAAGAAGGAGCCAAATGCAAGAGAGGATGGATAGGCTTTCCATCCAAGGTGGAGATGACCAAGCTCTCTTCACCAAAGGCAAAGGCAAGTCCAAAGGCAAAGGATCAACATTCAAGAAGTCTACAAAGCTTGAGGATCAAGAAGGACCCCCAAAGGCATCTCCATCAACCACCAAAGTCAAGAAGGACAAATCAAAGGTGAAGTGCTACTATTGTAGCAAGATGGGGCATTATGCCTCGGAATGCTTCAAGAGGAAGCAAGATCAAAGCCAAGCCAACATGAGCAAAGAGGAGGAGGAGGAGAGTTCACATGAGAACTCTCTCATGATGTCCATATTTTCTTCAACAAGCTTCAAAGGAGAAGATCCTTGGTGGATTGACTCGGGTGCTAGTTCACACATGACTAGTAAAAGGGAGTTTTTCTCTTCTCTCTTATCTTATGATGGACCTATAAAGTCTATCTATACAGCAAATGATGAAGCTTGTAAGATTGAAGGAGTTGGTAGCATTCCCCTTTGCTTAGGATCTTCCAAAAAGATCAACATAGAAGGTGTTTTGTACATTCCTACAATAACAAAGAATCTACTAAGTGTTGGCCAAATGGTAGACAATGGTTTCAATGTTGACTTTGCTTCAAATGAATGTTTCATCAAGAAGAAGGGTAAGATAGTGGCTAAGGGCACTAGACTTGGCAAACTTTATAAGCTGGATGCATTTGTGGATACTAATGTTGTCATGTTGGCCGAGAAGAGCAAGATATCTACCTTTACTTTATGGCACAAAAGACTTGGACATGTCAACTCGGGTTCCATGGAGGCTATGATCAAGGAGGAGTATGCTTTAGGCCTACCAAGGTCTATTGGGAAGGAAGACAAGGTTTGTGAAGCTTGTGCGTTATCCAAGGCACATAAGAAGGTGTTTCCTAACTCCATCACAAAGTCATCTCATCCTCTTGAACTCATACACTCGGATGTGCACATTGCTAGCACCAAATCTAATGGAGGTTCATCCATGTTTTTAACCTTCATTGATGACTACTCAAGATATTGTTGGGTGTTCTTATTTTCCTTCAAGTCTCAAGTATTTGATACTTTTGTAAAGTTCAAGTTGTTTGTGGAAAAGCATCATAATCATAGCATCAAGATTCTTAGAAGTGACAATGGTGGAGAATTCATCTCCAATGAGTTCAAGGCCTTTTGTGAGGAGGAAGGGATCAAGAAAGAGACTTCTTGTCCTTACACTCCTCAACAAAATGGAGTTGCTGAAAGAAGGAATAGAACATTATGTGAATGTTCTAAGGCTTTAAGATTAGATGCTTGTTTGCCCAAATCCTTTTGGGGTGAGTCTCTTGTATGTGCAAACTACTTGGTGAATAGGGTGTCTTGCAAAGCAATTGAAGGCAAAACTCCTTATGAGATGTTGTATGGAAAGAAACCCAATCTTAATCACTTGAAAGTTTTTGGGTGTATATGCTATGTGCATGTGCCATTGGAAACAAGAACCAAGGAGGATCCATCTTCCACAAGAGGGATCATGCTTGGATATACAAGCTCAAGCAAGGGCTACAAAGTCTATCTCCCATCCTTGAACAAATTTGTTGTTTCAAGGGATGTCATCTTTGATGAACATCATATGCATATGCTTGAAGAAGGCTCAAGTGCTCCAACAATCAAGAAGAAGATGGCCGAGGAGCAAGATCTTGGTTTTGAGGAGGAGCTCATGGAGGAGCAAGCACCAAACCCACCTATCACACCAAGGAGATCTTCAAAGGCAAAAGTGGAGCCATCAAGGCTCACATATCAAGGCAAAGGACAACAAGTTGAGGGTATCTCATCCACTTCTTATGTTTTATCTAGTTTTGAAGAACCGTCTAATATTGAAGATGCATTGAACTCCAAAGAATGGTATAGAGCTATGTTGGATGAGTATGATGCCTTGATTGAGAATGAAACTTGGTTGCTTGTTGAGAGACCTCAAAGGAATGTAATAGGATGCAAGTGGGTCTTCAAGCTTAAGTTGAATGCAAATGGGAGTGTTAACAAACATAAAGCAAGATTAGTTGCAAAAGGTTATGCTCAAGAGAGAGGGATAGACTATGAGGAAACTTTTGCACCCGTGGCCAAGATGGTCACAATAAGGCTAATCATTGCACTTGCATCACATTTTGGATGGATTCTATGTCAAATGGATGTCTCTAATGCTTTCTTGAATGGTTTTTTGGAAGAGGATATCTATATGGAGCAGCCACAAGGATTCATCAAGCATGGAATGGAGAACAAAGTATGCCATCTCCAAAGAAGCATCTATGGCTTAAAGCAAGCCTCGAGATCTTGGAATTCAAGACTACATTGCTATCTTATTTCACTTTCTTTTGTTCAAAGTGAATATGATCCCACTCTTTACATTAAGTTTGATGATGTTGGTATTGTACTTTTACTCATTTATGTAGATGACATCATCATTAGTGGAAATAGTGTTGATGGTATTGAAAAAATCAAGATAGATCTATCCTTAGAGTTCAAGATGGTAGATCTAGGGTGTCTTCACTTCATCTTAGGCATAGAAGTACTTAGAGGGTCTGATTTTATCTTTATAAGTCAAGTAAACTATGCTCAAAGTCTTTTGAAGAAGTTTAAGATGGAAGTATGCAAAAGTGTTGACACACCAATGGAGCAAGATGTAAAAGTGCCAAATGAAGATGATGAAAGATCCTTCATGGACATCACTTTGTTTAGGCAACTTATAGGTTCCTTAATGTGGATCACTATAACTAGACCAGATCCTAGCTTTAGTGTATGTAGGTTGAGCCAATCCATGCAAAAGCCATTGAATATCCATTGGAAAAAGGCTAAGAGGATTCTAAGATACATCTCAGGTACATTGGATTTTGGGATTCTATACAGAGGAGATGTGATTAACCTTCATGAATTTAGTGATTCAGATTTTGCAGGGGACAAGAGGGATAGGAAATCAACAAGTGCCTATTCAACTTTCATAGGAGAAGGTGTGGTTTCATGGCTTTCAAAAAAGCAAGAAACTATATCTCTATCTTCAACCGAGGCCGAGTACAAAGCTTTGACAACCACTACAAAGGAGGTACTTTGGATCAAGAGATTATTGGTGGAACTAAAGATCATGGATTCAGAGGAGGCACCAATCATCTACAATGACAATATATCAGCCCAACACCTTGCATCTAACCCAATCTTCCATGCAAGATCTAAGCACATTGAGATATGCCATCACTTTGTGAGAGAAATGGTGCAAGCCAAGGAGATTGCTTTGGAGCATGTTCCAAGCAATGAATGTGTAGCTGATCTACTTACTAAACCACTTCAAAAGACACCTTTTATGAATGTTTGTGTGACATCTAGTAGCTGGTAATGCTAAGAACCATTATGATTTTTTAGGTAGAAGTTTATGTTTATGTTCAGTTTACAATCTACACTTCCCTACTCTAGCACTTGTAACTGCTGGCAGCAAGGGTAATCCCTTGCATAAGATCTACTTAATCAGTTAGCTACAATAGGTTCACCAATATCAAATGAAGATGCCAATATGTCTCTTATATCCAGTCTTCCTCTCTTATGACAATCTAGTATTGCTCTTTTGCAATACTTATGTGCTATCACTCTAGAAGCTGACAACAAGTTTATTGTGAAATCTTCGGTCAAAAGCCCTACATTTATACAATTTTCTAGAAATTTTTTGGATTTTATAAATCTTGTACTTTAGAATCCTATCAAGTAAAAAGCACTCAAGTATATTATCTAGTAGAAAATTACCTAGCCATCCAAACTCCATCATATTTTTAAAATAATCACTTTACAGTCCTATCAAATTTTTCCTATGTTTTTATTTTAACATAGTTGTAGGTTCCATTCTTAGGGATTGTCAACTTTCCCAAACATTGAAACACAAAAATTTGAATATTGAGGTGGACCTACTTCCATGCCATGCCTAGACACTTGTTGGTGTCACCTACGTGTAATGTCAACATTCATTAATTCAGCCAAATAAGGATGCCATTCCATCACCTTTATCCATCAAAATAAAAAGAAAAGACGTAGAACACCATTTATAGACCATCTTGGAATATTGACATAGACCAACCTCCATGCCACGTGTGGATGACTAGTAGCCTTCACCTTGCATGTAATGTCAACATTGATAAATACATCTAAATCAAAGAAAAATTCCTTCACCTTATACATCTAAATAAGTACAATATTGAGGTGGACCTACTTCCATGCCATGCCTAGACAACTATCGACCTTCATCTGGCATGTAATGTCAACATTTATAAACACATCAAAATATGCCTGGACAACTACCAGCCTTCACTTGGTGTGTAATGTCAACATTTATAAATACATCCAAATAAGGATGACTTTCCATCACCTTATGCATCAAAATAAGAAACAAAGTACTAGACCATATGTAGAAGCTTCAAATTCCATGTAATGTCAACATTTATAGATATGTTCAAATAAAGACGATTTTCCATCACTTTATGGATCCAAATAAGAAGAAAAGTATTACACCCTTCTTCTTTTTTGGCAATGACATATCCTTTTTTTTCTTTGAAAAACTTGCATTGCCTATTGGTGTAAATAGCAAGCATCGGTAGTCATGGCCAGTGCTTGAGAATTGGAGCTTGGTGGTACACCCTTGGAATATCGGGGTGGACCCGCCCCCATGCCGTGTTTCGACGACTATCCAGCTTTACCTTGTGTGTGATGCCAACATTTATGTAGACATCCAAATAACATCATGTAAAACACTATTGGAATTTTCTTGTATTTTGAAGCATACTTAAAAGCCATAGAAATCAATTTTAAAAATTAGATCTCGTCAAATGAACCTTTAGTATAAATGAGAAGCTAAGAACAAATTTGATGTATGGAATCTTACATACTTGTATAATTCACTTACTAAAATATAAAAAAAGTGAAAGAAGTTTGCAATTGCAAGATTCTCAAGAGTATCTACTTTTAAAAGTTTTTCTATTTTTTGAATTTCTTGGAGGAGGTCTTCATGTTGGAGAAGAGTCCTTCCCTTATCCCTGTGCGCATCCAAATGAGAAGAAAAGTTAAATACCATTAAGTTTTTGCACCCACACGGACCTTTCTTTCTTTAACGTAATGCCATGTTCAGGTTTATTATGTATTTTGAAAGCACCTCCATGAGCGGAATATGCATCCACCTTTCTATCTCCTCCTAATTGTGCCATTCTCTCTCCGAAATGTGCATTCTCTCTCCACCTTCTCACTTTGCATTACGTTGTGAAGGTCCATGGCTGTCGGGGGCTGTCCTTGTAGGTCGGGGCCCTGCCCTCGGGCTCCCGCCCTCGAGCAAGGGCCCTCCCTTCAAGGAAGGCCCTCGGACGGGGCCTCCCAATATACAATAATTGCATGGGATGCTCCTATTATAAATATTGGAGCAAGCCATTTTTTCTTGTATCAAAACTCTCTCTCTCTCTCTCTTTCTCTCTCTCTTAAGATGGAGAAGGAAATAGTTGAGTTGATTATAACACTAGCATTGGCATTCCTCACAGTTCAAGCATACTCATCAGCCACATTTCCTCCCTTTCAAAGTGGGGATAGGTTTTTGAATGAGGGACAAGTTCTTAATGAAGGCGAATTTATGATAAGCATGAATGACTATTATGCTACTATGCATCCCGATTGCGTTTTTGCGGTACATGACCCATCAGCACCCAAGGGAGACACCGATTACCACCCGATCTGGGTGTCGCCTACTCAGAAATCCGGTACCTCTTGTTCTGTAAAAGTAGATAGCACTTCTGGCTTTGGGATCTACGAGGCAGGACAATCTACACCAAAGTATAACATAAACAATGTGATCAGTTGGCGCGAATCACCGTGCGCAGGAACTAATCTTAATGCCTATCTTCAATTGCAATTTTGGCAGGAGGGTTCCAAACTTAAGTACGTCTGCCGCGTGGCTACGTACGATACAAGTCGACCAGCATATAATGATCAATTTTTTTATATTTCTGACATAAACCGATGATAAGGCCCACATTGCCTAATTTTTTGAGGATCATGTAGCTGCCTCCAACACGTCGTTGATGAGAGATCTGTATGTTGCTGCTTCAGCTTTTAGATTATTGCGTGTGGACTTAAGTAGTTGTACTAGTGCAACTAGTTTGTTGAATTTCTAAGTTTGAACTTTGTAGTAAGGAAGGAAGTATGATTGTCGACCTAGCCAGATCAAGTTGTTGATCTACATGTACTAGCAACAAATCCATGTATGAAATTGTTCATGGAGAAATCTGAATTCTTTGGAGCAATAGCATTTATCTATAATTATCATGATTGGCTTAAAGTTAAGCTGTTGTTTGTGGCTATATTTGAATTTTGAGCATTAATATGGGTCATCACACTTGCTCATTTCTTGAATCTATGAGTGTTGTCTAACACAATTTAGCATTGTCATGAAAGGTCCATCTTTATCTCATAATCCTTTGGGTGAAATTATATAGCAAAATTTTCACTATGACAGATTTATTAATTGTCTTACATTGGTAGCATTCTCGCTCGACGCTCGCTTTTTTGTGCTCGCTTTTTTTGCACCCCCCCTTATCATATCCCTGCAAAACAATTACAACCTCGCAACTTATTCTACTTTGAATCTCTTAACAACTACTTACAACATCAGTTCAAAGAAGTGTTTCAATCTATCGAGAAATTACAGCTACAAAATCAGACGCATTATACGGTCTGAAGCAAGCTCCGAGGGCCTGGTACAATAGAATAAATCGTTTCTTGTTGCAGCACGACTTTACCTTCTGTTCTGCAGACTCTAATGTATATCTCAAGTGTAAAGGGTCAAGCTATGTTATAATAACATTATACATTGATGATTTCTTAATTATCAACAATTCAAATCAGTTATTACAGGAAACCAAATCTCTGTTTTCATCAGAATTTGAGATGACTGATTTAGATTCCCAGTCCGTTACCTTCTCGATATGGAGATTCACAGATATCGCGCGAGCAGAAGGATCACCATAAGCCAACAATATTACCTAATCAATGCACTTCGTAGATATGGCATGGAGGATTGCAAACCCATAGATACTCCTATGGATCCAGGATTCACATGCCTAATCATTGTTCCGCAATCTCTCTTTCATGGCAGTCTAAGACTCCTACATTGATAATCTGATTCAACACAAAGAACAGCTCATAAAATCCTTTCTCTAAGTAATCAGGATGTTGACCACAACCAACCACATATTACACTTTTCTTGCAGAAAAGAGCTAGGGAGGATACTTCGGATAGTGAGATTGACATTCCAGTTCGTCGACCGAAGCTCCAGCGTCTTCCTCGACCTTCCAAAGTTCATCACCAGAGGCCACCATGTGTCTCACACCAGATCATGCAATTTTTCTCTCTCAGTTAGTGAGTTTTATTCCTCCGTGTAGCTGGTGGTTAGCTACTGCTTTTGTACCCCATAGCTGGAGGTTAAGCTTTGGTTTTATTTCTGTTTTTGTTTTAGCTTTTAACTGATAGAAATAAGTTTGACATGGACAATGCTCCTTTCTGATGTACTTTTTCTTTGTCTTACATGGCCAAGGGCACTCTGTAGACATTAATATATATTCTATTCTATTCTACTCTCTCTCTCTCTCTCTCTCTCTCTCTCTCTCTCTCTCTCTCTCTCTCTCTCTCTCTCTCTCTCTCTCTCTCTCTCTCTCTCTCTCTCTCTCTCTCTCTCTCTCTCTCTCTCTCTCTCTCTCTCTCTCTCTCTCTCTCTCTCTCTCTCTCTCTCTCTCATGCAGGCGTGCTTACAGTCCCTAGGAAGTTCGCGGCCAATTAACGATCACTGGATCAATTTTTTCTACTTGACAGTATCGAAAAATTTAAGTAAGGGTCGGATTTTATACATTGGGTCGGATTTTATACAAGGGGTCAAAAAAATTAGACCCGATCCAATCTGATCTAGGCTTGAAGATGCCCTAAAACAATTTCGCCTCAATCTGATCCGATCCAGGGTTGAAAAATTAAACTTTGATGTGATTTACAATGGGTCGAAAAAATAGGCTTGGGTTGGAAAAATCCTAGATTTTTTTATCCTTCATAATTTTGTAGTATTTTTTTTTGAGTGAATGTAAACAACAATTTTCAGGATGCTCATTAACAAATGGAATTGGGCTTGAGCATGAATTCCAACACTCCCCCTTAATGTGGATCCTGAAAATTTTGATCTTCATGTTTAACATATTGTTAAATCTGAGATGTTGCTCCTTTGATAGAGCTTTGGTGAAATAATCTGCTATCTGTACTACAGTAAACCAAAGAAATCTCCTTGCTCTGCACTTTCTCTCTAAGGTAGTGATATCAAATTCCGATATGCTTACTTTGGGAGTGGAATCTCGGATTCAGAGATAGTGCAATGGCACTTTGATCGTCATAGTAAAGAATCGTTGGATGTGACTGGAATTTCCATATCTGCAAGCAAATTTCTCAGCCAATTTGCCTCCTTGGTAGCATTTGTGGCAGCAATATATTCCGACTCTGTAGAGAATAATGCTAATGAGGTCTGTTTTCGACTGTTCTATGAAATTGGGCCTTGGCTTAACAAGAAAACAAATCTTGAGGTCGATTTTCTTGTGTCAATGTCTCCTGCTCAATCTGCATCTGTGTAGCCCTCCAAGATGTTGGCAGGTTGGCTGCCTCCATAGCAGATGCAACTGTGTTTTGTAGCATACTTCATGAATTTCATGAGAGCCTTCCAATGAGCTAGACCTGGATTTGAAAGAAATTGGCTGAGAGTGCTAATAGAGTAAGCAAGGTTGGGTCGAGTGCAGAGCATGACTGTTAGAATCCCCATCGTCATGTCGGTCATTGCTAAAGCACAAACAAGTGACGACCGCTACGTTACCACACAACCATAGAGGTACTGCCACCTCACCCTTGTGCACTGGAGCTACAAACCACCATCAAGCAAGCTCGGATCTCAAGTAAGCCATGGTGTCCTATATCACCATGCCTTACCCTCGACCCTCACCTACCTACATCTTGAGGCCTAGATACTCGTCCTGACCTGACCATCAGTGGAAGAGCTCTTCATTCTCCAGGAGAGAATGAATACCTCACTCATGGAGATTTACCTCTATATACATAGTCCAGGTGGGTCTTCTCCCTCCATAGGAGTCACGCATGACTAACGACATGTTGCAGTTGTGCACACTGACGCGGGTCCATAACAACGGATCACCGCGTGCCAATGAGAAACTGACAAGTGGCACCCAAAGGACCTATAGCTCCAGTTCAGCATTCCGTCCCATAACTGAGACCGTCACCTCAAGTTTCCTGTTGTGTACCCTTATGGGTACGTAACATTCCCTCCCCCTTTAAGAGTCTCCTCCTAATGGGAGCAAGCTAGGGAAATTCAGTCTTAAATAGTCCTCTCTCTCGCAAGTGTCCTCGTCATCTGTCTTACCTTTCCAACGTACAAGAAACTCAGAAACCAAACGGTTTCTCAATTGGTGACGACGAACGTCAACAACTTTTTCAAGTACATTAGGCACAAAGGTAGACAGATCCTCGAGCTCAACTAGTTCACCTTCCAGAATTAGGGAATCCTTCCTACTAAGTCATTCTTTTAAACGATTTACATGGAAAGTAGGATGAACCCCAACCCCAATCGGAAGATCTCGTTGATACGCGACCGGGTTGATTTTCTTTACAACCTTATAAGGTCCGCTATATCGAGGAGATAGCTTATGGCATTTTCCCGTCTAGAGTACCTTTGAATCCTTAGGGATTTTAAAATACACCCAGGTTCCAACCTCAATATCCTGAGGTGATTGACCACGGTTAGCATAAAACAGAGCTCTATCTTGAGCGGTTTTCATGCTTTTCTTGGCCACTAGCAGCATTTTTTGCATATCCTGCAGGAAATCTACTGCAGCTTGCACCTTGAGACCTTTGAGTCCGACCGAAACTGGAGAACGCGGCTGAAAGCCATACATCAGCATAAAAGGACTGAATCCGGTGGCAGAATGCTTAGCACTATTGTGCGCGAACTCAACCAAAGGGAGATACTTTTCCCAATCAGACTGTTGGTGAGAAACGTATGCTCTAAGCATATCCTCCAGCGTCTGGTTGGGACGTTTTGTCTGCCCATCATATTCTGGGTGATCCAAAGAACTAAGACTAAGGGTTGTTTCAAGTTTTTCAAAAACTGCTTGCCAAACCTTGCCAGTGAACTTGGAGTCACGATCATTAACAATATCATTCGGCAAACCATACAATCTGAACAACTTTTCAACGACAAGCTAGGCTAGTTCAGATGCCTTGACAGTCAATTTAGTTGTTATAAATTGCGCCATCTTGGTTAGCCTATCAACTACCACCCAAATGGCATCGTGATCACTCCAGGTTTTGGGAGTCCCACTACAAAATCCATTGAAATACTTTCCCATTTTTTACTGGGAATTTCCAAGGGATGAAGAAGACCGCAACTTTGAGTCTTTCTGCTTTATGGATGGCTAGCCTGTTTCATTTGCGGCGACGCCCACCAGCCGCAAGCAGGAAGTCAAAAGTTGGAAAGAGCAATTTCAAGGGAGATCTTCTATGGAGCAGTTGGTCTTCATTTGGGATGGCTACCTTCGGAACTGAAACTCACTGAGCATGGGTGATATCTAGTATCAGTTGGGTTTTTCCTCAAAGGAAAAAAAGACTAGGATTCTCTTTAGAGATTGGCAACAAGTTGGATCCAGCCATAATCCTGGCATTGTTCACAGCTTTGAACGTATGCCTCCACATGACCTTTCATCTTAGGCCAGAAGAAATTCTGCCTAACAAGGTCAAGTGTCCTCTATATGCCTGGGTGACCAGCACAAGGGTTGTCATGACACTGCTGTAGGATTTGGGACCGCAAGTCTTCCCTATCCGACACACAAACCTTTCCCTTTCGGATAAGTAGGCCATTCCTTATGGAATAGTCTTCAAGTAAGGTCATCACTAGATCTAGAGTTTCCTGTCAAGACATCTAGCCAGATGCGACCAAAAAACCTATCGGTTTGAGAAAGATCTTGTAGTGAAAGATACAAATCAGATTGGATCTCAACAAAGCATAACTGATTAATCTCTCCAATCCGGCTCAAGGCATCGGCAACACAGTTCGATGTACCTTTACGATACTTAATGTCGAAGACAAACTCCTGAATGAGTTCTGACCATCTAGCCTTATGGCCACGAAGGTCCTTGGCATCACACATATACTTAAGGGATTGGTGATCAGTCATTACCGTAAATCTGGCACCATAAAGATAATGCCTCCATATTTTTAACGCGTGAATGACTGTAAAAAGCTCCTTCTCGTAAGTAGAATACCTAGTTTGAGCAGGATCCAGCTTCTTGCTTTCAAAAGCAACTGGTCTACCGTCCTGATAAAGGACCACTCCAACAACAAAGTTGCTAGCATATTCCATATCAACCACAAAGGGCCGGTTAGGATCGACAATATGTAAAATTGGAGACGTAGAAACACAGTGCTTGAGAGTCTCAAAACTCTCATTCATTTCATCCGTCCACGTTATCAATAGACTTTTTCTGCGGCTACATTTTTTCTTCACCCCCTTAAGAACGTTCGTCAAAAGCAATGCTATTAAGGCATAGTCCAAAATGAACCTGTGAAAGAATCCTGTGACGCCCAAAAGGGATTTCACATCACGAATTGTCAAAAGTCGCGGCCATTCTCACACCTTACGGACTTTGTCATAATCGATTTCAAGACCTTTATCCGATATGACATGGCTCAGGTATTTGAGTTTAGTTTGAAAGAACTCACATTTCGACTCCTTAGCATAGATCTGTTCTTGCCTTAGAAGATCTAAGACAATACGAAGATGCTCTTCATGCTCCTCAAGGGTTCGACTATAAATTAATATGTCGTCCAAATACACCACCACAAACTTTCCTAGATATGGACGAAGAATATCGTTCATCATCTGCTGGAAAGTGGCAGGTGCATTTGTGAGTCCAAAAGGTAACACTAAAAACTCATATTGGCCATATCTGGATCGAAATCCAGTCTTAGGAACATCTTTGTTCCTAATCCTTATCTGATGGTAACCTGATCTAAGATCAATCTTGGAGAAATACTTAGCCTCATTCAAACAATCCATAAGATCATCCATCCTAGGTAAGAGTATTTGTTCTTGATGGTTAAATCATTTAACTTTTTAAAGTCACCACACAAACATGTGCCGCCATCCTTTTTACTTACTAAAAGGATTGGTGCTCCCCAAGGGGACTTACTAGGCCGTATATGGCCCATCCTAAGGAGTTCTTGTAACTGCTTAGAAATTTCATCCTCTTCCTTGATGCTAACCCTGTATGAAAAAAGAGATACAGGTTGGCTTCCAAGAAGCAGCTCTATTTGATGGTCAACACTCCTTTGGGGAGGTAGGCCATCAAGGAGTTTATTAAGAAAAACGTCGCTTAATTCTTGCCTAAGTTTGTTAAATATTAATCCTTCAGGTGAGTTAACACTTAAGGGATTATTTGCAGGCACATTCAAAGGCAAATGCGATAAAACAATATTTAGACTCTGGATTGCATGATCATCCACGTAAATTTCATCTTTCAAAAAACAAAGATAAACTTTATTATTGGAATCTTTTAAATATTCTACAACTTCTAAAGCAGATACCAAAGGATCAAAAGGTCTATTTACATCGCCTTTTAGCTCAACCAACGAGCCCTTATGCAAAAAAGAAATACTATGAGTAACATAATCCTTTCTTAAAGACTCATTTTTAGAATAAAACCATTCTTTTCCTAAGATTATGTCTATGCTATCCAAGTTCATAATATGAAAATCTAGCGGCACAACATAATCTTGAATCTGAAGCGGCAGCTAAGGAACAAGCTGATCCCAAGCTTGTCGATCTTCCCCTGACGCCATTTTCACCACGTACAAGTGATTACTTGGCGTGGTAGCCGCCCTGAGCTTCTGCACCAGTTTAGCATTTATGAAGTTATGTGTGGAACCATCATCAAACAGAACAGTAACAACTTGGCATCCTACAATTCCATTCATACGAATGAGATCATGGGGGCCAAAAACAGCTGTATTAAAACAACAAATCTTGCAACTAGTGCCATCCTTAAAGGATAAATCAACAAAAGAAATACTAGAATTACCTGGCGCTTTAAAAGATTTAGGTTGTCCGCCAGATTTCTTCTGCTTTTTCTTTGGGCAATCTTTTAAAAGATGCCCCTTGTCCATGCAGGAGAAGCACAACCTGCCGGTTCTCGCCTTGTCATAGTCGGCGCGCTCCAATTTGACGCCGCACTTCTAGCTGAAATTCCTTTGGAAGCCCCAAGATAAAATGTAGCTTCAACAAGATAGGATCAATTCGCGAGGCGAATCGAGGCAAATTTTTTTGGAATTCCTGGATATAGGCATCTAACGGCCTAATACCCATCTGCACGGTGGCAAAACGCCGCCAATGCTCAAAATCATCCAACATTGTAAGAAAAGCCGTTTAAAAGGCTTCTTGAAAGGCGTCCCATGTAGAAGGGCATTAGCCCTCTCCTTTAGATCCTGCCACCATGTAAACGCCTTTCTGCGTAAAAACATAAGAGCAGAAGCGATCTTCGTACTATCAGGCGCATCATGCATGGAAAAATGACTATTCCATAGATCTAGCCACGACAATACCACATCGGGAAGCCGACTTTTCTTTTCACCCGAAAAGAATTCCGGATTAAACTTGGATAAATGCCAACGGACCGCGAGTGCGTCGAAGAACGCCACTCTTGCTCAGCCGCGGCATGCTTAGCCTGCATTTCTAAAATCTGATTTTGCAATATATTTAGGGCCTGAACAAGCTGGTTAGTGTCTACATCAGGAGGAGGAGGTGGTGAAGACGGTCCTTCACCCGAGGGCATAACAGGGTCCATGGCGCTCTAAGGAAGAAGGCAAAGAAAAAACTACAAGGGCTTCGCAACAAAAGGACTTAGAAAACTTGAGACCACTACTCAAGGAGACTAAGCCACAATTAGAGGCTAAGAAAAACAAGAAAAAGGGTACATAGGTTTGTACCTGCAGTAGGTACAGCCTGCAAGTACACTTGTGTACCTTTGTTTTATCCCCCCCCCACCCCCTTTCTTCAAAATTTTGTTGAAGCAAATTCAAAGTTTACAATAGCTTTTATTTACCAAAAGCTTATTTATTAAGTTTAAGGCCAAGTTTTATAGCTTAGTATGAAAACTTTGTAAAGCTGTATAACCTTTAAATTAAAAGTTAAACATTAAAAGGTTTGAAACAAAGTCTTAAAGTTTACAAGGTACTTTAGGAGTACAAATAGCTTTCAATCATATTCAACAAGAAAAGCTTCAAGTTTGAAGTTTACATTGACTAATCAATGTCTTAAGCTTCTGGTTTACGTTCAGAAAACCAAAGCTTTATTGGCTTTGCAAACTTCATCAAAAGTTTCAAGAGTAGTGTCCTTAAAAAGTACAAGAAAACTTTACAAGCTAAAAGTTAATGCACTTGTCAAAGCTCCTCCAACAAACTGATTCCTAGGAGTTCCATGGGAGTTCCGAAGGCAAGCAGGATGGAATTCCTGACGCTGTACAGTACAGGTAACCAACATGTAGGCATGCAGATCCACGCGGAAGCGCGGGTGCTTGCGAAATTTTTTTTTTTTTTTGACAATTTTTTTTTGGAATCAAACAAAACTTTGTATGCCAAAAAAAAAAAAATTCGACTTCCAAAACTCAAAATAAGGCCAGAAAACGAAATCGGTTTTTGAAGGTTTTTTTAAAAACCATAAAACAATCAAAAGAAACCGACTACTACCACCGTAGCTAGCAAAGGTGGTTCGTTTTCAATCAAAATGACCTCAGATTGAGACGAACCAAAAAGCAAAGTTGTTAAAATCGATTCAACAAAATCAACTAAGCCTTCAAAAACATCAGTTAAAAGCTCAAACCAACCAATAACATAAGTTAGAGCGATTGCACCTTCCATTCCATATTTCTGCAAAATATTGGTGAGGTATCTCTGTTGGCTGATGGAAATCTGCCTGCTGGGTCGAATTCTAAAAATCTGAATTCCCGAGACAGTAGTGAGTAGGACCCATATCTGTCATCTTGTATTCCTGTGCTAACAAACATTTGGTATCCTTCGACAATTTTAAATTGTTACTGAACAGTAATGTGTCATCAACATAAAGAGTGATGATTATGAAGGAATCCGATACAGACTTAAAATAAACATTTGACTCTTCCGAGTATGGAATGAAACCATTCTCGATGCTTTGTGAATTTTGTGAATTCTACACAAAGCTTTGTGAATTTTACACTCTAGATGCTCCTTACTCTTTAGTTCATATCCTTCTAGTTGGAACATGTAGATTTTCTCTTCAATGGTGCTATTGAGAAATGCAGTTTGAACATCCATCCGATGAACTTCAAGGTCTTCATAGGAAAGAATTGAAGCATGCTTTACCACAGGACTGAAGGTCTAAGAATAATCCAGATCTGGGATATGGGAGAAGCCCTTGGCCACCAATCTGGCCTTGTATCGATTTATTTTACCTTTAGTATCATACTTCACTTTGAATAATCATTTGCATGGGATTGGATTTTGAAAACGAGCTGATCCCTCCCGTTCTCTGAAAACACCTGAAAAAGCTCGGTTGAAGGCTATGTTGAATGCTCAGTTGGGTGTGCTTCCAAAAATTGAAAATCGGGTGTTCAACTACGCCTCCTCCCAGCGAGATTGCTCCCCCCTGCTGTGTGTGCGGCTACAAGCATAGATAGCAGCTGGGTACAAGAAACCCTCCATGAGTAACAAGCCAAAAAAAACCCTTGATGAGCTCTCTTTTGTTAAAAAAAACAAGCAAGGAAGGATGCGTGACAAGAAGAAAGCAAGAAGCACGAGGATTGCTTTAG
The DNA here is from genome assembly GCA_029204225.1 of Diphasiastrum complanatum. Lineage (NCBI taxonomy): Eukaryota > Viridiplantae > Streptophyta > Lycopodiopsida > Lycopodiales > Lycopodiaceae > Diphasiastrum > Diphasiastrum complanatum. The sequence continues at coordinate 56,581,700 of CM055104.1, read as the reverse complement.
CCACAAGCAAAAAAACACATGAAGCAATAAAAATATAGCAACAAGCACGAAAATAAAAACAACAAGCAAAAAAACACCAAGCAAAAAATAACTTGAAAAACAGGAAGATTAGTAGGGAAAGCAAAAAATAGAGTGGCAACGGCGCCGATGTTGGTTGTTCAAATCCCTCAACTCTGGCTATGGCTCCAACTAACGAGTGTTATGGCGGACTCCCAACTAGAACATGTTATGGCTCCGACTAGGCATTGTGGCTTTCCCAACCAATGGCTATGGCTTCCAACTAACTGAGAGGTTGAAGGATGAGAAGATCTACAATGAGTGGGTGAGTATTTCGGGCAAGATCCACTCTTCTCTCGTTTCTCTACTTAGGAACTGATCTGTCTATACATAGAAATTGCTATCTCTCTGCTTGTTGCCTTCCTACAACTTTCACACAATTCAACATGACGCTTTTTGTGTTTTTTAGCGACATATCTATCTGTGTGAATTTTAAGGCTTTGCTCCCAATGAAACAAACACGATCTCTCTCTACCATCCATAGTGTTATCTCGATTGTATACTTTCTTTATTGCAAGCCAATTCGCTTGTGTCTCATCTGCCATAAACCCATGAAAATTTGGTTGATTATGATTATTTTTCATCACCACTGCATTGATCTTCTCCCAGAACAAGACTTGTGCACCTTCATCTTCTTCTTTCATTTCACATGTTGCTAATGTGAGCAATTCTTGCAAGTTGTTCAAGAGAGAAGACATTGTTAGTTGGCAAAAATAAGATATAGGGCAAAAAGAAAAACATGATAGAATCTTGGCAATTTTATTTACTATACTTACTTTGGATCATACACATGGGCAGCCATTGTCACCCATCCATTTACTCTGTGTGTGTGATCAAACATTATCCAAGCTCTTTTCAAATCACCAGATCCCTCTCTGTTCATCCTAACAACAAGGTCCACTCCAGAGGCATCACCTTTTGTGGACATCTTGAACACATGACACCTATCTGTATCTCCTCCTTGTCTTGTAAATAACATACCATGAAAGAAATCATAGCGACAAGTTCTCTTGAGGTTCAACAACGAGTCAAGAGAATCTGATGGAAGACAAAAGTCTTTTGTTGCAATGTTTACCATCCTCAGAAATCATGTTTGCATACTAGAGGCTAAAACTCCTTTGCCACTCTACCTATGTCTACATCTGTCATTTCGTCTCCTCCAGTGACACATGTTGTAATCAAGTCTCTTGCTATTTCCATTTGAATTTTTCTGGGACCAGCTCTTCTGTCAATAAGAAGTATATTTGCAACTTTTTCTCTTATTGTTTCTAATCTTTTTTTGCTCACCCCTGTGCGAACAAGATGATCATGTACTCTTGAGTGTATGCCTAGTCTAGTTTATCTTGGATTTTCAGTTTGGTAGTCCCTTTCTATCTCGCCCTCCACAGTTTTGATTAGGACTCTCGTACAAACCTGCACATATGCTTTTGCGCACCTTTCCATTAAAAACAACATTCGATGTCACTGGTTTGGTCCACAAATCTCCATTGTATTTTTTTTTTGCATTCCATCCTACGCATTGCAAACATCATCCACCCCTGAGAGCTCAAAAGCAATGTTGTCATCATACTCCACAGGCAGCTCAGACACGCATACAATCTTGTCACATGTAGACAAGAGTTTCTACAAGGTTCCATCTCTTCCTCCGATCAATATCCACTCCACTGTAGAGTGCTCAAAATCATGATTTTTTTTTTCGGTGGACTATTCCCGTGCACCCCCAAATTTTCTCCTTCAAAACACAAATCATCTTCAAGGGCAGTCTTGTTCGCATTAGACCTAGAATCTACACTATCTACAAGGATGAAATCATCATTGCAAGCTGATTTGCTCTCCTTCACGCAATATATGTTGGTCAAAGATTTCTCCAGCACAAACATATTCAGTCCATCCACTACCACGAGTGGCTGCACCTCTCTCTTCCTCCAATGAAGAATTTTCGTGCATTAGTATTCCAAAAATCTTCATTGTTGTACTTTTCACCTTCAAAACATCCTCAAAGAAAGCATTGGTAACAACAGCTTTGCCGCCATGTTGCCAAGGAAGCTCCATGCAAGTCCCATTGGTGTTCTCAAGGTAGACCTTGATACTTTCCATTTTGTCTTGGTTTGTACTCTTTCTTTCAGAATACCTTTTCTGCCAGAATGATCTCTTCTAATTGTTTTCAGTTGTTTCTCTTCTATCAGAAGTGCAAGGATACTCTATGTCTTTCTATGAGTCTTTTCTTGTCTTTGTATCAATATTCAAATACAACAAAGTCTTTTTGTATTTTAAACCCCAAATCCCACTCTGAGTTATATTGGGCCCCTCTCCAACGAATATATTGTGATATATTTAATAAAATATCTTTTTATTTTAATCCATGCTTCATTTTTTCCAATAGTTAATATTTTAAATTTCTAGTTATTTTAATTTTACAATAATTTGGCATACTCTCTTTCACACACACACACACACACACATTGTTCGTTTTAAAAAAGTGCTACAACAGTTTATGCCCAAGGCGGAGTCCTTGCCGAGCCTTTTTTTTTTTTTTTTTGTTGCTACTCTTTTTCTATTTTCTCTTTTGATTGTTTAGATTTTTCTCTATTTTTTTTATTTATAATTTTCTATGTTTTTTTCCTTTTTTTTTCTATTTTATTTATTTTATTTTACTCTTAGTTATATCTCTCTCATTTATCTTTTCTATAAGAAGGATCAAGTTTTTTGTTTTAATTGCTTGTTTTTTTTTAATCGTTTACCTCTTTTGCTTAGTTTGATTTTTTTCTAATCTTTTTTTATTTTATAATTTTTAAATGAATTTTTTTTATATTCTTTATTTAATTTATCTTTCTCTCCTCTCCTTCCTTCTCTTCCTCGCACGCACACTCTCTCTCTCTCTCTCTCTCTCTCTCTCTCTCTCTCTCTCTCTCTCTCTCTCTCTCTCTCTCTCCACCTCGGTTTCTCACTAACATATAGATAAACACACACTCTCTCCCCCCTCTCTCTCTCCTTCCAAACACCCCCAAAGAGACACCCTCTCTCTCTCTACCCTTCCTCGCACCCCCTCAAAGACACCCCCCCTAGTCTGGCCCTAACCTCCCACAACCCAGTCCCCGGGCCCCCACCCCTCCCCTCCCACTCCCCCTCAACCCCCCTCCGCTTGCGCGACCCTTCCCTTGTGCGACCAACCTGGGGGGGGGCTTGGGGGCCGGGGGCACCCACTCGCTGGCGAGGGGCTGACCTCGACCCCTATCCCCTAATTCCCTTCCCTGGCGTCGGGGACTACTCGCCCGGCGAGCAATCTCCGGTGCCGGGGAGCCAGCGCATCAGAGGAATTTCTGAGTCTAGACAGTAGAGGAGGCTTTTATCTTAGTGGCCAAGTTTCCTGATCTAGCTATTGAAAGTGCTCCACATGGTAGTTACGCCATGTGTCAAGAATCTCAATCATGTCTTCCTTGTGAACCTAACGACCATAGTGCTAGGAGTGAGACGGTCGTGGGCAGCACCTCGCCGGCGAGTAAGTGCCTCTGCTGGGAAAAGGTTTAGGAAAATTGTCGAGTCCGATTTGACGTATAATAATTAAGCTACCAGTCAGATAAAAACTTGCTTTACCAATAGGATGACCTGAGTCAGATTCATGAAAAGCTTTAGCTCAGCCGATGAAGCTATTGCGCTGAGTTGAAGTGGCCAATCTTTTCAGAAAGTCATACTAATGACATCAATTAAGCTCTTTTTGTGGGGGGGAAGGCCCTGCCTGAGGGCCTTCCTTGCTGGGAGAGCCCTTGCCCGAGGGTGGGAGCCCAAGGGCAGGCCCCGACCAGCAAGGAAGGCCCGAGGGCTTCAGGCCTTCCCCTACGTAATGCCATTGTGCGAAGGTTTTTTTTTCGGTTTTTTGGCCTTACGGTACGGCCGTACAGGTGGACCAGTTTTTTTTTTGTTTTTTTTTTTTTGATTTTTTGCCGTTTTTTTTCGCAAATTTTTTTACGTTTGTGGTGGAATGTGGTTGTGGACAGCCAATGGCGGGCTATCACATAGCACATGCACATTCCACCGAAGAGAGGAGAGAGGAGAGAGAACGTGCATTCCACCGGAGAGAGAAGAAAGAAAGTGAAATTCACCAAAGAGAGGAGAGAGAATGACAGATTCCTAGGAAAGAGAAAATTGGATGAACATTATGCTCCTAGAGGTGATCCCAAAATACAAAGGACACCTGAGCACAATGCATTACGTAGGCATTCTTTTATACACAAGACTGGTTGCGGGAGGCTACCGTGGGCAGGCAACGGCTCTAGGAGGCGGCCGTGGGCAGGCCCTCGCCCGCGAGGAGGTTCCCCGCCTGAAAAACACCCTCCCCCCGCTTGCAAACAGCACGTTGGCTATGCAGCGATGACGATGAGAAACGCGAGGAGATCATCACTCGTTCTCCATAATGGCCATAATTCAGGCTCGTGACGACACCATAGCATAAGGCAGCTACTGTAACCTAGTCAAATGCTTCAGATGTATACACACCAGCAGTCCCTCCGAAAAGAGCAAGAGCAGGCCTTTGTATGTCTTTATCGGCTTCAAAAGATAGAAGTATATGTCTATGAAAAGGCTGTTAAGAAATCGATCCATGCTTGATGAAGCCTCACATTACAAAAAATAGTCGTTGGAAGGAACATCCAGCTGAGAGAAGGGATTAATTGAGAGAGAGAGAGCAAAGGAGAGGGCGAAGGTGAGAGAGAGAGAGAGAGAGAGAGAGAGAGAGAGAGAGACTAAGGAGAGGGAGAGAGAAAGAGAGAGATAAGCGTAGAGTAGAGGGGGGAGAGAGAGAGAGTAGAGTAGTAGCGTAGAGAGAGCGGACTTGAGAAAAGGCAGCCTAGGGTTTGAGAAAGAGAGAAAGATAGAAACAAGGAATCGTCGGAAGGAACCTTTTGAAAGAGTCGTTGGATCTACTAAGGCTAACAAAGCTTTCTCCAAAGAGGTTATTAATCTAAACACACAATGTTTTTTTTTTTCTTTTCAATGTTTTACCACTAGAAAACTATTTGTTGTTCAGTTTTGTCTATAAACAAAAGCTGTCTAATACATGTTATCAATTATTGAAACTATTCTGTGATTTTGATTTGTCTATCAATGGCATCGACCACATTTTCGGAATTATCTAGATACAATTTGTGATCTCGTTGTAGGAGAGAAAGTTGTGAGAGTCAACAATCTGTTGTGCTCTGGGCTCCAACGGCTATACCTATAACTCTTGTATTGGAAGAGTCTCAACGCATGGATCAGTATTTTGAGCAGCCAGAAACCGAACCACTTTCTGAGGTTCTTCGGCCAACTCAAGAGTCAACTTTGCACAATGACACGCAATCGTAAAGTCAGCATCAGGTTCAAGAAGACATATTAGAGTCTTTGGATGTTACCATCCATCTTTCATTCTTATTTTCTCTGTGTCGCCATCACTTGTACAGAAAAAAAAATCTCATAAGAGAAAAGAAGATGTTAGTGAGTACTACGAAAAACTGATTCAAACATATCTATGCCAATCAATCTTGACTAGACTAAAAGTCCTAACCACCATCCCTGCACCTTGTGTTCCGTTATGCAGAATGATCCCAAACGAGGTTGTGAGGCCAATTAGGGAGAACTTGTCTTATTGAAAAGAGGAATTCCACAAGTATGGCTATTTGGAGTCCAAGGGTTCCTTCATTTTATCATGCACAAGCATGGATGGCAATCAAATCGAATTGTCTCCTGCGATTATAATAGATTGGGATCCCATGTGGCATGCTGTAAACGAAGAGTTTGAAGCCGACCTTGCAAGAAACCCAGAGTAGTCCCATTTGAGCAACAAGATGTTTTTTGTTTGGGATGGGAACAATAGGTTGAGGGCCTTCATGTCAAAGACAAAAGAAGGCAAAATTGTTGTGTTTTCCTCTTCATATCCTTGTTTTGTTTCCATGGGTATGTTTACATGAATAGAGAGGGTTTGTCCATTTTTAATATATATTCATTTTAGTATGTTTCCATGGATGTAGCTTTCCGAAGCATGAAATATTGGCACATTCGTGTGTCTGCCACGTTTATTAACTTCGAGAGGCGAGATGAGAGGGAGTTGGTACTGGCCTTGACTAGAATAAATAGGTAATTTTGTATTTTTTGCTACAAATATATGTTGATGTCATGCCCCATATCATAATTCAATTTTTTGGAACCACCAATATTGCACATTTAGAGCTTGAACTACAACTCCATGCTGGAGAACTTCCATTGATCTACTGCTATTTCAGTTGTCTTCAAAAAAAAATTAAAATATGGGAATGTGATTTAGTATATCATAGTTTATATATGAAAATTTCTGATCTTCACGTTTAACATATTGTTAAATATGAGATGCTGCTCCTTTGATAGAGCTTTGGTGAAATAATTTGCTGTTTGTAATTCTGTCCTACAGTAAACCAAAGAAATCTCCTTGCTCTGCACTTTCTCTCTAAGGTAGTGATATCAAATTTTGATATGCTTACTTCGGGAGTGGAATCTCGGATTCAGAGATAGTGCAATGGCACTTTGCTTGTCATAGTAAAGAATGGTTGGATGTGACTGGGAAATTTCAATATCTGCAAGCAAATTTCTCAGCCAAACTGCCTCCTTGGTGTAAAAATTACAGCAAATAAGGATCCTAAAACACTTGAAATGATGAGGGAAACAATAGATTATGATTTCATAAGATTAGCACAAGTTGAACCATCAAAATCCATCAAAAATCTATGCTTGAACCTCACTAAATGGCCCAAATCCTTGAAGAAGGCTTCACACGTGTGAAAGTACGGCCTCCCACAGTCTGAGTACTGTACACCAGACCTACATTCAATCCTATAATCATTAGTAATCACAAATACTCAAACAATTATGAACATAGAGAGCAATTGCACCATTATGAGAGAAAAAACATGAAATTGCTTGATTGATTTTGGTGAGATATCATCACCTATATATACAAGATCCATCACGGTTTTGGGCAGGTATGAGTAGCCCTAAACCTATCCCTAATGCTAATTTTGGTGGATCTTTCATCCCTACCAAGTTAGGGTTGGAATCTTGGAGATCCCTCAACAATGCAAAAATTACCAAAAATAGCTCCTATTTTTTCTCCCTTGTATCTAAGCATAATTTGGACTCATTCCAAAGGTTCTAACACTTAGGTCTACTTGAGAACATCCTTATGAATGGAATCCTATGCTATTTGGCACGTGGGACAAGCCACATCATGACCATTTAACTATTTACAAGTCATATGACCAAAACTAGTCAAGCTAGAATTGTGAATTTTTAACACTCCTCCTCACTATCTAGCTTGGTTCAATCATTGCTTTACTAATCACTCCAAGTGATGATCTGAACTTTATAAAAGGTGTCCTTTGAAGTGGTTTAGTAAGTAGATCAGCTACACATTCATTGCTTGGAACATGCTCCAAAGCAATCTCCTTGGCTTGCACCATTTCTCTCACAAAGTGATGGCATATCTCAATGTGCTTAGATCTTGCATGGAAGATTGGGTTAGATGCAAGGTGTTGGGCTGATATATTGTCATTGTAGATGATTGGTGCCTCCTCTGAATCCATGATCTTTAGTTCCACCAATAATCTCTTGATCCAAAGTACCTCCTTTGTAGTGGTTGTCAAAGCTTTGTACTCGGCCTCAGTTGAAGATAGAGATATAGTTTCTTGCTTTTTTGAAAGCCATGAAACCACACCTTCTCCTATGAAAGTTGAATAGGCACTTGTTGATTTCCTATCCCTCTTGTCCCCTGCAAAATCTGAATCACTAAATGCATGAAGGTTAATCACATCTCCTCTGTATAGAATCCCAAAATCCAATGTACCTGAGATGTATCTTAGAATCCTCTTAGCCTTTTTCCAATGGATATTCAATGGCTTTTGCATGGATTGGCTCAACCTACATACACTAAAGCTAGGATCTGGTCTAGTTATAGTGATCCACATTAAGGAACCTATAAGTTGCCTAAACAAAGTGATGTCCATGAAGGATCTTTCATCATCTTCATTTGGCACTTTTACATCTTGCTCCATTGGTGTGTCAACACTTTTGCATACTTCCATCTTAAACTTCTTCAAAAGACTTTGAGCATAGTTTACTTGACTTATAAAGATAAAATCAGACCCTCTAAGTACTTCTATGCCTAAGATGAAGTGAAGACACCCTAGATCTACCATCTTGAACTCTAAGGATAGATCTATCTTGATTTTTTCAATACCATCAACACTATTTCCACTAATGATGATGTCATCTACATAAATGAGTAAAAGTACAATACCAACATCATCAAACTTAATGTAAAGAGTGGGATCATATTCACTTTGAACAAAAGAAAGTGAAATAAGATAGCAATGTAGTCTTGAATTCCAAGATCTTGAGGCTTGCTTCAAGCCATAGATGCTTCTTTGGAGATGGCATACTTTGTTCTCCATTCCATGCTTGATGAACCCTTGTGGCTGCTCCATATAGATATCCTCTTCCAAAAAACCATTCAAGAAAGCATTAGAGACATCCATTTGACATAGAATCCATCCAAAATGTGATGCAAGTGCAATGATTAGTCTTATTGTGACCATCTTGGCCACGGGTGCAAAAGTTTCCTCATAGTCTATCCCTCTCTCTTGAGCATAACCTTTTGCAACTAATTTTGCTTTATGTTTGTTAACACTCCCATTTGCATTCAACTTAAGCTTGAAGACCCACTTGCATCCTATTACATTCCTTTGAGGTCTCTCGACAAGCAACCAAGTTTCATTCTCAATCAAGGCATCATACTCATCCAACATAGCTTTATACCATTCTTTGGAGTTCAATGCATCTTCAACATTAGACGGTTCTTCAAAACTAGATAAAGCATAAGAAGTGGATGAGATACCCTCAACTTGCTGTCCTTTGCCTTGATATGTGAGCCTTGATGGCTCCACTTTTGCCCTTGAAGATCTCCTTGGTGTGATAGGTGGGTTTGGTGCTTGCTCCTCCATGAGCTCCTCCTCAAAACCAAGATCTTGCTCCTCGGCCATCTTCTTCTTGATTGTTGGAGCACTTGAGCCTTCTTCAAGCATATGCATATGATGTTCATCAAAGATGACATCCCTTGAAACAACAAATTTGTTCAAGGATGGAAGATAGACTTTGTAGCCCTTGCTTGAGCTTGCATATCCAAGCATGATCCCTCTTGTGGAAGATGGATCCTCCTTGGTTCTTGTTTCTAATGGCACATGCACATAACATATACACCCAAAAACTTTCAAGTGATTAAGATTGGGTTTCTTTCCATACAACATCTCATAAGGAGTTTTGCCTTCAATTGCTTTGCAAGACACCCTATTCATCAAGTAGTTTGCACATACAAGAGACTCACCCCAAAAGGATTTGGGCAAACAAGCATATAATCTTAAAGCCTTAGAACATTCACATAATGTTCTATTCCTTCTTTCAGCAACTCCATTTTGTTGAGGAGTGTAAGGACAAGAAGTCTCTTTCTTGATCCCTTCCTCCTCACAAAAGGCCTTGAACTCATTGGAGATGAATTCTCCACCATTGTCACTTCTAAGAATCTTGATGCTATGATTATGATGCTTTTCCACAAACAACTTGAACTTTACAAAAGTATCAAATACTTGAGACTTGAAGGAAAGTAAGAACACCCAACAATATCTTGAGTAGTCATCAATGAAGGTTAAAAACATGGATGAACCTCCATTAGATTTGGTGCTAGCAATGTGCACATCCGAGTGTATGAGTTCAAGAGGATGAGATGACTTTGTGATGGAGTTAGGAAACACCTTCTTATGTGCCTTGGATAAGGCACAAGCTTCACAAACCTTGTCTTCCTTCCCAATAGACCTTGGTAGGCCTAAAGCATACTCCTCCTTGATCATAGCCTCCATGGAACCTGAGTTGACATGTCCAAGTCTTTTGTGCCATAAAGTAAAGGTAGATATCTTGCTCTTCTCGGCCAACATGACAACATTAGTATCCACAAATGCATCCAGCTTATAAAGTTTGCCAAGTCTAGTGCCCTTAGCCACTATCTTACCCTTCTTCTTGATGAAACATTCATTTGAAGCAAAGTCAACATTGAAACCATTGTCTACCATTTGGCCAACACTTAGTAGATTCTTTGTTATTGTAGGAATGTACAAAACACCTTCTATGTTGATCTTTTCGGAAGATCCTAAGCAAAGGGGAATGCTACCAACTCCTTCAATCTTACAAGCTTCATCATTTGCTGTATAGATAGACTTTATAGGTCCATCATAAGATAAGAGAGAAGAGAAAAACTCCCTTTTACTAGTCATGTGTGAACTAGCACCCGAGTCAATCCGCCAAGGATCTTCTCCTTTGAAGCTTGTTGAAGAAAATATGGACATCATGAGAGAGTCCTCATGTGAACTCTCCTCCTCCTCCTCTTTGCTCATGTTGGCTTGGCTTTGATCTTGCTTCCTCTTGAAGCATTCCGAGGCATAATGCCCCATCTTGCTACAATAGTAGCACTTCACCTTTGATTTGTCCTTCTTGACTTTGGTGGTTGATGGAGATGCCTTTGGGGGTCCTTCTTGATCCTCAAGCTTTGTAGACTTCTTGAATGTTGATCCTTTGCCTTTGGACTTGCCTTTGCCTTTGGTGAAGAGAGCTTGGTCATCTCCACCTTGGATGGAAAGCCTATCCATCCTCTCTTGCATTTGGCTCCTTCTTGATTCCTCGGCCATGAGCGTGCCTTGGAGTTCTTCAAGTATGGGTAGCTTACCCATAATTGCATATCCCTGAACCAAATTGTCAAATTCAAAGCTTAGTCCATTCAATATGAGTTGAACAAGCTCTTCATCCTTGATAGGGTCACCTATAAAGGCTAGCTCTTTGTTCAATTCCTTTACTCTTAGGACAAAAGTATGTGCACTCTCTCCTTTCTTTTGATAGCTTCTATAGATTTGATTCTTCAAAGCTAACATTCTAGTTTGGTTCTTGGATTCATAGACCTTTTGCAAAGTCTCCCAAGCATCTTGAGCTGAAGTGCAATCTCCTACCTCTCTTAAGAGTTCATTTGCAACATTCATTTTTATGCAATGTAGTGCAACATTGCACCTCTTGATGTATTTGGCTTTTTCTTGAGGATGAATAGGTTCACCCTCCTTACCATTTACAATTTCCATCAGATCTTGCATGATCATGATAGATTCCATTCTAACTTTCCATATGGAATAGTTAGTTTTGTTGAGCCTTTCATTAGTATCCAAAAGATATGCATTTATAGATGCCATCTAGTCTCCTAATCAAGGACTTGACACAAATGAAGGTTACTTCTATTGATTTGATTGAAGGTCTACCTTATCCCACTTCTTAGGGACCTGAAAATATCAGTAATAGACTTCCTATAAAGATCTAAGAATGATCTCTAACAAAATCAAATCATAGAATACTAGAAACAATGCACTTGCTTGATTGAAGTAGACAATACTAGTAGAATTGCCCCTCTTTCTATAAAGAACATTAAAGCTTCCAAATGATCTGATCAAGAGTGAATTTCAGAAACCTAATATACTTCCAAAATCACTTGTAAAAGATCTAAATGGAACTTAATGAGGATGCAACACAATCTACTATCCAATCACAAGCAAAAAATGATCAAAATTGATGAAAAATTGATCTAATTTGGTGCATAAGTCAAGCAATGGTTGGACTGAACCTAAATCACTTTAGGAGGTGTCTACTACACCTTAGAACAGCCTTGAAGAGTCCCCAAAACTCTGATCTTCCCTCTCCTTGAATGCTAGAAAGCCTCCTCTATGAAATCACCTCCAAAACTTGCTTAGAAATCAATGCTTGGAGCAAGCAAAACTTGCTATCTTGGTAATGTGAATTGAATTCAACTTTGCCTCTGGTTTTAGACACCTAAACACCTGCAAATGAAGTCACAGAAAACCAATCTCCAATGTATTTGACTCACTTTGAGTTCTAGAATCAATACTAGATGCTAAGATCCAATCTACACAAGATTTAGATCAAAAATTGTGATCAAATTGAATGAAAACCAAGGATTTAGCTCATTTCAGCCTTTAGGCTCTGATACCATGTAAAAATTACAGCAAATAAGGATCCTAAAACACTTGAAATGATGAGGGAAACAATAGATTATGATTTCATAAGATTAGCACAAGTTGAACCATCAAAATCCATCAAAAATCTATGCTTGAACCTCACTAAATGGCCCAAATCCTTGAAGAAGGCTTCACACGTGTGAAAGTACGGCCTCCCACAGTCTGAGTACTGTACACCAGACCTACATTCAATCCTATAATCATTAGTAATCACAAATACTCAAACAATTATGAACATAGAGAGCAATTGCACCATTATCGGATTCAGAGATAGTGCAATGGCACTTTGATCGTCATAGTAAAGAATCGTTGGATGTGACTGGAATTTCCATATCTGCAAGCAAATTTCTCAGCCAATTTGCCTCCTTGGTAGCATTTGTGGCAGCAATATATTCCGACTCTGTAGAGAATAATGCTAATGAGGTCTGTTTCCGACTGTTCTATGAAATTGGGCCTTGGCTTAACAAGAAAACAAATCTTGAGGTCGATTTTCTTGTGTCAATGTCTCCTGCTCAATCTGCATCTGTGTAGCCCTCCAAGATGTTGGCAGGTTGGCTGCCTCCATAGCAGATGCAACTGTGTTTTGTAGCATACTTCATGAATTTCATGAGAGCCTTCCAATGAGCTAGACCTGGATTTGAAAGAAATTGGCTGAGAGTGCTAATAGAGTAAGCAAGGTTGGGTCGAGTGCAGAGCATGACTGTTAGAATCCCCATCGTCATGTCGGTCATTGCTAAAGCACAAACAAGTGACGACCGCTACGTTACCACACAACCATAGAGGTACTGCCACCTCACCCTTGTGCACTGGAGCTACAAACCACCATCAAGCAAGCTCGGATCTCAAGTAAGCCATGGTGTCCTATATCACCATGCCTTACCCTCGACCCTCACCTACCTACATCTTGAGGCCTAGATACTCGTCCTGACCTGACCATCAGTGGAAGAGCTCTTCATTCTCCAGGAGAGAATGAATACCTCACTCATGGAGATTTACCTCTATATACATAGTCCAGGTGGGTCTTCTCCCTCCATAGGAGTCACGCATGACTAACGACATGTTGCAGTTGTGCACACTGACGCGGGTCCATAACAACGGATCATCGCGTGCCAATGAGAAACTGACAAGTGGCACCCAAAGGACCTATAGCTCCAGTTCAGCATTCCGTCCCATAACTGAGACCGTCACCTCAAGTTTCCTGTTGTGTACCCTTATGGGTACGTAACATTCCCTCCCCCTTTAAGAGTCTCCTCCTAATGGGAGCAAGCTAGGGAAATTCAGTCTTAAATAGTCCTCTCTCTCGCAAGTGTCCTCGTCATCTGTCTTACCTTTCCAACGTACAAGAAACTCAGAAACCAAACGGTTTCTCAATTGGTGACGACGAACGTCAACAACTTTTTCAAGTACATTAGGCACAAAGGTAGACAGATCCTCGAGCTCAACTAGTTCACCTTCCAGAATTAGGGAATCCTTCCTACTAAGTCATTCTTTTAAACGATTTACATGGAAAGTAGGATGAACCCCAACCCCAATCGGAAGATCTCGTTGATACGCGACCGGGTTGATTTTCTTTACAACCTTATAAGGTCCGCTATATCGAGGAGATAGCTTATGGCATTTTCCCGTCTAGAGTACCTTTGAATCCTTAGGGATTTTAAAATACACCCAGGTTCCAACCTCAATATCCTGAGGTGATTGACCACGGTTAGCATAAAACAGAGCTCTATCTTGAGCGGTTTTCATGCTTTTCTTGGCCACTAGCAGCATTTTTTGCATATCCTGCAGGAAATCTACTGCAGCTTGCACCTTGAGACCTTTGAGTCCGACCGAAACTGGAGAACGCGGCTGAAAGCCATACATCAGCATAAAAGGACTGAATCCGGTGGCAGAATGCTTAGCACTATTGTGCGCGAACTCAACCAAAGGGAGATACTTTTCCCAATCAGACTGTTGGTGAGAAACGTATGCTCTAAGCATATCCTCCAGCGTCTGGTTGGGACGTTTTGTCTGCCCATCATATTCTGGGTGATCCAAAGAACTAAGACTAAGGGTTGTTTCAAGTTTTTCAAAAACTGCTTGCCAAAACTTGCCAGTGAACTTGGAGTCACGATCATTAACAATATCATTCGGCAAACCATACAATCTGAACAACTTTTCAACGACAAGCTAGGCTAGTTCAGATGCCTTGACAGTCAATTTAGTTGTTATAAATTGCGCCATCTTGGTTAGCCTATCAACTACCACCCAAATGGCATCGTGATCACTCCAGGTTTTGGGAGTCCCACTACAAAATCCATTGAAATACTTTCCCATTTTTTACTGGGAATTTCCAAGGGATGAAGAAGACCGCAACTTTGAGTCTTTCTGCTTTATGGATGGCTAGCCTGTTTCATTTGCGGCGACGCCCACCAGCCGCAAGCAGGAAGTCAAAAGTTGGAAAGAGCAATTTCAAGGGAGATCTTCTATGGAGCAGTTGGTCTTCATTTGGGATGGCTACCTTCGGAACTGAAACTCACTGAGCATGGGTGATATCTAGTATCAGTTGGGTTTTTCCTCAAAGGAAAAAAAGACTAGGATTCTCTTTAGAGATTGGCAACAAGTTGGATCCAGCCATAATCCTGGCATTGTTCACAGCTTTGAACGTATGCCTCCACATGACCTTTCATCTTAGGCCAGAAGAAATTCTGCCTAACAAGGTCAAGTGTCCTCTATATGCCTGGGTGACCAGCACAAGGGTTGTCATGACACTGCTGCAGGATTTGGGACCGCAAGTCTTCCCTATCCGACACACAAACCTTTCCCTTTCGGATAAGTAGGCCATTCCTTATGGAATAGTCTTCAAGTAACCTATCATTACGGGATCGCTTGGGATCCTGCATCCCAAGGTCATCACTAGATCTAGAGTTTCCTGTCAAGACATCTAGCCAGATGCGACCAAAAAACCTATCGGTTCGAGAAAGATCTTGTAGTGAAAGATACAAATCAGATTGGATCTCAACAAAGCATAACTGATTAATCTCTCCAATCCGGCTCAAGGCATCGGCAACACAGTTCGATGTACCTTTACGATACTTAATGTCGAAGACAAACTCCTGAATGAGTTCTGACCATCTAGCCTTATGGCCACGAAGGTCCTTGGCATCACACATATACTTAAGGGATTGGTGATCAGTCATTACTGTAAATCTGGCACCATAAAGATAATGCCTCCATATTTTTAACGCGTGAATGACTGTAAAAAGCTCCTTCTCGTAAGTAGAATACCTAGTTTGAGCAGGATCCAGCTTCTTGCTTTCAAAAGCAACTGGTCTACCGTCCTGATAAAGGACCACTCCAACAACAAAGTTGCTAGCATATTCCATATCAACCACAAAGGGCCGGTTAGGATCGACAATATGTAAAATTGGAGACGTAGAAACACAGTGCTTGAGAGTCTCAAAACTCTCATTCATTTCATCCGTCCACGTTATCAATAGACTTTTTCTGCGGCTACATTTTTTCTTCACCCCCTTAAGAACGTTCGTCAAAAGCAATGCTATTAAGGCATAGTCCAAAATGAACCTGTGAAAGAATCATGTGACGCCCAAAAGGGATTTCACATCACGAATTGTCAAAAGTCGCGGCCATTCTCACACCTTACGGACTTTGTCATAATCGATTTCAAGACCTTTATCCGATATGACATGGCTCAGGTATTTGAGTTTAGTTTGAAAGAACTCACATTTCGACTCCTTAGCATAGATCTGTTCTTGCCTTAGAAGATCTAAGACAATACGAAGATGCTCTTCATGCTCCTCAAGGGTTCGACTATAAATTAATATGTCGTCCAAATACACCACCACAAACTTTCCTAGATATGGACGAAGAATATCGTTCATCATCTGCTGGAAAGTGGCAGGTGCATTTGTGAGTCCAAAAGGTAACACTAAAAACTCATATTGGCCATATCTGGATCAAAATCCAGTCTTAGGAACATCTTTGTTCCTAATCCTTATCTGATGGTAACCTGATCTAAGATCAATCTTGGAGAAATACTTAGCCTCATTCAAACAATCCATAAGATCATCCATCCTAGGTAAGAGTATTTGTTCTTGATGGTTAAATCATTTAACTTTTTAAAGTCACCACACAAACATGTGCCGCCATCCTTTTTACTTACTAAAAGGATTGGTGCTCCCCAAGGGGACTTACTAGGCCGTATATGGCCCATCCTAAGGAGTTCTTGTAACTGCTTAGAAATTTCATCCTCTTCCTTGATGCTAACCCTGTATGGAAAAAGAGATACAGGTTGGCTTCCAAGAAGCAGCTCTATTTGATGGTCAACACTCCTTTGGGGAGGTAGGCCATCAAGGAGTTTATTAAGAAAAACGTCGCTTAATTCTTGCCTAAGTTTGTTAAATATTAATCCTTCAGGTGAGTTAACACTTAAGGGATTATTTGCAGGCACATTCAAAGGCAAATGCGATAAAACAATATTTAGACTCTGGATTGCATGATCATCCACGTAAATTTCATCTTTCAAAAAACAAAGATAAACTTTATTATTGGAATCTTTTAAATATTCTACAACTTCTAAAGCAGATACCAAAGGATCAAAAGGTCTATTTACATCGCCTTTTAGCTCAACCAACGAGCCCTTATGCAAAAAAGAAATACTATGAGTAACATAATCCTTTCTTAAAGACTCATTTTTAGAATAAAACCATTCTTTTCCTAAGATTATGTCTATGCTATCCAAGTTCATAATATGAAAATCTAGCGGCACAACATAATCTTGAATCTGAAGCGGCAGCTAAGGAACAAGCTGATCCCAAGCTTGTCGATCTTCCCCTGACGCCATTTTCACCACGTACAAGTGATTACTTGGCGTGGTAGCCGCCCTGAGCTTCTGCACCAGTTTAGCATTTATGAAGTTATGTGTGGAACCATCATCAAACAGAACAGTAACAACTTGGCATCCTACAATTCCATTCATACGAATGAGATCATGGGGGCCAAAAACAGCTGTATTAAAACAACAAATCTTGCAACTAGTGCCATCCTTAAAGGATAAATCAACAAAAGAAATACTAGAATTACCTGGCGCTTTAAAAGATTTAGGTTGTCCGCCAGATTTCTTCTGCTTTTTCTTTGGGCAATCTTTTAAAAGATGCCCCTTGTCCATGCAGGAGAAGCACAACCTGCCGGTTCTCGCCTTGTCATAGTCGGCGCGCTCCAATTTGACGCCGCACTTCTAGCTGAAATTCCTTTGGAAGCCCCAAGATAAAATGTAGCTTCAACAAGATAGGATCAATTCGCGAGGCGAATCGAGGCAAATTTTTTTGGAATTCCTGGATATAGGCATCTAACGGCCTAATACCCATCTGCACGGTGGCAAAACGCCGCCAATGCTCAAAATCATCCAACATTGTAAGAAAAGCCGTTTAAAAGGCTTCTTGAAAGGCGTCCCATGTAGAAGGGCATTAGCCCTCTCCTTTAGATCCTGCCACCATGTAAACGCCTTTCTGCGTAAAAACATAAGAGCAGAAGCGATCTTCGTACTATCAGGCGCATCATGCATGGAAAAATGACTATTCCATAGATCTAGCCACGACAATACCACATCGGGAAGCCGACTTTTCTTTTCACCCGAAAAGAATTCCGGATTAAACTTGGATAAATGCCAACGGACCGCGAGTGCGTCGAAGAACGCCACTCTTGCTCAGCCGCGGCATGCTTAGCCTGCATTTCTAAAATCTGATTTTGCAATATATTTAGGGCCTGAACAAGCTGGTTAGTGTCTACATCAGGAGGAGGAGGTGGTGAAGACGGTCCTTCACCCGAGGGCATAACAGGGTCCATGGCGCTCTAAGGAAGAAGGCAAAGAAAAAACTACAAGGGCTTCGCAACAAAAGGACTTAGAAAACTTGAGACCACTACTCAAGGAGACTAAGCCACAATTAGAGGCTAAGAAAAACAAGAAAAAGGGTACATAGGTTTGTACCTGCAGTAGGTACAGCCTGCAAGTACACTTGTGTACCTTTGTTTTATCCCCCCCCCACCCCCTTTCTTCAAAATTTTGTTGAAGCAAATTCAAAGTTTACAATAGCTTTTATTTACCAAAAGCTTATTTATTAAGTTTAAGGCCAAGTTTTATAGCTTAGTATGAAAACTTTGTAAAGCTGTATAACCTTTAAATTAAAAGTTAAACATTAAAAGGTTTGAAACAAAGTCTTAAAGTTTACAAGGTACTTTAGGAGTACAAATAGCTTTCAATCATATTCAACAAGAAAAGCTTCAAGTTTGAAGTTTACATTGACTAATCAATGTCTTAAGCTTCTGGTTTACGTTCAGAAAACCAAAGCTTTATTGGCTTTGCAAACTTCATCAAAAGTTTCAAGAGTAGTGTCCTTAAAAAGTACAAGAAAACTTTACAAGCTAAAAGTTAATGCACTTGTCAAAGCTCCTCCAACAAACTGATTCCTAGGAGTTCCATGGGAGTTCCGAAGGCAAGCAGGATGGAATTCCTGACGCTGTACAGTACAGGTAACCAACATGTAGGCATGCAGATCCACGCGGAAGCGCGGGTGCTTGCGAAATTTTTTTTTTTTTTTGACAATTTTTTTTTGGAATCAAACAAAACTTTGTATGCCAAAAAAAAAAAAATTCGACTTCCAAAACTCAAAATAAGGCCAGAAAACGAAATCGGTTTTTGAAGGTTTTTTTAAAAACCATAAAACAATCAAAAGAAACCGACTACTACCACCGTAGCTAGCAAAGGTGGTTCGTTTTCAATCAAAATGACCTCAGATTGAGACGAACCAAAAAGCAAAGTTGTTAAAATCGATTCAACAAAATCAACTAAGCCTTCAAAAACATCAGTTAAAAGCTCAAACCAACCAATAACATAAGTTAGAGCGATTGCACCTTCCATTCCATATTTCTGCAAAATATTGGTGAGGTATCTCTGTTGGCTGATGGAAATCTGCCTGCTGGGTCGAATTCTAAAAATCTGAATTCCCGAGACAGTAGTGAGTAGGACCCATATCTGTCATCTTGTATTCCTGTGCTAACAAACATTTGGTATCCTTCGACAATTTTAAATTGTTACTGAACAGTAATGTGTCATCAACATAAAGAGTGATGATTATGAAGGAATCCGATACAGACTTAAAATAAACATTTGACTCTTCCGAGTATGGAATGAAACCATTCTCGATGCTTTGTGAATTTTGTGAATTCTACACAAAGCTTTGTGAATTTTACACTCTAGATGCTCCTTACTCTTTAGTTCATATCCTTCTAGTTGGAACATGTAGATTTTCTCTTCAATGGTGCTATTGAGAAATGCAGTTTGAACATCCATCCGATGAACTTCAAGGTCTTCATAGGAAAGAATTGAAGCATGCTTTACCACAGGACTGAAGGTCTAAGAATAATCCAGATCTGGGATATGGGAGAAGCCCTTGGCCACCAATCTGGCCTTGTATCGATTTATTTTACCTTTAGTATCATACTTCACTTTGAATAATCATTTGCATGGGATTGGATTTTGAAAACGAGCTGATCCCTCCCGTTCTCTGAAAACACCTGAAAAAGCTCGGTTGAAGGCTATGTTGAATGCTCAGTTGGGTGTGCTTCCAAAAATTGAAAATCGGGTGTTCAACTACGCCTCCTCCCAGCGAGATTGCTCCCCCCTGCTGTGTGTGCGGCTACAAGCATAGATAGCAGCTGGGTACAAGAAACCCTCCATGAGTAACAAGCCAAAAAAAACCCTTGATGAGCTCTCTTTTGTTAAAAAAAACAAGCAAGGAAGGATGCGTGACAAGAAGAAAGCAAGAAGCACGAGGATTGCTTTAGCCACAAGCAAAAAAACACATGAAGCAATAAAAATATAGCAACAAGCACGAAAATAAAAACAACAAGCAAAAAAAACACCAAGCAAAAAATAACTTGAAAAACAGGAAGATTAGTAGGGAAAGCAAAAAATAGAGTGGCAACGGCGCCGATGTTGGTTGTTCAAATCCCTCAACTCTGGCTATGGCTCCAACTAACGAGTGTTATGGCGGACTCCCAACTAGAACATGTTATGGCTCCGACTAGGCATTGTGGCTTTCCCAACCAATGGCTATGGCTTCCAACTAACTGAGAGGTTGAAGGATGAGAAGATCTACAATGAGTGGGTGAGTATTTCGGGCAAGATCCACTCTTCTCTCGTTTCTCTACTTAGGAACTGATCTGTCTATACATAGAAATTGCTATCTCTCTGCTTGTTGCCTTCCTACAACTTTCACACAATTCAACATGACGCTTTTTGTGTTTTTTAGCGACATATCTATCTGTGTGAATTTTAAGGCTTTGCTCCCAATGAAACAAACACGATCTCTCTCTACCATCCATAGTGTTATCTCGATTGTATACTTTTTTTATTGCAAGCCAATTCGCTTGTGTCTCATCTGCCATAAACCCATGAAAATTTGGTTGATTATGATTATTTTTCATCACCACTGCATTGATCTTCTCCCAGAACAAGACTTGTGCACCTTCATCTTCTTCTTTCATTTCACATGTTGCTAATGTGAGCAATTCTTGCAAGTTGTTCAAGAGAGAAGACATTGTTAGTTGGCAAAAATAAGATATAGGGCAAAAAGAAAAACATGATAGAATCTTGGCAATTTTATTTACTATACTTACTTTGGATCATACACATGGGCAGCCATTGTCACCCATCCATTTACTCTGTGTGTGTGATCAAACATTATCCAAGCTCTTTTCAAATCACCAGATCCCTCTCTGTTCATCCTAACAACAAGGTCCACTCCAGAGGCATCACCTTTTGTGGACATCTTGAACACATGACACCTATCTGTATCTCCTCCTTGTCTTGTAAATAACATACCATGAAAGAAATCATAGCGACAAGTTCTCTTGAGGTTCAACAACGAGTCAAGAGAATCTGATGGAAGACAAAAGTCTTTTGTTGCAATGTTTACCATCCTCAGAAATCATGTTTGCATACTAGAGGCTAAAACTCCTTTGCCACTCTACCTATGTCTACATCTGTCATTTCGTCTCCTCCAGTGACACATGTTGTAATCAAGTCTCTTGCTATTTCCATTTGAATTTTTCTGGGACCAGCTCTTCTGTCAATAAGAAGTATATTTGCAACTTTTTCTCTTATTGTTTCTAATCTTTTTTTGCTCACCCCTGTGCGAACAAGATGATCATGTACTCTTGAGTGTATGCCTAGTCTAGTTTATCTTGGATTTTCAGTTTGGTAGTCCCTTTCTATCTCGCCCTCCACAGTTTTGATTAGGACTCTCGTACAAACCTGCACATATGCTTTTGCGCACCTTTCCATTAAAAACAACATTCGATGTCACTGGTTTGGTCCACAAATCTCCATTGTATTTTTTTTTTGCATTCCATCCTACGCATTGCAAACATCATCCACCCCTGAGAGCTCAAAAGCAATGTTGTCATCATACTCCACAGGCAGCTCAGACACGCATACAATCTTGTCACATGTAGACAAGAGTTTCTACAAGGTTCCATCTCTTCCTCCGATCAATATCCACTCCACTGTAGAGTGCTCAAAATCATGATTTTTTTTTTCGGTGGACTATTCCCGTGCACCCCCAAATTTTCTCCTTCAAAACACAAATCATCTTCAAGGGCAGTCTTGTTCGCATTAGACCTAGAATCTACACTATCTACAAGGATGAAATCATCATTGCAAGCTGATTTGCTCTCCTTCACGCAATATATGTTGGTCAAAGATTTCTCCAGCACAAACATATTCAGTCCATCCACTACCACGAGTGGCTGCACCTCTCTCTTCCTCCAATGAAGAATTTTCGTGCATTAGTATTCCAAAAATCTTCATTGTTGTACTTTTCACCTTCAAAACATCCTCAAAGAAAGCATTGGTAACAACAGCTTTGCCGCCATGTTGCCAAGGAAGCTCCATGCAAGTCCCATTGGTGTTCTCAAGGTAGACCTTGATACTTTCCATTTTGTCTTGGTTTGTACTCTTTCTTTCAGAATACCTTTTCTGCCAGAATGATCTCTTCTAATTGTTTTCAGTTGTTTCTCTTCTATCAGAAGTGCAAGGATACTCTATGTCTTTCTATGAGTCTTTTCTTGTCTTTGTATCAATATTCAAATACAACAAAGTCTTTTTGTATTTTAAACCCCAAATCCCACTCTGAGTTATATTGGGCCCCTCTCCAACGAATATATTGTGATATATTTAATAAAATATCTTTTTATTTTAATCCATGCTTCATTTTTTCCAATAGTTAATATTTTAAATTTCTAGTTATTTTAATTTTACAATAATTTGGCATACTCTCTTTCACACACACACACACACACACACATTGTTCGTTTTAAAAAAGTGCTACAACAGTTTATGCCCAAGGCGGAGTCCTTGCCGAGCCTTTTTTTTTTTTTTTTTTGTTGCTACTCTTTTTCTATTTTCTCTTTTGATTGTTTAGATTTTTCTCTATTTTTTTTATTTATAATTTTCTATGTTTTTTTCCTTTTTTTTCTATTTTATTTATTTTATTTTACTCTTAGTTATATCTCTCTCATTTATCTTTTCTATAAGAAGGATCAAGTTTTTTGTTTTAATTGCTTGTTTTTTTTTAATCGTTTACCTCTTTTGCTTAGTTTGATTTTTTTCTAATCTTTTTTTATTTTATAATTTTTAAATGAATTTTTTTTATATTCTTTATTTAATTTATCTTTCTCTCCTCTCCTTCCTTCTCTTCCTCGCACGCACACACACTCTCTCTCTCTCTCTCTCTCTCTCTCTCTCTCTCTCTCTCTCTCTCTCTCTCTCTCTCTCTCTCTCTCCACCTCGGTTTCTCACTAACATATAGATAAACACACACTCTCTCCCCCCTCTCTCTCTCCTTCCAAACACCCCCAAAGAGACACCCTCTCTCTCTCTACCCTTCCTCGCACCCCCTCAAAGACACCCCCCCTAGTCTGGCCCTAACCTCCCACAACCCAGTCCCCGGGCCCCCACCCCTCCCCTCCCACTCCCCCTCAACCCCCCTCCGCTTGCGCGACCCTTCCCTTGTGCGACCAACCTGGGGGGGGGCTTGGGGGCCGGGGGCACCCACTCGCTGGCGAGGGGCTGACCTCGACCCCTATCCCCTAATTCCCTTCCCTGGCGTCGGGGACTACTCGCCCGGCGAGCAATCTCCGGTGCCGGGGAGCCAGCGCATCAGAGGAATTTCTGAGTCTAGACAGTAGAGGAGGCTTTTATCTTAGTGGCCAAGTTTCCTGATCTAGCTATTGAAAGTGCTCCACATGGTAGTTACGCCATGTGTCAAGAATCTCAATCATGTCTTCCTTGTGAACCTAACGACCATAGTGCTAGGAGTGAGACGGTCGTGGGCAGCACCTCGCCGGCGAGTAAGTGCCTCTGCTGGGAAAAGGTTTAGGAAAATTGTCGAGTCCGATTTGACGTATAATAATTAAGCTACCAGTCAGATAAAAACTTGCTTTACCAATAGGATGACCTGAGTCAGATTCATGAAAAGCTTTAGCTCAGCCGATGAAGCTATTGCGCTGAGTTGAAGTGGCCAATCTTTTCAGAAAGTCATACTAATGACATCAATTAAGCTCTTTTTGTGGGGGGGAAGGCCCTGCCTGAGGGCCTTCCTTGCTGGGAGAGCCCTTGCCCGAGGGTGGGAGCCCAAGGGCAGGCCCCGACCAGCAAGGAAGGCCCGAGGGCTTCAGGCCTTCCCCTACGTAATGCCATTGTGCGAAGGTTTTTTTTTCGGTTTTTTGGCCTTACGGTACGGCCGTACAGGTGGACCAGTTTTTTTTTTGTTTTTTTTTTTTTGATTTTTTGCCGTTTTTTTTCGCAAATTTTTTTACGTTTGTGGTGGAATGTGGTTGTGGACAGCCAATGGCGGGCTATCACATAGCACATGCACATTCCACCGAAGAGAGGAGAGAGGAGAGAGAACGTGCATTCCACCGGAGAGAGAAGAAAGAAAGTGAAATTCACCAAAGAGAGGAGAGAGAATGACAGATTCCTAGGAAAGAGAAAATTGGATGAACATTATGCTCCTAGAGGTGATCCCAAAATACAAAGGACACCTGAGCACAATGCATTACGTAGGCATTCTTTTATACACAAGACTGGTTGCGGGAGGCTACCGTGGGCAGGCAACGGCTCTAGGAGGCGGCCGTGGGCAGGCCCTCGCCCGCGAGGAGGTTCCCCGCCTGAAAAACACCCTCCCCCCGCTTGCAAACAGCACGTTGGCTATGCAGCGATGACGATGAGAAACGCGAGGAGATCATCACTCGTTCTCCATAATGGCCATAATTCAGGCTCGTGACGACACCATAGCATAAGGCAGCTACTGTAACCTAGTCAAATGCTTCAGATGTATACACACCAGCAGTCCCTCCGAAAAGAGCAAGAGCAGGCCTTTGTATGTCTTTATCGGCTTCAAAAGATAGAAGTATATGTCTATGAAAAGGCTGTTAAGAAATCGATCCATGCTTGATGAAGCCTCACATTACAAAAAATAGTCGTTGGAAGGAACATCCAGCTGAGAGAAGGGATTAATTGAGAGAGAGAGAGCAAAGGAGAGGGCGAAGGTGAGAGAGAGAGAGAGAGAGAGAGAGAGAGAGAGAGAGAGACTAAGGAGAGGGAGAGAGAAAGAGAGAGATAAGCGTAGAGTAGAGGGGGGAGAGAGAGAGAGTAGAGTAGTAGCGTAGAGAGAGCGGACTTGAGAAAAGGCAGCCTAGGGTTTGAGAAAGAGAGAAAGATAGAAACAAGGAATCGTCGGAAGGAACCTTTTGAAAGAGTCGTTGGATCTACTAAGGCTAACAAAGCTTTCTCCAAAGAGGTTATTAATCTAAACACACAATGTTTTTTTTTTTCTTTTCAATGTTTTACCACTAGAAAACTATTTGTTGTTCAGTTTTGTCTATAAACAAAAGCTGTCTAATACATGTTATCAATTATTGAAACTATTCTGTGATTTTGATTTGTCTATCAATGGCATCGACCACATTTTCGGAATTATCTAGATACAATTTGTGATCTCGTTGTAGGAGAGAAAGTTGTGAGAGTCAACAATCTGTTGTGCTCTGGGCTCCAACGGCTATACCTATAACTCTTGTATTGGAAGAGTCTCAACGCATGGATCAGTATTTTGAGCAGCCAGAAACCGAACCACTTTCTGAGGTTCTTCGGCCAACTCAAGAGTCAACTTTGCACAATGACACGCAATCGTAAAGTCAGCATCAGGTTCAAGAAGACATATTAGAGTCTTTGGATGTTACCATCCATCTTTCATTCTTATTTTCTCTGTGTCGCCATCACTTGTACAGAAAAAAAAATCTCATAAGAGAAAAGAAGATGTTAGTGAGTACTACGAAAAACTGATTCAAACATATCTATGCCAATCAATCTTGACTAGACTAAAAGTCCTAACCACCATCCCTGCACCTTGTGTTCCGTTATGCAGAATGATCCCAAACGAGGTTGTGAGGCCAATTAGGGAGAACTTGTCTTATTGAAAAGAGGAATTCCACAAGTATGGCTATTTGGAGTCCAAGGGTTCCTTCATTTTATCATGCACAAGCATGGATGGCAATCAAATCGAATTGTCTCCTGCGATTATAATAGATTGGGATCCCATGTGGCATGCTGTAAACGAAGAGTTTGAAGCCGACCTTGCAAGAAACCCAGAGTAGTCCCATTTGAGCAACAAGATGTTTTTTGTTTGGGATGGGAACAATAGGTTGAGGGCCTTCATGTCAAAGACAAAAGAAGGCAAAATTGTTGTGTTTTCCTCTTCATATCCTTGTTTTGTTTTCATGGGTATGTTTACATGAATAGAGAGGGTTTGTCCATTTTTAATATATATTCATTTTAGTATGTTTCCATGGATGTAGCTTTCCGAAGCATGAAATATTGGCACATTCGTGTGTCTGCCACGTTTATTAACTTCGAGAGGCGAGATGAGAGGGAGTTGGTACTGGCCTTGACTAGAATAAATAGGTAATTTTGTATTTTTTGCTACAAATATATGTTGATGTCATGCCCCATATCATAATTCAATTTTTTGGAACCACCAATATTGCACATTTAGAGCTTGAACTACAACTCCATGCTGGAGAACTTCCATTGATCTACTGCTATTTCAGTTGTCTTCAAAAAAAAATTAAAATATGGGAATGTGATTTAGTATATCATAGTTTATATATGAAAATTTCTGATCTTCACGTTTAACATATTGTTAAATATGAGATGCTGCTCCTTTGATAGAGCTTTGGTGAAATAATTTGCTGTTTGTAATTCTGTCCTACAGTAAACCAAAGAAATCTCCTTGCTCTGCACTTTCTCTCTAAGGTAGTGATATCAAATTTTGATATGCTTACTTCGGGAGTGGAATCTCGGATTCAGAGATAGTGCAATGGCACTTTGCTTGTCATAGTAAAGAATGGTTGGATGTGACTGGGAAATTTCAATATCTGCAAGCAAATTTCTCAGCCAAACTGCCTCCTTGGTGTAAAAATTACAGCAAATAAGGATCCTAAAACACTTGAAATGATGAGGGAAACAATAGATTATGATTTCATAAGATTAGCACAAGTTGAACCATCAAAATCCATCAAAAATCTATGCTTGAACCTCACTAAATGGCCCAAATCCTTGAAGAAGGCTTCACACGTGTGAAAGTACGGCCTCCCACAGTCTGAGTACTGTACACCAGACCTACATTCAATCCTATAATCATTAGTAATCACAAATACTCAAACAATTATGAACATAGAGAGCAATTGCACCATTATGAGAGAAAAAACATGAAATTGCTTGATTGATTTTGGTGAGATATCATCACCTATATATACAAGATCCATCACGGTTTTGGGCAGGTATGAGTAGCCCTAAACCTATCCCTAATGCTAATTTTGGTGGATCTTTCATCCCTACCAAGTTAGGGTTGGAATCTTGGAGATCCCTCAACAATGCAAAAATTACCAAAAATAGCTCCTATTTTTTCTCCCTTGTATCTAAGCATAATTTGGACTCATTCCAAAGGTTCTAACACTTAGGTCTACTTGAGAACATCCTTATGAATGGAATCCTATGCTATTTGGCACGTGGGACAAGCCACATCATGACCATTTAACTATTTACAAGTCATATGACCAAAACTAGTCAAGCTAGAATTGTGAATTTTTAACACTCCTCCTCACTATCTAGCTTGGTTCAATCATTGCTTTACTAATCACTCCAAGTGATGATCTGAACTTTATAAAAGGTGTCCTTTGAAGTGGTTTAGTAAGTAGATCAGCTACACATTCATTGCTTGGAACATGCTCCAAAGCAATCTCCTTGGCTTGCACCATTTCTCTCACAAAGTGATGGCATATCTCAATGTGCTTAGATCTTGCATGGAAGATTGGGTTAGATGCAAGGTGTTGGGCTGATATATTGTCATTGTAGATGATTGGTGCCTCCTCTGAATCCATGATCTTTAGTTCCACCAATAATCTCTTGATCCAAAGTACCTCCTTTGTAGTGGTTGTCAAAGCTTTGTACTCGGCCTCAGTTGAAGATAGAGATATAGTTTCTTGCTTTTTTGAAAGCCATGAAACCACACCTTCTCCTATGAAAGTTGAATAGGCACTTGTTGATTTCCTATCCCTCTTGTCCCCTGCAAAATCTGAATCACTAAATGCATGAAGGTTAATCACATCTCCTCTGTATAGAATCCCAAAATCCAATGTACCTGAGATGTATCTTAGAATCCTCTTAGCCTTTTTCCAATGGATATTCAATGGCTTTTGCATGGATTGGCTCAACCTACATACACTAAAGCTAGGATCTGGTCTAGTTATAGTGATCCACATTAAGGAACCTATAAGTTGCCTAAACAAAGTGATGTCCATGAAGGATCTTTCATCATCTTCATTTGGCACTTTTACATCTTGCTCCATTGGTGTGTCAACACTTTTGCATACTTCCATCTTAAACTTCTTCAAAAGACTTTGAGCATAGTTTACTTGACTTATAAAGATAAAATCAGACCCTCTAAGTACTTCTATGCCTAAGATGAAGTGAAGACACCCTAGATCTACCATCTTGAACTCTAAGGATAGATCTATCTTGATTTTTTCAATACCATCAACACTATTTCCACTAATGATGATGTCATCTACATAAATGAGTAAAAGTACAATACCAACATCATCAAACTTAATGTAAAGAGTGGGATCATATTCACTTTGAACAAAAGAAAGTGAAATAAGATAGCAATGTAGTCTTGAATTCCAAGATCTTGAGGCTTGCTTCAAGCCATAGATGCTTCTTTGGAGATGGCATACTTTGTTCTCCATTCCATGCTTGATGAACCCTTGTGGCTGCTCCATATAGATATCCTCTTCCAAAAAACCATTCAAGAAAGCATTAGAGACATCCATTTGACATAGAATCCATCCAAAATGTGATGCAAGTGCAATGATTAGTCTTATTGTGACCATCTTGGCCACGGGTGCAAAAGTTTCCTCATAGTCTATCCCTCTCTCTTGAGCATAACCTTTTGCAACTAATTTTGCTTTATGTTTGTTAACACTCCCATTTGCATTCAACTTAAGCTTGAAGACCCACTTGCATCCTATTACATTCCTTTGAGGTCTCTCGACAAGCAACCAAGTTTCATTCTCAATCAAGGCATCATACTCATCCAACATAGCTTTATACCATTCTTTGGAGTTCAATGCATCTTCAACATTAGACGGTTCTTCAAAACTAGATAAAGCATAAGAAGTGGATGAGATACCCTCAACTTGCTGTCCTTTGCCTTGATATGTGAGCCTTGATGGCTCCACTTTTGCCCTTGAAGATCTCCTTGGTGTGATAGGTGGGTTTGGTGCTTGCTCCTCCATGAGCTCCTCCTCAAAACCAAGATCTTGCTCCTCGGCCATCTTCTTCTTGATTGTTGGAGCACTTGAGCCTTCTTCAAGCATATGCATATGATGTTCATCAAAGATGACATCCCTTGAAACAACAAATTTGTTCAAGGATGGAAGATAGACTTTGTAGCCCTTGCTTGAGCTTGCATATCCAAGCATGATCCCTCTTGTGGAAGATGGATCCTCCTTGGTTCTTGTTTCTAATGGCACATGCACATAACATATACACCCAAAAACTTTCAAGTGATTAAGATTGGGTTTCTTTCCATACAACATCTCATAAGGAGTTTTGCCTTCAATTGCTTTGCAAGACACCCTATTCATCAAGTAGTTTGCACATACAAGAGACTCACCCCAAAAGGATTTGGGCAAACAAGCATATAATCTTAAAGCCTTAGAACATTCACATAATGTTCTATTCCTTCTTTCAGCAACTCCATTTTGTTGAGGAGTGTAAGGACAAGAAGTCTCTTTCTTGATCCCTTCCTCCTCACAAAAGGCCTTGAACTCATTGGAGATGAATTCTCCACCATTGTCACTTCTAAGAATCTTGATGCTATGATTATGATGCTTTTCCACAAACAACTTGAACTTTACAAAAGTATCAAATACTTGAGACTTGAAGGAAAGTAAGAACACCCAACAATATCTTGAGTAGTCATCAATGAAGGTTAAAAACATGGATGAACCTCCATTAGATTTGGTGCTAGCAATGTGCACATCCGAGTGTATGAGTTCAAGAGGATGAGATGACTTTGTGATGGAGTTAGGAAACACCTTCTTATGTGCCTTGGATAAGGCACAAGCTTCACAAACCTTGTCTTCCTTCCCAATAGACCTTGGTAGGCCTAAAGCATACTCCTCCTTGATCATAGCCTCCATGGAACCTGAGTTGACATGTCCAAGTCTTTTGTGCCATAAAGTAAAGGTAGATATCTTGCTCTTCTCGGCCAACATGACAACATTAGTATCCACAAATGCATCCAGCTTATAAAGTTTGCCAAGTCTAGTGCCCTTAGCCACTATCTTACCCTTCTTCTTGATGAAACATTCATTTGAAGCAAAGTCAACATTGAAACCATTGTCTACCATTTGGCCAACACTTAGTAGATTCTTTGTTATTGTAGGAATGTACAAAACACCTTCTATGTTGATCTTTTCGGAAGATCCTAAGCAAAGGGGAATGCTACCAACTCCTTCAATCTTACAAGCTTCATCATTTGCTGTATAGATAGACTTTATAGGTCCATCATAAGATAAGAGAGAAGAGAAAAACTCCCTTTTACTAGTCATGTGTGAACTAGCACCCGAGTCAATCCGCCAAGGATCTTC
Source organism: Diphasiastrum complanatum (assembly GCA_029204225.1). NCBI lineage: Eukaryota > Viridiplantae > Streptophyta > Lycopodiopsida > Lycopodiales > Lycopodiaceae > Diphasiastrum > Diphasiastrum complanatum. The sequence goes on along the minus strand of CM055104.1, from coordinate 56,551,254 downwards.
TCCTTTGAAGCTTGTTGAAGAAAATATGGACATCATGAGAGAGTCCTCATGTGAACTCTCCTCCTCCTCCTCTTTGCTCATGTTGGCTTGGCTTTGATCTTGCTTCCTCTTGAAGCATTCCGAGGCATAATGCCCCATCTTGCTACAATAGTAGCACTTCACCTTTGATTTGTCCTTCTTGACTTTGGTGGTTGATGGAGATGCCTTTGGGGGTCCTTCTTGATCCTCAAGCTTTGTAGACTTCTTGAATGTTGATCCTTTGCCTTTGGACTTGCCTTTGCCTTTGGTGAAGAGAGCTTGGTCATCTCCACCTTGGATGGAAAGCCTATCCATCCTCTCTTGCATTTGGCTCCTTCTTGATTCCTCGGCCATGAGCGTGCCTTGGAGTTCTTCAAGTATGGGTAGCTTACCCATAATTGCATATCCCTGAACCAAATTGTCAAATTCAAAGCTTAGTCCATTCAATATGAGTTGAACAAGCTCTTCATCCTTGATAGGGTCACCTATAAAGGCTAGCTCTTTGTTCAATTCCTTTACTCTTAGGACAAAAGTATGTGCACTCTCTCCTTTCTTTTGATAGCTTCTATAGATTTGATTCTTCAAAGCTAACATTCTAGTTTGGTTCTTGGATTCATAGACCTTTTGCAAAGTCTCCCAAGCATCTTGAGCTGAAGTGCAATCTCCTACCTCTCTTAAGAGTTCATTTGCAACATTCATTTTTATGCAATGTAGTGCAACATTGCACCTCTTGATGTATTTGGCTTTTTCTTGAGGATGAATAGGTTCACCCTCCTTACCATTTACAATTTCCATCAGATCTTGCATGATCATGATAGATTCCATTCTAACTTTCCATATGGAATAGTTAGTTTTGTTGAGCCTTTCATTAGTATCCAAAAGATATGCATTTATAGATGCCATCTAGTCTCCTAATCAAGGACTTGACACAAATGAAGGTTACTTCTATTGATTTGATTGAAGGTCTACCTTATCCCACTTCTTAGGGACCTGAAAATATCAGTAATAGACTTCCTATAAAGATCTAAGAATGATCTCTAACAAAATCAAATCATAGAATACTAGAAACAATGCACTTGCTTGATTGAAGTAGACAATACTAGTAGAATTGCCCCTCTTTCTATAAAGAACATTAAAGCTTCCAAATGATCTGATCAAGAGTGAATTTCAGCAACCTAATATACTTCCAAAATCACTTGTAAAAGATCTAAATGGAACTTAATGAGGATGCAACACAATCTACTATCCAATCACAAGCAAAAAATGATCAAAATTGATGAAAAATTGATCTAATTTGGTGCATAAGTCAAGCAATGGTTGGACTGAACCTAAATCACTTTAGGAGGTGTCTACTACACCTTAGAACAGCCTTGAAGAGTCCCCAAAACTCTGATCTTCCCTCTCCTTGAATGCTAGAAAGCCTTCTCTATGAAATCACCTCCAAAACTCGCTTAGAAATCAATGCTTGGAGCAAGCAAAACTTGCTATCTTGGTAATGTGAATTGAATTCAACTTTGCCTCTGGTTTTAGACACCTAAACACCTGCAAATGAAGTCACACAACACCAATCTCCAATGTATTTGACTCACTTTGAGTTTAGGGTTTAGGGTAAAAGATCTAAATGGAACTTAATGAGGATGCAACACAATCTACTATCCAATCACAAGCAAAAAATGATCAAAATTGATGAAAAAATGATCTAATTTGGTGCATAAGTCAAACAATGGTTGGACTGAACCTAAATCACTTTAGGAGGTGCCTACTACACCTTAGAACAGCCTTGAAGAGACCCCAAAACTCTGATCTTCTCCTTGAATGCTAGAAAGCCTCCTCTATGAAATCACCTCCAAAACTCGCTTAGAAATCAATGCTTGGAGCAAGCAAAACTTGCTATCTTGGTAATGTGAATTGAATTCAACTTTGCCTCTGGTTTTAGACTGCAAATGAAGTCACACAACACCAATCTCCAATTCATTTGACTCAATTTGAGTTCTAGAATCAATACTAGATGCTAAGACTCAATCTACACAAAATTTAGATCAAAAATTGTGATAAAATTGAATGCAAACCAAGGATTTAGCTCATTTCAGCCTTTAGGCTCTGATACCATGTAAAAATTACAGCAAATAAGGATCCTAAAACACTTGAAATGATGAGGGAAACAATAGATTATGATTTCATAAGATTAGCACAAGTTGAACCATCAAAATCCATCAAAAATCTATGCTTGAACCTCACTAAATGGCCCAAATCCTTGAAGAAGGCTTCACACGTGTGAAAGTACGGCATCCCACAGTCTGAGTACTGTACACCAGACCTACATTCAATCCTATAATCATTAGTAATCACAAATACTCAAACAATTATGAACATAGAGAGCAATTGCACCATTATGAGAGAAAAAACATGAAATTGCTTGATTGATTTTGGTGAGATATCATCACCTATATATACAAGATCCATCACGGTTTTGGGCAGGTATGAGTAGCCCTAAACCTATCCCTAATGCTAATTTTGGTGGATCTTTCATCCCTACCAAGTTAGGGTTGGAATCTTGGAGATCCCTCAACAATGCAAAAATTACCAAAAATAGCTCCTATTTTTTCTCCCTTGTATCTAAGCATAATTTGGACTCATTCCAAAGGTTCTAACACTTAGGTCTACTTGAGAACATCCTTATGAATGGAATCCTATGCTATTTGGCACGTGTGACAAGCCACATCATGACCATTTAACTATTTACAAGTCATATGACCAAAACTAGTCAAGCTAGAATTGTGAATTTTTAACACTTGGTAGCATTTGTGGCAGCAATATATTTCGATTCTGTAGAGGATAATGTTAATGAGGTCTATTTCCGGCTGTTCTATGAATTGGGCCTTAATTGAACAAGAAAACAAATCTTGAGGTCGATTTTCTTGCGTCAATGTCTCCTGCTCAATCTGCATCTATGTAGCCCTCCAAGATGTTGGCAGGTTGGCTGCCTCCATAGCAGATGCATCTGTGTTTTGTAGCTTGGACATACTTTATAAATTTCATGAGAGCCTTCCAATGAGCTAGACCTGGATTTGAAAGAAATTGGCTGAGAGAGCTGATAGAGTAAACAAGGTTGGGTCGAGTGCAGAGGATTCACCCGAAAAGAATTCCGGATTAAACATTGGATAAACGCCAACGGACCGCGAGTGCGTCGAAGAACGACACTCTTGCTCAGCCGCGGCATGCTTAGCCTGCATTTCTAAAATCTGATTTTGCAATATATTTAGGGCCTGAACAAGCTGGTTAGTGTCTACATCGGGAGGAGGAGGTGGTGAAGACGGTCCTTCACCCGAGGGCATAACAGGGTCCATGGCGCTCTAAGGAAGAAGGCAAAGAAAAAACTGCAAGGGCTTCGCAACAAAAGGACTTAGAAAACTTGAGACCACTACTCAAGGAGACTAAGCCACAATTAGAGGCTAAGAAAAACAAGAAAAAGGGTACACAGGTCTGTAATTGCAGTAGGTATAGCCTGCAAGTACAACTGTGTACCTTTGTTTTATTTGCCCCCCTCCCTTTCTTCAAAATTTTGTTGAAGCAAATTCAAAGGTTACAATAGCTTTTATTTACCGAAAGCTTATTTATTAAGTTTGAGGCCAAGTTTTATAGCTTAGTATGAAAACTTTGTAAAGTTGTATAACCTTTAAATTAAAATTTAAACATTAAAAGCTTTGAAACAAATTCTCAAAGTTTACAAGGTACTTTAGGAGTACAAATAGCTTTCAATCATATTCAACAAGGAAAGCTTCAAGTTTGAAGTTTACGTTGACTAATCAATGTCTTAAGCTTCTGGTTTACGTTTAGAAAACCAAAGCTTTATTAGCTTTGCAAACTTCATCAAAAGTTTCAGGAGTAGTGTACTTAAAAAGTACAAGAAAACTTTACAAGCTAAAAGTTAATGCACTTGTCAAAGCTCCTCCAACAAACTGATTCATGGGAGTTCCGTGGGAGTTCCAAAGGCAGGCATGATGGAATTCCTGACGCTGTACGGGACTGGTAACCAGCAGGCAGACACGCAGATCCGCGCGGGTGCTTGCGAAAATTTTTTGTTTTTTGACAATTTTTTTTTGGAATCAAACAAAACTTTGTATGCCAAACAAAAATTTCGACTTCCAAAACTCAAAATAAGGCCAGAAAACGAAATTGCTTTTTGAAGTTTTTTTCTAAAACCGTAAAACATTCAAAAGAAATTGACTACTACCACCGTAACTAGCAAAGGTGGTTTATTTTCAATCAAAACGACCTCAAATTGAGACGAACCAAAAAGCAAAGTTGTTCAGATCGATTCAACGAAATCAACTAAGCCTTCAAAAACATCAGCTAAAAGCTCAAATCCACCAATAACATAAGTTACAGCGATTGCACCTTATTCACAATGATCGGTGGCTCTGATACCAACTGTTAGAATCCCCATCGTCATGCCGGTCATTGCTAAAGCACAAACAAGTGACGAACGCTACATTACCACCCAACCATAGAGGTACTGCCACCTCACCCCCGTGCACTGGAGCTACAGACCACCATCAAGCAAGCTCGGATCTCAAGTAAGCCATGGTGTCCCATACCACCATGCCTTACCCTCGACCCTCACCTACCTACATCCTGAGGCCTAGATACTCGTCCTGACCTTACCACCAGTGGAAGAGCTCTTCATTCTCCAGGAGAGAATGAATACCACACTCATGGAGATCCACCTCTATATACATAGTCCAGGTGGGTCATCTCCCTCCATAGGAGTCACGCATGACTAACGACACGCAGTAGTTGTGCACACTGACGCGGGTCCATAACAACGGGTCATCGCGTGCCAATGAGACATTGACATGTGGCACCCAAAGGACCTATAGCTCTAGCTCAACGTTCCGTCCCATAACTGAGACCGTCACCTCAAGTTTTCTGTTGCGTACCCTTATGGGTACGTAACAATGGCATACATCAATGAACCGATTATTGAGTGAAATGGATATTGCTTCATTTCCTCCTTTTCTGACTCGGATTTTGGACATTGCTCCTTTGACAGCTTCAAACTAGGGTCGAGTGAGAAGTGGCTCAGTTTGCACTCGGCCATTCCATGTTTCTGCAAAATATTGGTGAGGTATCTCTGTTGGCTGATGAAAATCTGTCTGTTGGGTCGAATTCGAAAAATCTGAATTCCGAGACAGTAGTGAGGAGGACCCATATTAGTCATCTTGTATTCTTGTGCTAACAAACATTTGGTATTCTTCAACAATTCTAAATTGTTACTGAATAGTTATGTGTCATCAACATAAAGAGTGATGATTATGAAGGAATATACAGACTCAAAATAAACATTTGAGTCTGCCGAGTTTGGAATGAAACCATTCTCGATTAGAAATGTTTTCCTTTTTTGAAACCAGGCTCTGGAGACTGTTGCGGACCATACAGAGCTTTGTGAATTTTACACACTAGATGCTCCTTACTCTTTAGCTCATATCCTTCTAGTTGGAACATGTAGATTTTCTCTTCAATGGTGCTATTGAGAAATGCAGTTTGAACATCCATCCGGTGAACTTCAAGGTCTTCATAGGAAAGAATTGAAGCATGCTTTACCATAGGACTGAAGTTCTAAGAATAATCCAGATCTGGGATCTGGGAGAAGCCCTTGGCCACCAATCTGGCCTTGTATCGATTTATTTTACCTTCAGTATCATACTTCACTTTGAATAACCATTTGCATGGGATTGAATTTCGATCCTTTGGCAGCTTAGTCACAGCCCATGTGTGATGTCATTTACATTCACTCAAAAAAAAATACTACGAAATTATGAAGGATCAAAAAATCCAGGATCGGATTTTTCCGACCCATTGTAAATCCCATCAAAGTTTAATTTTTCAACCCTAGATCGGATCGGATTGAGGCAAAAAAAAATTAGGGCATCTTCAAGCCTAGATCAGATTGGATCGGGTGTAATTTTTTTGACCCCTTGTATAAAATCCGACCCAGTGTATAAAATCTGACCCTTACTTAAATTTTTTGATACTGTCAACTAGAAAAAATTGATCCAGTGATTGTTAATTAGCTGCGAACTTCCTAGGGACTGTAAGCACGCCTACATGAGAGAGAGAGAGAGAGAGAGAGAGAGAGAGAGAGAGAGAGAGAGAGAGAGAGAGAGAGAGAGAGAGAGAGAGAGAGAGAGAGAGAGAGAGAGAGAGAGAGAGAGAGAGAGAGAGAGAGAGAGAGAGAATATAGAATAGAATAGAATATACATTAATGTCTACAGAGTGCCCTTGGGCATGTATGACAAAGAAAAAGTACATCAGAAGGAGCATTGTTCATGTCAGACTTATTTCTATCAACTAAAAGCTAAAACTAAAACAGAAATAAGACCAAAGCTTAACCTCCAGCTATGGTGAGGGTACAAAAGCAGTAGCTAACCACCAACTACACGGAGGAATAAAACTCACTAACTGACAGAGAAAAATTGTGTGATCTGGTGTGAGGCACATGTGGCCTATGGTGATGAACTTTGGAAGGTTGAGGAAGACGCTGGAGCTTCGGTCGACGAACTGGAATGTCAATCTCACTATCCAAAGTATCCTCCCTAACTCTTTTCTGAAAGAAAAGTGTAATATGTGGTTGGTTGTGGTCAACATCCTAATCATCTGACAGAAGAGAAGATCTCAAAGAGAACATCTCTTGCAAAAGCAAACCAACACATCTTGCGTCTGGATAGGCAAAGAAGGAACCAAGCGTGAGTAGAGTGTCTCGATAGAGAAAATGGTATCTGCCTCTGATCTCACAATAAGCTTGACATATGAAAATAAAGTGAAACTCATCCTCAACCTCATGTAGTGTACAACACTAACAGATCTGTAATGGTGGTGGCATGTTTGTGTATCTGCCGGTCTCAATAGGAAGCTGATGGGAAGAGACCCAAAGTTGACTATGTGGTAGTGCAGGCCAAAAGACAACATCTAAGAGAGATAACTCGGTCTGACGGAAAGCCCTGAAGCATCAAGGTGAAGAAAGTGAATGTGGTAGTAATCCGTGATGGATCCAGGTTGTTGGGGGCTGATGCCAACTTGTGGGATGCGATGGAATGTGAATTATCAGCTCTGATACCACATCGGTTGACGTTTGGATAGATGTCAATTGATGAAACAAAGAATTCTTAATAGCAGGATCGTGGATTACTTAGAGAATGGATTTTATGAGCTGTTTTTTTGCGTTGAATCAGATTATCAGTGTAGGAGTCTTAGACTGCCATGAAAGAGAGATTGTGGAACAACGATTAGGCATCTGAGACAGCCATGCAATCCTCTAATATTGATAACCTGGTATGAAGATAATGTAGAATCAATTTAGGCATTAGAGACATCCATACAATTTTTTGATAATAGTGTTTGTGTAAGAGGAGTGAGAGTTATCATTCAACAAGAATGCAAAAGGATGTAGAACAATAGCGAATCTATATAATGAAGTTGTAGAAACAACGATCAGATCACAATACAATCGCGTTGATAGGCACGTAATCCTACTTACAGATTCAAAACAATTGCTAACGTTCTGAATATCCTCTAATTGTCGCACTGGAGTATTGTTGGACCGATCTGTGGAAATTGCAGTTCCTGTAGCAGCCTCCTTAGCCAAATGATCTCCTTCACTGCTGATGTAGCTGCAACATATTCGGATTCTGTAGAGGACAATGAAATGCATTTCTGCTTTTTGTTGTTCCATGAAATGGGTCCTCCTGCAAGGAAACAAATATAATCTGATGTGGATTTTCTGGTATCCACGTCTCCTGCCCAATCGGAATCTGAATAGGTAGTCAGTGTGAGTGCAGCTTGTGTGTTGCCGTTGTAACTCAAGGCATAGTGCTTTGAGGCTTGAATGTACTTCAGAACTCTTTGTAGGGCTTTCCAGTGTTGTAGGTCTAGATTGGACATGAATTGCGACAGTGTGCTTACATATGCAAGATAAGGTCGTGTGCAGATCATAGAGTACATGATAGAACCTATGACTGACTGATAGGGGTACTTGCACATTTCTTGCTGATCTGCCTTCGTTCTGCGGCACGTCTTTGGATAGCTTGCATCCTGGATCCATAGGAGTATCTATGGGTTTGCAATCCTCCATGCCGTATCTACGAAGTACATTGATTAGGTAATATTGTTGGCTTATGGTGATCCTTCTGCTCGCGTGATCTATGTGAATCTCCATACCGAGAATGTAATGGACTGGGGGGCTAAATCAGTCATCTCAAATTCTGATGAAAGCATAGATTTGGTTTCCTCTAATAACTGATTTGAATTGTTGATAATTAAGAAATCATCAATGTATAATGTTATTTTAACATAGCTTGATCCTTTACTCTTGAGATATACATTAGAGTCTACGGAACAGAAGGTAAAGTCGTGCTGCAACAAGAAACGATTTATTCTATTGTACCAAGCCCTCGGAGCTTGCTTCAGACCATATAATGCGTCTGATTTTGTAGCTGTAATTTCTCGATAAATTGAAATACTTCTTTGAACTGATGTTGTAAGTAGCTGGTAAGGAGCATCCCATGCAATTATTGTATATTGGGAGGCCCCGTCCGAGGGCCTTCCTTGAAGGGAGGGCCCTTGCTCGAGGGCAGGGCCCCGACCTACAAGGACAGCCCCTGACAGCCATGGACCTTCACAACGTAATGCAAGGTGAGAAGGTGGAGAGAGAATGCACATTTCGGAGAGATAATGGCACATTTAGGAGGAGATAGAAAGGTGGATGCATATTCCGCTCATAAGGTGCTTCCAAAATACATAAAAAACTTGAACATGGCATTATGTTAAAGAAAGAAAGGTCCGTGTGGGTGCAAAAACTTAATGGTATTTATCTTTTCTTCTCATTTGGATGCGCACAGGGATAAGGGAAGGACTCTTCTCCAACATGAAGACTTCCTCCAAAAAATTCAAAAAATAGAAAAACTTTTAAAAATAGATACTCTTGAGAATCTTGCAATTGCAAACTTCTTTCACTTTTTTTATATTTTAGTAAGTGAATTATACAAGTATGTAAGATTCCATACATCAAATTTGTTCTTAGCTTCTCATTTATACTAAAGGTTCATTTGACGAGATCTAATTTTTAAAATTGATTTCTATGGCTTTTAAGTATGCTTCAAAATACAAGAAAATTCCAATAGTGTTTTACATGATGTTATTTGGATGTCTACATAAATGTTGGCATCACACACAAGGTAAAGCTGGATAGTCATCGAAACACGGCATGGGGGCGGGTCCACCCCGATATTCCAAGGGTGTACCACCAAGCTCCAATTCTCAAGCACAGGCCATGACTACCGATGCTTGCTATTTACACCAATAGGCAATGCAAGTTTTTCGAAGAAAAAAAGGACATGTCATTGCCAAAAAAGAAGAAGGGTGTAATACTTTTCTTCTTATTTGGATCCATAAAGTGATGGAAAATCGTCTTTATTTGAACATATCTATAAATGTTGACATTACATGCATATGGTGTAGTACTTTTTTTTTCTTATTTTGATGCATAAGCTGATGGAAACTTATCTTTATTTTGATGTGTTTATAAATGTTGACATTACATGCCAGATGAAGGTCGATAGTTGTCTAGGCATGGCATGGAAGTAGGTCCACCTCAATATTGTTCTTATTTAGATGTATAAGGTGATGGAATTTTTGTTTGATTTAGATGTATTTATCAATGTTGACATTACATGCAAGGTGAAGGCTGCTAGTCATCCACACGTGGCATGGAGGTTGGTCTATGTCAATATTCCAAGATGGTCTATAAATGGTGTTCTACGTCTTTTCTTTTTATTTTGATGGATAAAGGTGATGGAATGGCATCCTTATTTGGCTACATCAATGAATGTTGACATTACACGTAGTTGAAGGCCAACAATTGTCTAGGCATGGCATGGAAGTAGGTCCACCTCAATATTCAAATTTCTCTGTTTCAATGTTTGGGAAAGTTGACAATCCCTAAGAATGGAATCTACAACTATGTTAAAATAACAACATAGGAAAAATTTGATAGGACTATAAAGTGATTATTTAAAAAATATGATGGAGTTTGGATGGCTAGGTAATTTCCTACTGGATAATATACTTGAGTACTTTTTACTTGATAGGATTCTAAAGGACAAGGTTTATAAAATCCAAAAAATTTATGGAAAATTGTATAAATGTAGGGCTTTTGACCGAAGATTTCACAAGAAACTTGTTGTCAGCTTCTAGAGTGATAGCACATAAGTATTGGACAAGAGCAATACTAGATTGTCATAAGAGAGAAAGACTGGATATAAGAGACATATTGGCATCTTCATTTGATATTGGTGAACCTATTGTAGCTAACTGATTAAGTAGTTATTTGACTTCATTCAGATGATCAATGACTGCAGTTCCCTCACTCATCTTGAGCGATAGGAATTTCTTTCTCAAAAAGAGACAGGTTGTTTTATATAAACCAGTTAGTATGTCCCAAGCTTGTTTGGAAGTGGAAAAATTAGTTACATGAGCAATTTTTCTAACTTTTAAATTTAGAGATACAATCGCTAAGGCTTTGCCATCTTTTGCTTCTCATGTGGCTAGCAAATCTGGTTTGGCCTGTTTGGCTATTGAACCATTAGCGTATTTTCATTAAAAAAAAATTGATTAGTATCATCCTCATCTTGAACTTCCACATGTGGAAGTCATTACCGCTGAACTTATTGATCAATTGGATCTCTAAGGTTGAGCCATCCAAATCAAGTAAGATGTGAGTATTACTGGTTTTAGCAATATTTTGAATTTTTCACTTATAAGACAATGCGTGTGTTCCATGTCGATGGCACATACTATGTAGAGTCAAGACACACATCTCATAACAGGGATTGTATTGCCATGCAATGGTAGAGAGACTGTATTTATGTTCTCCTTTATCTCTTTTGTTAATTACAGTTTACAATGTGTTCTCTTGGGTCATGGTGTGCTCTCTCCTTCTGTCGTTGGATTCATCCAATGCTTTTCTTGCAAATTAGCTAATCATAACTGCTAGATAGATCCATGACATGGTATCAGAGCCCTGGTGTGGAGCAGTAAATGTTAGCTTGGAGCCGCATTTTGGGAGAATTCAAAGAATCGTTTAACAATTGATTAAGCAGACAAAAGCATACAAGTGTTAGGGATGATTTTAGATACCTAATAGCCTTGAACCATCATGATTTACAATTGTCCGTTGTGATAACATAAATTCATAGAAGAAATAGTCACCCAACATGTCATAATGATAACAACAAATTACCAAAAGCATTCACACGGAACAAAAATATGTAGTAATTCATATTCATGTTGAAGTACAAAGTACATAACTACTACTACTAGCTACTTTGCCAAATTGGATCTTATGCAAGGAATTACTCTTGCTGCCAGCAGTTACAAGTGCCAGAGTAGGGAAGCGCAAATTTGTAAACTAAACATAAACATAAACTTCTACCTGAAAAATCATAATGGTTCTTAGCATTACCAGCTACCAGATGTCACACAAACATTTGGTAAACCCCTTCATTCTACTAAAGTAACCATATTTATACATAGAGTCCTAACCAACCACACTATCCCGTAAGACCTCATAATCGTTTCACTTATGGTCTTTGTTGGTTGCTTAAACTTCCAACGTAACAACATTGAAAATGACCTTACACTCTACAAGGTAACAACTCCGAAGATTTATCCGTAACTTCAATAATACAGATATTAACATGACTTAAAATACATAAAAGCCTCTATTAACAAATTGGCCTAACACATATCCCCAGTAGAAAAAAGACGAGTTCCACCGAGTCTCATGCCCTGCTCCTTTTAAACTGCTTTCTTCATCTGATGGCCTTACTGTCATTCTCATTGTCACTCTCATCTGACATAGCCTTTGTCAACCAAGTGCTAATAGACTGCGCTATTCCTTGCCCATCAATTGTAAATGGTTCAAACGGGCGAACAAGTATTGGTGACGAAGGCCCCGTTGCCTTGGTAATTCCAATAACATGGTAGTTGCCACCGTTGTTGGTGACAATGTATCACCCAAAAGTTGTGCAATCCTTGCCGGTTTAAACCGCCAAAGAGGCAGTAACATCAATTTCTTGTTTTCATCAACAATCCCTAAAATCAATTCAGGCATTTTTCATGTCAATATTATTTTGTTAAGACATGTAGTTATCAACAACGTATGTGTTCCTTTCACGTACAGGTCATGCACCTGCTTCATGGCAATAGCTGCAAAGTGTCAAAATTCAATTGCACTATGGATTTTGTAATTCTTCGTAGCATAATCTGTTTGTCTCTTCTCAATGAGTGCCATCATGTCTTCCACTCGATTCTTATAATTTCGTTCCGAATCACGATAAAGTGTCCACAAAATCGGATAAGTCAAATCAACGTTACGTGTAATACTATCATACAAGGAAGAAAAATTTATATAGACCCCTGACAACTAGGCTTTAAATTTAGCCTACTAGATTATTGTCTGAAAATGTACATCTTTATTCCAATCACAAAAATTTTTGATGTAAAAGCACAAATAGCAACGTGTTTTCCATCAGAATTTTGATGCCATCAAATGCTTGAAAGCAATTTTCTCTTGTAGAATAGCCCATGCTGAAATCCTTGTGTTCTTATAAAAATCCAAAAGTGTCCATGGTTCCATCCACTCGCAACAGTTATTTCTCTAAACCCTAGTAAAAAGATGAAATCGATTTCCATGCATGTTCAATATTTTTGTAAGTCGAAGAAGAAGATGTTCTGTAAGTATTGCAAATGCACTAATCATGAGATCCAGGATTGCAGGGTATTAAAAGCAAAGAACGCCAACAAACAACCAGATCAACAAGTGAATGCAGTCACAACATCATCTCCTTAACTCGACATGGACAAAGGAGCGTTTATGGTCAAAGACCAAAAGGCACGATTCGATAATTCTTGGTTTCTAGATTATGGAGCTGATGATAGTACACACACTATCGAAGGTGAAGGCACTACAAGATTGATGTTCCAGCATGATCAATTTAAACTACTATCAAAAGTTTTGTATGTACCTAAACTCTCTACGAATCTCTTATCAGTAAGTAGAATCACTGATTTAGGCCATAGGGTAGAGTTTGAATATAGTCGATGTCAAATTATCGATAGGACAAATAAGATCCTTGCACTCGGCAAGAGGCATGGATACTTATATAGACTCACTCACTGTTATTCTGACACTAGTCAAGCCTTGAAAACCACTTAATATGAAATTATAGATTAGGACACTTGAATCATACATCTGTGTTGAACATGTCTAAACAATCCTTAACACTTGATATTACCTCCTATTTGCCTCAATCAAATGGACTTGCTGAGATATGGTGCGCAAGCTTTTTAAATAGTTAACCGTAGTCCAATTGAGATGAACCATTAGAAAGAGCTCGACGAGAGCCTCACAATGACACCCTACATGATCTAGTTCCGAGTTACGATTAAAAAGCTATGGGCAGTCAAAGTTCGCAGAAAATCTCTCATCTAAAAAAATATAAATTTCAAAAAAAACCAAAACCCTAATATCGGTTCAGCGCGCGCCCAGCCGACAAAGAAGCCTTGTTGAAACATATTCCTCGCAAAGATTTAATATGGATGAAGAAAGATCTAAAAAAGAAAACCAAGAGAGATGCAGCTCTAAATACGTGGTACAATTGCTCTTTAGCATTATTGAGTCAAATTTTCTTCAAGGTAAATCATTATCTCATGGCACTTGAAAGTTTTCAAAGAATATATGTTTAGAGTCCCTCCTTAAACTCTAGTGATAGATGGACGTGTCTATTGTGTAGACGGTTAGTAAATTGACCCACTAAAGGATCAATAGACTACAAAATTCACCCACAAGAAAGTCAATGGTTCTATTCTCAAATGACTGCCAATGGTTCTATTCTAGTTATTATTTTATCACACTTTAAACCGGAAATCTTTCCAAGGCCTGAGATATACAAAAATTAGCAGTATGCAACCTGATTTTATAACAGTTTCTTGTAAATCATTTATTTCCTTCATTGTCTTTTTTGCTTACTTCCAATCTCTTACCAGATAACCCTCCTAATATGATTTATGTGGATCATTTCTCAAATGAATGCCAATGGTTCTATTCTAGCTATTATTTTATCACACTTTAAATCAGAAAGCTTTCCAAGGCCTCTTGATAAATTGTTATTTGGTTGCGCATAGTACATTCACTCCAACTTGCATGTTTGTAGTTCCAAAGTCATAGATTTGAAGGATCAATGTGAATTCATATGCAGGATGAGTTCGAGGAGAGAACAAAAGAGTATCAAGCTGAGTCATCCACATCAGGAGAGGAAGCAAGGCAACATGTCATGAAGGAAACCGAACGTCATTTCAAGGTCAAGCGCCTCCTTTGTTGTCACTAATGTCTGTTGTTTATAATGTGATGCCATATTTTTGTGGTGTCGTGTTCATAATTATAGGGGCTAACTATTGTAATGTGCATACTATACTGGACCATCCCGAGACTTTCTTCTTGAGCATTGGGTACCTTAATTACTAAGGGCACTTGTGTAGTTTTTAGTACAAAATTGAGAGATTTATGCATTTTGTGTATGGATAGGCATTGAAACTTTTTGGATTCAACTAGAGGACCACACATGCCCACAATTGATTGAGATTGTGGAGTAGGTAGAGTTCATTAGCCTACCCCGATCGTTTCCCATGTACTTAAAACCATGGAAATGAAAGTACTTCTCAGATATTTTCAAGGTCATCCATGGCAAGATAATGCACTCCCTCCCTCCTGAAAAGCAACCGGATATTATGTGTGCAGCGAAGAGACTTGTATTCAAGTAAACTTTTTGACGTCCAATGTTTTTTATTTTGTACTTTTCTTATATATTTTGTGATTCTTTTGTGATATCCTAATACCAAAGACATATCTTGTTCAAAATGCAGATGGTTATCTCATTGTGTTGCTAGCAAAGCTAGCATCAGTTCCCACAACATGTGGACAATGGCGTAATTTGGAAGGGGAACAATCCATGTACACCACGTCTATGATTGCAGCAGTATGGATCTTTTATTTTGTTATGATTAGCATCATTTAAGTGTACATTGGAACTGGGGAGCATGTTTAGATTCTATGGAGCATGTGACCTTTTTTCGGTAGAAAGAGAGGCTTTTAATTATGGGCACCAAAACAAAGTCAACTCTTTGGTCCAATCACTTTAATCTATTTAGATTGGCTATTTTATGTTTCTTAACTCGACTATTAAGTTATCTTGAAACTAAGCTACAAATTGGCAAATTTAATTAAGCATGACTTGTGCTTGGAATATATGGAAATTCTTGATATTCTATAGGGGGTATTTAAGAAGAGACTTAAAGGCAAATAAAAAGAGTCCATGCAAGCATTCAAAGGATCAAAAGGGGAGCGGATGTCTTTTTTAAGATGAAATGGGACTCTCTTCTGAGTGGGAGAGGGGGGGAGGGGGAGGGGGAGAACAAAATTGAAGTTAACAATCAACGTATATAATTATAGTTTCAAGTTGTAGCTAGTACCCAAACAAAGTGTGTTTTGGGAAGGGTATTGAATATTGAACATTGTTACATTCCATACTAGGAGAAAACCACCAAGCAAATTTGTGCATTCAATTTTTTCATTTTCAATCATTAAGACTTATTCACTCTTTGGGATGACGCATCCCAAAAATAGTGTTTAAACAAAATGGAAATGTCCAAGGCTTGTCACATCTAAGAATCTTTGGTTGTAATGCATATGCATATGTACCTAGAGATAAGAGAAAGAAGCTTATTGCAAAGTTAATTAGGTGCATGTTTATGGGTTATGATAAACATGCCAATGCGTACCGTATATATGATCATGAAGCCAAGAAACTTATGAATAAGAGAGGTTATCACGTATAAACTCATCAAATTATAGACTTACCTTTGTAATCTCTCTATTTTAGTCCATTTCAAGAGCTTCACAATCTCTGATATGATTCTAGGGCTACATAGCCCCTAACCTAGTTTTTGCCTAATCTTATTCGGGTCCTAAATCAAGGTTTTTTTATTCTTGCCATCATCTCTTGTTATTTTCCTGATTTACTCCAATAATTTGGCCAATTTGTAGCCTTGACTTCCTAAATTAAGCAAGTGGATAGTCACAAGTTTTGGGCTGGTAAGTACATAAGAAATAATGACTAAATCATGGCTAGTATGTATAAGTGATGTCCAAGGGACCCAACCAAATCATGTGACTCAACTCTAACTAGTCAGTTCTAGTAGCTTTCACACTAGCATGACCAAATTGTGTTTACAATTCTAACACCCCATCTTACACACAAACTTGATAGTTTCTTTCTGTCATGAAAATTGCTTTCCTGTAAAGTATTTCTAAAGTCATATAAGAGACAAAAAAAATCCTAATAATTTTTTTTTATAATAGATGATGTCCAAATTTCAAATGTTGACTGTGATAGATGAATTGAAATGTTGATCAGTGCTAAATATTCAACCTAGACAAAAAATCTAGATAGAAAAAATCCTTGAACTTAGTAAGTTTTCTACTAAGCTTTATAACACAAAGATTGTGTGTGTGTGTGTGTGTGTGTGTGTGTGTGAGAGAGAGAGAGAGAGAGAGAGAGAGAGAGAGAGAGAGAGAGAGAGAGAGAGAGAGAGAGAGAGAGAGAGAGAGAGAGAGCTTGGCTACACAACATGAAATATAGTGAAACTGAAAGTATATAGTCCATTGACTTATGAGAATCGTACTTTTTGGTTTCCAAGGGGAGGCTCGAACTTAGAAATCTTAACTACTGACACTTGATAAAGCTAGAAGACTTTATCAAATTAACAGTTATTATAAGCCCTAAATAGCCCATCACCAGGACAAAAACTCTAGCCAAATCAAAGGATACATGAAAGAGTCATATGAACTTGTGAAACATGACTTGGGTGGACTTATTAACAAGGAGAATAGAATATCTTTGTCTACTTCAACGCTATTATTTCAAGAATACCTTGTCAAATGAAAAGCATTATGTGAAAGTGAAGAGCTATGAAGTTTTGTCGTTCTACTTAATATTTGAAGTTTTTCAGTAGAAACATAATTGTGGTGATTTATTGACAAGACTTCATTGTGAAGTTTGACTGGCATCTACTTTTGTGAAGTTTGAAAAATTCAAGACAGACTTTTGAACTTCATTATTGGTGTAAATGACAAAGTTAGTCTTGTTTTAAGTGCCCGAACTGCAATTTTTAAAGACCTAAAAATGCATTAAAAGTGAGCTAATTAATGTGCAATTGTTTTAGCTTCTAAATCTCTAGCAAGCTAATTTGTGAAGATTGTTGTCATGTGCTGCATGTAATTAGCCCATGAGTTTACTAATGAATTGCCATAGCCATGGAACTAAAATTAGGTTAGAACTAGTCAATATGACAGTTAATAAAGTGGTTCGAACAACCTCGCTATAATTGAGAGTAGCAGAACTGTAATAATGGTTGTAAGGCCCAATTTAGCTAAATAAGGCCCCAAACTTATAGTAGAGGCACAAATGACCACTATAAATAGCTGAGGTCGTGCTAAATTTGGAGGCTGTTGTTCATTTTGTAATTTTGAGTTTTTAAGAGATCTTGCAGCTTCTCTTTGAGAGCTTTCTTGATGGAGAAAGTGGCTCATGTGCCTAAAATCACATGAGAGCTATGATCATGCTCTAGAATTAGGCCCCTATCTTGTGAATTATCAATAATCATGAATAAAGATACCTTACTTTGCCTATTTTGGTGAACTTTTGCTACTTTTAGCTATCTTCTTGATTTTTGACTAGTTTTCTTGATTTCCTGCATTTCCATTGTAATTTGATGTTTAATTAATGGATTATATGTTTGAATGCTAAGGTTGGCACATAAAAATTTTGGTATCAGAGCATTAGATCCTTTCCCCATCAAATTTGGTGGATTTTGTTAAGTTTGGTAGAGTTTCTTGTTCTAGTTTTCTTGATTTTTTAAATTCCAGCAAGCTTTAATTCAGTTTTTTACCATTTAATCTTCATTCTTGGTGTGATTATTTATTGTACATTAGTATATCTTTTGTTAAGCTTCTTGGAGGTACTAAGATTTTTTTTTTTGGAGCTATAATGGCCAAGTTAGGGCTAATTTAGTGTTTTCTTTCCAATTTTAGTTAGTGATAGTTTTTGCAGCCTGTTTTTCTTCATTTTTGGCTGTACTTTTGGCCGAATTTTGTGACTATAATTCTATGGGATTGTAGATATCACTCTCAACTTGAATCTGAGCCAATTTGCAGCCAATTTGGTTGAAAATTGAGAGAGATATGACATTTCTTGTGAGGGAGGTCAAATTTTAGCTTTGGTAGGAAATTTGGGAGAGCAGCACTTCAACCTTTCATTCTTGAAGTTCTATTTCTTTGTAGATTTTTTTTCGAATTCTTCATTTTGAAGTTCAATTTTAAAAAAAAACAAACCTAACCCTACCTATCTCCAACCCTAACCTCGATGAGACCTAGACCTAACTTAATCCTAATTTACCCCTCTCTCTCCGAGTGACACTCGGTTAACAGCTCTCTCTCTCTCTCTAGCGACTGTGTCCTAAAATCTTGGATGGCAACGCTGTACAGGTGCAAACCAACATGCTCAAACCAGCTTCAATCTATTTCGTTGCACATTTCAATTCATTGATCCACAGGTGCAATTTGTCAACAGAATTGAGGACTCTCTTTATCATCTGCAGAATCACACATGCTACTCTTCTTGCATGTGAAACCACAATCAGTGTCTTGGGCCATTTCAACATATGAGACTCAGCCATGAAAACTGCATACAATTCCAAATGATCGTTGGCTCATCAAGCAATAACAAGTTTGGTTCAATGAACAGAGCACGAGCCAGTGCCACTCGCATGCGCCAACCTCCTGAAAACATTTTGGTAGCTCAACGCTGCATCTCTGTCATGAAATTTAACCCCGCCAGGATAGATGCAACACAAGATCTGCAAAGTAGGCATCAATCTACTCGAGCTTGTTATAAATTCCGGCGAGCCGTTCTGAAACGTCATCTCTATCACTAAGCTCTGGGCTTCCATTTATAGTTTTCAACGGTGTCACTATCCCTCCCCGAGCTTTAATGCTCTGTTGCTCAGGCGTATCTTGTTTCCCTTCAATGGTTGTATGGATGATAAATTTCCGGAATCTTTCTGTTGAGCCACTAGTAGAACTTCCTCCTCCAATAGCTTAGTTCGCTCAAGTATCATCACTAACTATTTCCTGCTTTGCCATAGCATCTCCTTCGGTCGAACCCACTCTCTCTCTACCTGCCCCTCTCTCTCCTTCGGTCGAACCAACTCTCTCTCTACCCGGCCCTCTCGCTCCTTCGGTCGAACCCACTCTCTCTCTACCTGCTCCTCTCTCTCCTTCGGTCGAACCCACTCTCTCTCTACCCCGTTCTCTCTCCTGCGCTTGAGATCATTCTCTCACTACCCTTTTCTCTCTCAGTTCTCTCCTCGGTTGAGTTTGTTCTCTCACTAACCTTTTCTCTCTACCCTCTTCTCTCTCCTTCGATTGAAATCCTTCCCTCTCCACCTCTTCTCTCTCCTCCGGTTGAGATGCCTCTCTCTCTACTCGGTCTCTCTCCTATTTGCCGTAAATTTTGTAATTTTCTATAGTTTCTTGTTATTCCACGAGCACACAAATGATCAATGGAATCCAAAACTTGTTAACCCTCATATCTTTTTTGTGTGACATCAGATTTCAATGCAGTAAAAAGCAGAAGTGATCATTACGCGTAGTTCAATAAAATGGCACCAAAAAAACAAATAATACCGAAGAAGTTCTTATCAATGAGAATTCGCCTGGAACAGAAGAAATATTAACCAAGGTTTTAACTGCTATACAAGACACTACCTTTAATTTGCAAAGACAAATTGCTCCTAAGAAATAAAGACTTTCTCAACTTCAAACCCAGATAGACTTTGATGATATAGAATTATCAATGATCAATATTCTTTTAGAATATTGTATGAATTTATTGCTTTAATGAATTGAATAACATACATTGACACCTGTAGAACTAAGAATCTTCGATGAACCATGTTTGATGGTATTATGAACACTGACCTTTCTTTCAAGGGATGTGCAAGTACACACGAATGTATCTGAAGAATCTGAACAAGAATAAGAAGCCCTTTGGGCTTAAGGATTGATCTCTTTTTGAGGGTATGTGCAGGTACTCAAGAAAGTGCCAGAAGAACAAAAGTCGAATCAAGAAGCTTTCTAAGCTTAAAGACAGTACACAAGAAGGCTTTTGACAAAGTATATAATGAAGGCTCGGTAGAGTCTATAAAGAAGGCTTATTAAGTGTATAATGAAGGCTCAGAGGAGTCTATAAAGAACAGGACAAGGCTTAGGGTCTGATCACCCTAGTGACTTGTTCCACCATGATTGAGGATGGGCAACCTCTAGAAAATAAGTGCCAATGTACATGACTGAGGATGGGCAACCTCTAGAAAATAAGTGTCAATGACCATGACTGAGGACGGGCAACCTCTAGAAAAAAAAGGGCCTAGGAATTGATGGACATTATGCAAAAACAAGATGGACATATACCTTGGCTCTTCCATAGGATAATTGCACTTGGGTGAATTTCCAAGTTGTAACCATGTAAAATTATATGTAATTAAAAGTCAAGTTGGAACCTTGTACCACCTACCTCTCACCTACTTTTTCACATGCATTCTAGGCTAATTGACACCTAGAATGGGACGTCCTCCTACACTCTCACTTCATATGCCAACTCACCATAATAACTCTCCCAAGCTAGTACACATCACCCATTCACCCTCCCTAACTAAAACACCTCATCCATGCACTCCACTTCTCCTTAAGTCCAATTGGAGTCTCCCTCACACCTCATACACTTGAACTTGACACCTCACTCGCTTTTGAAGGCCTCTCCACTCTCTATATAAGTGAAAATGCGCCCCTCTACCAGGAGGATGAAGGGATAATGCATTCAGACTCTGCCATTTTATTGTTTGTTGTGTACAGGTGCTCTGGAGAAGAGGATTGAGGGAATACCTCAAGGAGACTATGTCATTTTTGTGATTGCAGGATTAATTGGAGCTCAAACCCTCGGATTTCTATCTCACTCTCATATCACCACACAAACACACTCTCCCTCTCTCTCCCTCTCTCACTTTCACCTTCTCTCGAAACTCTGGTATGCTCTTGAAACTGTTACCCATATTTCAGAATGGCTAATCAGTACTCTTGCATGTCATAGTATCTGTGGCCATCTGTCTATGCATGTCAGATGTAGAGCTTGCATGTCATAGTATCTGTGGCCAATTGTTTATGCATGTCAGATCTAAAGCTTGCATGTCAGTATGGAAGCTTGCATGTCATAGCGTTAATGGTCTATTGCCCATGCATGTCAGATCTAGAGTTTGCATGTCAGATCTAAAGCTTGCATGTCAGTTTTGAAGCTTGCATGTCA
Source organism: Diphasiastrum complanatum (assembly GCA_029204225.1). Classification (NCBI taxonomy): domain Eukaryota; kingdom Viridiplantae; phylum Streptophyta; class Lycopodiopsida; order Lycopodiales; family Lycopodiaceae; genus Diphasiastrum; species Diphasiastrum complanatum. Next base: position 56,529,706 of record CM055104.1, on the reverse strand, counting down.
CTCCATGCATTCTTGAAAGGCCATACATGTCACTTCATAAGAGTTTCATGTCAAGAATCTATGAACCCTTATGATTGCATGCAAAGAATCTATGAACCCTTATGATTGCATGTAGAGAATCTAAGATCCATTGGGATCGCATGACAAGAATCTAAGATCCAACATGATTGCATGTCAAAAAGATTAAGGCTGATGAAGAAATTTCTAAGCTAGATATGGAATTAAGAACAAGGAATATGAACTAACTTTATGTAAGTTTATGTTCCTACATCTGAGATCCCTATTGGAATCCATTGTATATGTAATTGGCATTGGCCAATTGGATTTGCATAATGATAAGAAAATAATCCTTCGGGAGGGGGGGTCCCCATCTTGACCCCTGAGTGCTTCCGCTATTGTGTAAATGAATCTATATGATGTAGTTGTTTTTCAAGTTTTGATTTAAAATCTTAGTTGATTTTCATCAAGTTGATTCGAGACTAGCTTATGTGAATGAAAAGCCAATTAGTTCTTTTGGCCTTTAAGAACTTAGGACAAGCCTTCACCCCTCGAGTTCACACTACCGAAGTGAATAAACAAACATGACAGCAAATGCAGGAAAGTTCGGATCGATGTTGGGAGAAGATGTTAGAGTTGATGATGTCATGCTTTGAATCTGTGATGAGTACTATTTTACAAAAACAAGATGTTTATCAAAGTCAGAATCCTTATTCTTTCCTAAATGCTTCAACATCTGAAAATCCAGGTCAAGCTAGTTATGATCATCTAGAGACAATGCGAAACAGCAAGGGAAAGCCACAAGTATGTGATGATCAACCTATTTGGTTGCAACCAACTGTTCCAACACCGAATGATTTTCCACTTCAAGCTTCTAGACTTCATCCTGCTGGTGTGGTTGCTCAAGATCCACAACAATGGGTACTACAAGAGCTCGAGTCATACAACAAATTGTCACCTCATTATCGGAATGCTGTAAATTTTAATACTCATATGAGCATCATGGATCGCACTCAAAAGAATCAAGGGTTTAAGAGAGATGGTAATGATTTTAGTAAAATCTTCATGCCTAACTTCAGTGGCAACAACAATATTCTAGAGGTGGAAGAATGGCTACACAAATTGGATAAATATTTCCAATTACTTCCAAGGACTGATCAAGCAAAGATTTCTTATGCTTCACTACACTTCGAGGGTCCAGCTTATGTTTGGTGGAAGAAAGTTGAGGCTGATCCACATGTTCAACCAACGATCTACAATTGGTTGTAGTTCAAGGAATTGTGTACTAAGGTTTTTTTAAATCCATTTCAAGAGAAAATGTTCTTTTAACGCTGGTGTTCAGTTCCGCAAACGGGCTCAGTCCAAGATTATAATCATGAATTTTGGCAATTGACACTTAAGGTCAAATTGGACAAAAGTGCACATTTACACCGATATATCCATGGGTTACAACCTCAAATTGGTGCTAATGTGGAAGTAGCTAGATGTACAAGTTTCAACAATGCAATTAGCTTTGATCCATGAACAGAAATACCTTTCAACTGTGAAAAATTTCAGATCCTTAAAATCCAATCTACTTGAATGATCTTTGGTTAGAAAGAGAAATACACTACCAATTTCACCAATGTAGAAAAATCAGCATCTACACACAATTTGAGACGCAAACACTAATAGAACTTGATCAAACTTGAATGAAATGATTATGTACTGTTGGTGTCCGTACAAAACCAGCAAGCTACTGTATTTCACACGTGTGGATCCAAAAATAGCAAATATAGATCATTCTACACATAGAATTGCAAGCAATCACCAAGATAGTGCACCAATGGATAGTAGAACCCAAGAAAACCATGTATAAGCATGAAATGAAATAGAGAAGAGAGAAGATGACTCTCTCCACGAGTTACATCCTTTTATAACAGGTCCAAACCCTATTTGGCCACTTGGATTTCTCACCAAAATGCTAACCCTACCAATTTTGGGTCTAGATTCAATGTACCCAACTTATTCAAATTGAATCTACTCAAACTCGCATTATATCTTTCCCACACTTTCAAAAAGTGTTTATTCAAATGAATTTTAGACTAATGAACTTTGAAAAGTCAATCTCTAAGTCTAAAACAAATTTTGGCCTCAATATGCCAAATATGAAAATATTGCAAAATGTGATGAAACTAGTTGAATCTTTCACACTCCCTCTTCAACTAGTTTTAGCATAGACTTTGATAATACTCCAAGTGAAGTCCTATGCTTCATGAACAAGACTTTTCCCAATGCTTTGGTGAAGATATCAGCTACACATTCCCTTGAAGACACATGTTGAAGCTCCACCTCCTTTGCAATGACTCGCTCTCTCACAAAATGATATTGTATCTCAATATGCTTGCTCCTAGCATGAAAGATAGGATTGGATGCCATTCTTTGGGCTGATTGATTGTCACAAAAGATGATTGGGCTCTCTGAAAAATCCAGCAAGTGAAGATCCTTGATCATCCTTTTGATCCATACCATCTCCTTTGTGCATGTGTAAGAGCTTTGTACTCGGCCTCACTAGATGACAATGAGATAGTGGCTTGTTTCTTTGACATCCATGATATAGCTCCATCACCTATGAAAATACAATAAGAACTAATGGATTTCCTATCCATTATATCTCCAGCATAGTCTGAATCTGAAAATCTAAAAATATTAGGTGATGATCCCTCATACAATATGCCAAAATCTCGAGTTCCAATGATGTACCTCAAAACTCGCTTTCCTAGCTTCCAATGCTCCTAGCATAGTTTTTGCCAATAGAACTTTGATCCATCATAAGAATGATCTTCTTCCTAAGAATAGATCTCCTTTCAATGATCATGTAATGCTCAAAATAAAAACAACCATAATTGATATAGAGAATAGTGTCCACTTGGGATGCTTCACTATTTCTTACATCAATTTTACATGTAAAAATGTGACTAGAACATGAAGAATCAAATAGAATGTAAATGATATGATTCCACCATGCTTCCAACTCTGAACTCTCTAGAAAAATACAGCAAACAAACAATAAATGTGAGTGATCAACTTTTGCTTGCATGTCTCCTCCTCCTTTGTCCTTTGTTGCTTTGTATCCACCATGATACTCCATGAATGAGCCTCCATCTTCATCTTGCCACAAGAAACCATCAAACCTTGGAAATCCATGAGTAGGTGAGTACATTAATGATGCAAATCCAGCGCCACATGACTCCATAAACCAAGTAGTTTGCACTAGTCCATCTTCAAGATCTACTTGACATAAGAAAATGACCATGAATTCACCAAAAATTGACAATCTCCAAGTATTGGCACCAAGTAGCTCAACACTTGAGAACTTAGCCATGGATGAGTGACATAATGAGCCTCCAATAGCTTCATTTCCATCAGAAAAATCAGCCAAGAATGCTAGTACAAATCCAACATCAAAACAATGCTCACCAATGTAGCTAGTTTTACCATATCTTGACAACTTGCACACATCCACATGAAATTGCTCAAACATGAGATAAAACAAGTAAAGTGAACTTGAACAACACTTCCTTGCTGCTCCTTTGACCTTACTTGAGTCTTCAATATGCTTCAAAAACAGATCCATAACACCTTTGCCAATTACCTCTCCTTTGATGCTCTTGACTAGCTCCAAATTGCCAACTTCCCTTTTGACTAGTTGAAGCGCTTTGAGATCAACCTCTTGATCTTCAACTTGACCATCAAAGTCATTGAACAAAATTTGTTTTCCAGATCCATTACTTGATTTTACAGCAAGATAACATCCATCCACTTGCATAGCTCCATGTACACAAGAAGATCCTCCAAAAGATGTTCCACTCTTCATAAGAGATCGATACTCAAGATCCATTGGTTGGATCCACTCCTCTTCTTTCCTTGCTTGATCTATACTTGAAGGCTCATCCAAAGAGGTTAGGAAAGCAACATAATTTCCAGAAACTACTTGCTTACCCTTTTGATCATATGTGAGCCTTGAAGGTACTTGTCTTTCTCTTGATGTTCTCCTTGGCTTTTGACTTGATGAAGGTCCATCATCACCACTATCCAAAGTAGGATCCTTCTCATCAACATCAAGAATGTTAGATCCATCTACTTTACCATCAATCATGCTTGAAGACATCTTTGGAATGTTTCCCTCATAAAAAATGACATCTCTACCAACAATCACTTTGTTAGTAGAAGGAATGTAAACCTTGTAGGCTTTACTCACCTAACTATATCCAACAAAAATACCTCTTCTTGAAGATGGATCCTACTTGGTCCTATCATCAAGAGTAATGTTGACATAGCATGTGCATCCAAAGGTTCTTAGAAAGTTGACACTCGGCCTCCTCTTAAATAACATCTCAAAAGGTGTCCTTCCATCCAAAATAGCACCCGGCCACCTATTGCACAAGAAATTGGCACACAACAAAGCTTGATCCCAAAATGGTTTGTCAAGATTAGCACTTAACCTCATAGCTTTAGCACTTTCACATAAAGTTCTATTCTTCCTTCCAGCCACTCCATTTTGTTGTGGGGTCCTTGATGTTGTATACTCCCTCTTGATCCCATGCTCATCACAAAAGGCCTTGAACTTGTTAGATATGTACTCACCACCATTGTCACCTCTCAAGCACTTGATCTTTGTGGAGAATTGGTTCTCCCTTGCATTCTTGAACTTGACAAAGACATCATACACTTCATCCTTGCTCTTTAGTAGATAGATCCAACAAAATCTACTAAAATCATCAATGAATGTTACATACATCTTAGCTCCACTATTGCTAATTGAAGTAAATCCATGAATATCCGAATGTACAAGTTGAAAAGGCTTTGTAGATCTAGAAATAGATCTAGTATAAGGTAGTCTATGTGACTTAGACAAAGCACAAGACTCACAAACATGCTTGTCATTACTTAAGGAGCTTGGAAGACCAATCACAACCTTCTTCCTTGCCATTACCTCCAATGACTTGAAGTTGAGGTGTCCCATCCTTTTGTGCCAAACCTCTTGAATAGAAATTTGCTCCCTTGCAACACATCCAACTTGGTTAGCAATAACACAAGCATCAAGTTTGAACAACTTCCCTTGCCTTTTACCTTTTCCAATCAAGACATCCTTCCTTTTGATCAAACAAGCATCTCCATCAAACTCCACCTTGAGGCCCTTACTTAGCATTTGACTCACACTAAGCAAATTCTTGGTAATAGATGGAATAAACAAGACATCCTCCAAATGAACATTCCTATTTGTAGAGAGAGAAATAGGAATTGTGCCAATCCCTTTGATTGCACACTCACCATCATTGGCCATGTAGATCACCCTCTTGTCATCTCCATATGCCAACAAAAAAGTGAAGTACTCTTTGTGAAAGGTCATGTGTGAACTTGCTCCACTATCAATCCACCAAGGATCTAGATCTCCATCATTAGCAAGCATACATGAAGACATCACAAAAGCATCATCATTTGCATCTTGCACATCCAAACCATCCTCATCAAGAGTAAAATTACCTTGCTTGTCTCCTTGATCTCTCTTCTTCTTGTAGCACTCACTTGCAAAGTGTCCTTTGATGCCACAATAGAAGCACTTGAGCTTTGATCTATCCTTCTTTTTGCCACTTGAAGAAGCATCCACTTGATCTTGCCCTTTGGACCACTTGCTTTTGGTTTTGCCCTTGAATTTGCCCTTTGTGAACATAGCATCCTCTTGAAGTGTCGATGTAGATCCACCTCTTGCTTGAAGCCTATATTCCTCATTGATCAAGATCTCTTGAAGATCCATCAAACTTGGCAAAGTCTTTTGAATAGCAATACTTTGAACAATGTTAGCATGAGCATCCAACAAGCCATTAAGAATCACTTGAATAAGCTCTCCTTCCTTAATGCTTTCACCTATGCAAGCTAACTCATCATTCAATGCTTTCATTCTCAAAACAAAAGTACTTGGACTTTATTCATTCTTTTGCAAACAAGAAAAGATTTGCCTTCTTAGAGTCAACACTCTAGAAGTAGACTTGGATTCATAAAGCTTTTTCAATGAATTCCAAGCTTCCAAAGATGATGTGCACTTACCAACTTCCTTGAGAAGTTCATTAGTAACATTCATCTTTATCATGTGTAGAGCCTTCTTGGCCCTCTTGTTATACCTCAATTGATCTTGTTGTGTTGATGGTCTCTCTTCCAAACCTACAACAATATCCAAAACATCATTCATCTCAAGAAGTGACTCCATCTTCACTTTCCATAATGAATAGTTACTTGAGGTAAGCCTATCATTGGCTTCCAACATGACTCCAATTGAGGTTGCTATGTAGCAATGACTTGATCTTCTCTTTCAACCTGCTTCAATGCACAAAGCACTCCTTTGAACAACAACAAATGCTCTCAAAAGAAATCACCAAGATTTGAAACTATCTCACAAATTCTCTTCTAGCACTTATCCAAGCAAATCAACACATAGAATCATGGAATTTTGGTCAACCTATGATCTATCCTCAATCTAATGACTTTTGCCACTTCCTAAGATTGAAACACACTCAAATGAAGTCCAGCAACCTCACTATCTAGAGATCCAATCAAAATTAGGGTTTTGACAAAATCACAAAAAAATTGACTATTCCAAATCTACATGCAAATGCTGAAAATTTGATATGCAATCTATAAGTCACCACTTAGGCTGAACCAATGATCGAAAAATAGGCCAAATCCAGCATGTGAATTCAAAAAATGGAATTGAACAAGTATATTGACCTATTTAGTGTTTTGATCTACAAAAGATCCAATCTACAAAAGCAAAAAATCCGATTTTGGTGTAGAATCCTCTCTAGCATGCTCTAGACTTGATATCTTCACCAAATCATTGATAAATCTGATTTCCTCCTTCATAACCTGAAACACAAGATCTGATACCACGTGAAAGATTTCAGATCCTTAAGATCCAATCTACTTGAATGATCTTTGGTTAAAAAGAGAAATACACTACCAATTTCACCAATGTAGAAAAATCAGCATCTACACACAATTTGAGATGCAAACACTAATAGAACTTGATCAAACTTGAATGAAATGATTATGTACTGTTGGTGTCCGTACAAAACCAGCAAGCTATTGTATTTCACACGTGTGGATCCAAAAATAGCAAATATAGATCATTCTACACATAGAATTGCAAGCAATCACCAAGATAGTGCACCAATGGATAGTAGAACCCAAGAAAACCATGTATAAGCATGAAATGAAATAGAGAAGAGAGAAGATGACTCTCTCCACGAGTTACATCCTTTTATAACAGGTCCAAACCCTATTTGGCCACTTGGATTTCCCACCAAAATGCTAACCCTACCAATTTTGGGTCTAGATTCAATGTACCCAACTTATTCAAATTGAATCTACTCAAACTCGCATTATATCTTTCCCACACTTTCAAAAAGTGTTTATTCAAATGAATTTTAGACTAATAAACAAGCTTTGGCCTCAATATGCCAAATATGAAAATATTGCAAAATGTGATGAAACTAGTTGAATCTTTCACATCAACGACAAAAATGTACTGAAAACAAGGGACGACTGCAATCAACACATCTTATAATACGTTTGGGACTCCAAAGTCTCAGTCTGGTACCAGTCAATTTTATAAGTCAAACATCTCAACTGGAGTCTTCAAGGATAACAAAAGTAACAATAATACCAACAAGGGTACTATTGTGCATTATCCAACAGTCAAAGTTGGCGATAAACTGGGAACTAAAGTTGCTAGGAAGGGAACGGTATCTACAATGACGGACAATCAAAAGCCAAGACCTGTTCAGAGACTATCGGACGACCAAGAGAGGAAAGTTAGAGCATTGGGGCTTTGCTTCAGATGCCAGGAGAAATATGAGAAAGATCATTGGAAGGTATGTAAATTTTGTAAACAAGAGATTCGATTAACGACTATGAGCGGAAATCCCAATGAGGAAAATCAATCAGGCGAAGAGGGAGCTGAAAATTTATTGAGTGAAAATGACATTCAAATGTTGTAAGAACATCAATGTGTCTTACTTGATGATGAAGAGTTGAAGATTGATAACGAGAGATGACAAAAATGCGTCGATAGGAAGGACATGGATGCATCACTCATGTTCATGTCCTTAAACGCATTTAATGATTCTCAATCTACTAAGACTTTCCATATTAAAGCAAAAATTAATGTTAGAGAGATTTATCTTTTAGTTGATTGTGGAAGTACGCATAACTTTTTCAATAGCCGTTCAATCAGGAGTTGTAATATAGCTACTGTGAAGATTCTGAAGCCATTGAGAGTACATATTGCTGATGGAAATTTCATCAATTGCGATAGAATCACAACCGAATCTAGGATTCAAATGGGTAACTATGAGTTTAAATCAAACTTCCATGTGGTCGACATGGGTCCTATCGATATGATACTTGGTGTCAAGTGGTTACAGACGTTGGGCGATGTTACCTTTAATTTTGAGTAGGGAACAATGCATTTTGCACAGTCAGAAAAAACTTTTGAAATTCATAGCTGCAGGAAAGAAGAATCAGGTTCCTATTTACGCCTGATTACTAACGCACAAGCTTGACGCATATCTCAAAAGCATGTAGATATATTCCTATTGAAACTGGAAATGGATGAGGGTAAATTAAAGAAGTCGATGGAAAGCCTATGAATACAAAGATACAACAAGTTTTAGACAAGTATAAAGATGTGTTTCCAAACACATTACCAGAAGGGGATCCTCCAACTAGATTTGTGGACCATGTTGTCAATGATTTGATAAGGATTCTCAATCATTCATCATAAGCAATCACCATAAGAAAGAAGAAGAGCACACAATCACTATATCACACTAATTGAAAGAGAGTACAATAAACCTTGAATATATATAGAGAGAGAGAGAACTAGTAGTTGACTATAGACTAGCCTACAACTACTTACAACTGGTAACAGCTGTCAACAATAAATCGTAAACAGTAACAAGTTTATCATTGGTTTCTAACACTCTCCCTCAATGATAAAATTACATTCTTCTATTCCTAATAAAGTACGAAACTTTTCAAATTTACAATACCTAATGACTTAGTAAAAATATATGTCATTTGATCTTCAGATTTACAAAACACAAGATCGATGGTTCCATCAAGTATTTTCTCTCGAACAAAGTGATAATGTATTTCGATGTGCTTGGTTCGAGCATGTAGAACTGGATTTTTGACAAGGTAAATGCAGCTTTGGTTGTCGCAAAAATAGTAGTCGCATCCACCTGTTGTTGACCTAAATCAACAAGCAATTTTTGTAGCCATACCACTTCTTGAGTAGCATAATATCAGGTCATGTGTGTGTCAGTTATGGACTTGGCTCATTACATTCGCCGCGTCCATTTACATTTTCTTTACTTGATGCATAAGCAGGCCTTGGGCCCTTTTTTATTCATTAGTGACACTTAGACTATATGGTTGGCCTTTGGCCTTATTATTCATTATTAGGCCATTAGGACATATTATTGGAGAGTGGGGGCCTTCTTGGAGGGCACACTATTATCCCTCCCAGTTGGGCCCTGGCCACCAGAAGCTTCCTTTGAGGGCTTCCTCTGGGCTATAAGTAGGGAAACTATGTCATTTGTTATTCATATGATGATATTGATCTCTCTCTTTAGTCTCCTTAATCTCTCTCTTTCCTGCTTCTAGGGTTAAGTCTTGCTTATGTGCTACTTTCATAGCTTAAGTCTTGCTTATGTGATGCTTTCATAGCTTAGCTTTAGATCAGTTGTGGCCTTCGTAACTTGGTATCAGAGCACTTTCCTTATTGTTGAATTTTAGATTTGATTTTCTGATTGGGTGCCCATTTTCCTTGCTGATTTTTCTCTCTTTGCTGAGGGCTTTCGTCTCTTTGCTTTAGCAACATTCAACACAGTTTGGAGGAGGACTAGCTCCCATCAGAGCATTTTCCTTGGCAGAGCTTTTAGCAGATAGTTAGCGTAAGTACTTCCGCTAAATTTGGCGGTCGGAAATTTTTTTATTTTTATTTTTTTGGGCAAATTATTTTCGGCGCCCAAGTTCCTTTCATTTTCAGCCCTCTTTTCACTTTTGTTTGCAAGCTGTCTAGCCTTTTCATACTTGTCACTTTCATCCGTTTTTGTCTCCGTTTTTAGCCATTTTTCACACCTTGTTTGCAGCCTGTCCATCGCCCATCCTCAATCAAATTTCACGAAATTCCGACTTCATCTGATACTCCAAATTGTCACTTGCCTCCTGGCTGTCCACCGCATTTGCCTTCATGTTCACTTTTTTTATTTGCTGATTGCTGTCCTTTCTTAGTTGTGATAATAGTGGTTTTAATAGACTAATTTGGGGTGACGACAAGAGTCTGCTCTCTCAAGTTTTCGTCTATTCCTTCCACTATCATTATGGCACATTCACCTACCCTGAGTGAGACTACTCAAGAAACCTTATCCGATCAGTTTCGTCGCATGGTGAGACCCTTTTTGGCCTCGTTCTTCACTTCGATATTGTTATGACCGACTTTGCTACTATGCAGTCATAGAGTGATTCTTTACAGCCTCATGGTCCTGGTAAAGCTCCTATTTTTCCTTCATTTGGGACTCGCCCTCCATTTGGATTTCCATCTTCCTCTCCCAGTCATCTTGGTGGTGGACCGTTCATTCCACCTAACCCACATCCTGGTTTTTTTTCATGTCCCCCACTTCCTGAGCCACACTTTGCTCGAGACTTTCGTGATAAGATACAACTTGCTACCTATTCTGGTTTCTCTGACGAAAACTTATTAGAGAATTAGTTTGCTAAGCTTGACACATATTTTCATATCTACCCTAAGACTGATCCTTAGAAGATCCAGTTGGCTGCTTTACATTTAGATGGATGCGCCGCCAGCCTCTCATAGTTGAGGTTGCCAGTTCCCATTCTATTCCTAGTTCTCAAATGTTTCAGCGTTTACCATATCTCATTGGAGATTTTTCTGGACATGCAGATCTTTACATTATTCCTATGGAGCGTTATGATCTTATCCTTGGTGCTAATTGGTTTGCATCTCTTGGAGCCGTTACACTGGACTTGACACAACAGACATTGACATTTGTACGTGATGTAGTTACACACTCACTTGTTGGCATTGCTTCTCAGGGAGACTTCTAGTTGGTTACCGGGAAGCAGTTTATGCGTAGCCTGCAAAAGGCTGACGATTTAGGTCTTCTTTCCATTCAGAGCACATCAGTTGCTGCTTCACTTTCACCATCTATGGGTCCTCTTCCTCAGGTTGATGCTGCTTCGGATTTACAGGTTGTTGTTGTGAACCTTGCGCCTATATGCCTTGATTCACAGATATCGTATTCAGTGGTCATTCCTGGTTTCATTGATATTGAGGCCGTATACCTTGGTGGTATTTCTACTATTGCTTTTGCGCACACTTCATATAGCCCTCCTGGTTCCGTGGTTGGTGTAATATCTTCTCCATTGGTCTCTATATCTCCATCTCTTGAGTTTGTTATGGCCGATGTTCCTGCTGATTTCTATGGGGTTTTTCATGGGTCCACGTTTGATGGTTCCCTCGCTATTGGTGATCAGTTTGTATCTTCTTTCGCTTTACTCCATGGATCTCTGCTTGAGGTTTGTGATTTGCCTCATGATATTTCTACGGTTTCTAACATGATTCATGCGCATTTGGCCCTTACTGTTACACATTTTTCATCTGAGGATATTTGCCAGATGGTCACTACTACTTATCTAGGGTATTTATATGCTGGGATCTTTCTAGATGAGTACACGGGCATCCTTCCATCTCCTGGTGTTTCTACATATAGGTTTGTTGCAGTCCATGCCGATGGTATACACTTTTGGATTCATGCGACTGATTCCTTTTTACCTCTTGATATTTGGCAATCGGGCCTCGTACACATGTGTATCCCAAGTTATGTGTGGTTTCCGCATCATGTGCCAACAAATGCCCAACACCACATTATAACATATAGCTTGGTTTTCATTTGGACCTGTTGATTGGTGCTGGTTTTTCCATATTACTGATCGTCTATGGTGCGGATATCTCTATGATTATGCATGTGGCTCTCTATCTGTTCCTTGGATTGTTGCTCATTGTCAGGCTTGGCATATCCTGATGGCTTGGGTTATTGCCTCCGTTCCAGCTATTGTTTGTCTGGGTGATCTTCAGGTTCCCTGTCATTTTAGGTTGCTCCATATCGCTTGGTCTCCGATGCTGAGTTGCCACTTTGTCCTGGTGTTCCAAGACCATCAGGGTACCTTGAGAGAATTCCTTCTCCTCTCTTGGATAGTTTTTGGAGATGTTGTCGTCATATACTTCCGTGTTGTTCATATGTGCTTTGATACTCATTCTCAGCTACACCTGGATATTGCTCCGATGCTTGCTACTGATGTTGCGGATCTAGTTCCTCGTTCCAGTGCATTTCTTCTATTCCTCACCAAAGAGAGCAAACCAACAATCTTGCCAATGTAGAAAAATCAACATCTACATACAAAATGAGATGCAAACTCTAAGAGATATTGATCAAACATTAACCAAAACATAAAATATAGTTGTTGTCCATACAATTAAATTATCCTATTATATTTCACACGTGTGGAACAAAAAATAGCACTAAATGATCATTCTACACATAGAATTGCAAGATAACATCATGAGAGTGCACCAATGAGTAGGAAACAATAAATGTGAGTGATGACCAATTGCTTGCTTGTCTCCTCTAACTTTGTCCTTTCTTGATATGTCTCCACCATAAAACTCCATGAATGAGCCTCCATCTCCATCATGCCACAAGAAACCATCAAACCTTGAAATTCCATGAGTAAGCGAGTACATCAATGATGCTAATCCAGCACCACATGACTCCATATAACTAAGTGGTAGCACTAGTCCATCTTCAAGATCTACTTGACACAAGAAAATGACCATGAATTCACCAAAAATTGACAATCTCCAAGTATTGGCATCAAGTAGCTCAACACTTGAGAATGAGTGACATAATGAACCTCCAATAGCTTCATTTCCATCAGCAAAACCAACCAAGAATGCTAGTACAACTCCAACAATAGGATATTGAAGACAATGTAGCTAGACAATTTGCACATATTCACATGAAATAGCTCATACATGAGATAGAACAAGTAATGTAAACTTGAACAACACTTACTTGCTGCTCCTTTGACCATACTTGAGTCTTCAAACACATGTAAAAATAGATCCATAACATCTTTGCCACATAACCTTCCTTTGATGCTCTTGACTAGCTCCAAATTGCCACCTTTCCTTTTGTGTTGTTGAAGCCCTTTGAGATCAACCTCTTGATCTTCCTCTTGACCATCAAATCCATTGAACAAACTTTGTTTTCCAGATCCATTAATTGCTAGAAAATGATTTTCCAAAACATGTGATTAAACTAGAGTGAGTCGCTTCCACTTGCTTACCTTTCTCTTGAACATTAAAGATATAAAAAATATGAATATCTTCAGACCTGAACCTCTGGAAATACTCCCTCTCAAACATATGATCTAGATCCAACAAGATCTCATCAATGCTTGATCTCGATCTTTCACAAAGGTTAGTGAAAACAATGCCACCAATGTCACCATCATAAATCAAAAGATAGATTCCAAACTTTCTATCCAACATGAAGTAGAGTAGGTGAAGATGAGTATCAAACCTTATAAATCCAGCCTTCTTGAGTCCATAAAAAACCTCAATAAGCTCACCAATGAGATCTCCCTTGCCTTGAAGAAATTGCCTCCCGATTTGCTCCATGTAGTCTTTTTCAACCAACCTTTTGCCATCTCAATCATGAGTGATCAATTCATAATCATAGAATCCTTTGAGTTGATGAAGAGATGTGAGATCCATGCCTTGGATCTTTCCAAGAACCAGTCCTCCATTGCTCTTTCCTTCATAAGACTCCCTCTTAATGATTGCATCATAAGAAGTAGAAACCTCAAAGACATTAGAAGCAATGAAAAAAATGATTAGTACCTTTAACACAAGGATGATTGAAGTACTCTCTTTTTTCAAACAAGAACTTCTACTCAATGTTTTAGGTAATGGCTCATATGATAATGATTCTTCCTCACTATCATTCACAATGACATCATCCAAAGTACATACTACCTTGAACTCTTCACATACTTCTCTTCTTCTTGACGTGTGAACAAAGTCTCTTGATAGAACCATTTGATCTACTCTATTTATGAAGACATGTGACTCCACTTGCTGGAAAAATGACTTTCTTGGAATCATCAAAGTAATGTAGAAGAGCCACCTTCTTCATGAATGCACCTAGCAACATCTTTTTCCATATGATCAAAGAGATCATTAGCAACAACATTTTCCAAGGAAGAACCCTCACCATCTCCATTGATGAAGTTAGCTCTTTCCTTACCTTTTGCATGCTTGTACTTGCCATGAAAAACCATCATTATCCTCATAACCAGCCAAGTTAGCACAAAGATGAACATCTCCAAGAAGCGTATTAGATCTTGACCTAGATCTAGCATAAGGAAGCTTGTTAGACTTTGCATAAGATCCACCAATCTTATGACCAATCTCCTTTTCCATTCCATCCATTTTGTTATCCATAACAAAAGCATCGAGCTTGAAAAGTCTACCTTGTCTATTGCCCCTAGCAACCAAGATTTCTTCCTTCGTAATGAAACAAGCATCACCACCACACTTTACCATGTATCTTTTCTCTATCATTTGACCAACACTTAACAAATTCTTTGAAAGTGAAGAAATGTAAAGAACACCATCAAGTCTTGATTTTCTATCAGTAGAAAGACAAATAGGAATTGAACCAATACCTTCAATCACACACTCACCACCATTGGCCATGTGAATTGCTTTCTTGGCTCCATCATAAGTGACCAAAGAAGTAAAGAACTTGTGACTAGTCATGTGTGAACTAGCTCCACTATCAATCCACCATGAATCTTTGTCATATTCACTTGATATTGGACTTGAAGAACACATCAAAAGAGAATCACAACCACCTAGATCCTCATCATTAGTAGTAAAGTTGATTTGCTTGCTACTTTCATCTCTTTGCTTCTTCAAACATTCATTAGCAAAATGCCCTTTGATTCCACAATTAAAGCATTTCAACTTAGACTTATCTTTCTTTTTGCCAAAAGAGGAAGTCTCACCTTGATCTTGCCCTTTAGACCAATTGCCTTTGCCTTTGCCCTTGCACTTGCCTTTGATGAACATAGCCTCCTCTTCATAATGAGATGTCGATGTAGATCCACCGCCTCTTGATTGAAGCTTAAACTCCTCATTCACCAAGATCTCTTGCAAATCCACAATACTTGGCGAAGTATTTTGAATGGCCAAACTTTGAACAAGATTAGCATGATCATCCAACAAGCCATTAAGTATAACTTGAACAAGTTCTACCTCCTTAATGCTTTCATCAATACATGCTAATTCATCATTGAATGTTTTAACCCTCAAAACACAAGCTTGAATACTCTCTTCCTTCTTTTGCAAACTTTGAAAGATTTGCCTCCTAAGAGTAAGCACTCTTGATGTAGACTTGGATTCATAAAGCTTTTTCAAAGCTTCCCAAGCCTCCAAAGACGATGTGCACTTACCAATCTCCTTGAGAAGTTCATTGGTAACATTCATACTAATCATGTGTAGCCCTTTTGTCCCTCTTATCATACCTCATTTGATCTTGTTGAGTTGCTGGTCTCTACTCCAAACGTACAACAATATCCAAAACATCATTCATTCCATCCTCACTTTCCACAATGAGTAGTTACTTGAGGTAAGCCTATTATTGCCTTCCAACATGAATCCACCACTTGTAGCCATGTTGCAATGACCTGATATTCTTCTTTCAAACTGTTCCAATGGACAAAGCACTCTCTTCAATGTCAACAAATGAGCTCAAGAAGAAATCACAAAGATATGGAACCTTTCGAATCTCTTCTAGCACTTCGAACTAGAAAATCAACATATAGAATAGTGAAATCTTGATCAACTTATGATCTATACTCAATCTAATGATTCTTGTCACTTACTAAGATTGAAACACACTCAAATGAAGTTCATTAACCTCACAAACAAGTCTAAAATGAGTTTTGGCCTCAATTGACAATTTACCAAAATATGACTAAACTTGTTGAAATCTCTCACAGGACATGCACATGACACTTGTGATAATCAAAGTGCCATTGCCTTATTGGCCAACCCTAGATTTTGTTCTAAGAGTAAGCACATTGGAATTAAATATCAATGTTAGGGGCAAGATTCTCTTCAAAGAGGTCACCTTGGAGTATTGTTGAACACAATACATGACTATAGATATATTCACTAAAGCGCGCATATGCACATAACAAATTTTGTGTAAAATTAAATATGAAGATTAAGGCGTTCATGGATCCAGATTAATTGGGGGTGTTGGATTTCTATCCCCCCCCCCCCCCCTCTCTCAATCTTTAATCTAGATCCATTTAGTTATTGAACAATTGGCAAGTCATTGAACAATCGGTAGATCATCGAATAGTTGGACAACTTGTAGTAAAGTGTCTTCTAATAATGCAAGCACATTTCATTTGTGAAAAGCAGTCTTCCCAATGAGATTGTCTATGAAACATAGGCATGACAATGTCCATGTCTAGGATTGTTCTAAATCCTCAACAAATTGGGCATGGTCATAATAGTGGTAGCTTGGGAGTGTGAATCAGATAGAGTAAATGTGGTTACGAGTGTGTGGATTGAGTGGTAGGTGGTAAAGTGTGTGTGAGTGTGGATAGAGTGGTGGGGTGCATGTGTGTGTTTGTTTGGTTTATGAGTTGCTTATTTCCCTTGTGTATTAGTTAGTAGATACATATCCTATTCATGAAGATTTCTTATCATTGCTAATCTTTTTATGTTGACTTATTGCACTTTCTTGGTTAGCTTTGCTCTATGCTTGTTAGATTGTTAAGATTTTGTTTTGGTTTTGTGCTATAGCGTCACCCAAGCTTTCTCGCTACCTCACCTTGCTTCTTATGATGGAATCTCCATATAAAAGTGATTCAAAACCTATTTCAATAATTTATTTTTGAGCGTTCAAAAATTTTCATGTAGTACATAAAAGCATGGAAGTAGAAAGAAAGATCTTAATTTCAAAAAATGCAAACTGTTTGCTCCTTGTCACCACTTAAACAAGGTTTCTTGTGTAATAGTCCCTTGAAACTCCCTGCACATCTTTCAAGTTGGTCATAGCAAATGGTTACATATCATAAGGTAGAAATAGTATCGAGATATTTCATGCACAAATCAAATGTCTCCACAATTTTCTAAATTGCAACAAACAAATATATTGACCCCAAGACCTTTTTGTGTTTTAAGATTGTAGATCTACACTATACGTTCATCCTTATTGACTTCATTGTATTGTATACTAGAATTTTTCAAAGAATTATCTACACATCTAATATGGATGCAATAGATTACTAGTTTGCAGGGGTTAAGGATCAGAGAATCTCGAGATCTCATCAAAAAACCCTCAAAAAGAGCACTTTTTTCATGATTTTTGGAGATCCCTTGGGAGTTAGCTCCTGAAACTTTGGAAGTCACTAGATCTGACTCACTTGCATATATGAAAATATCTACGAGAGTTACTGATAGAAAAATCATCATTTTCTAGTGTTTGCGAGGGTTCCAAAGAGCAAAATCTTCAGAACCTTCGCAGAGCATCAAGATCATCAAACCAGCCTTCGCAAGGGGCATAAATGGAATCAAAGCAATGAAATTAGCCTACCTACATGGTCTGACCAACTATGTGTGTTATTGAATTGGCTTTTGTACAAATTGTGAATGACTCTAGTCTTGCACATCCCTCTTTAAGTTAACATTTTAATTCTAGAATTTGGTAAATGTGCATTATATGCCTCTCTACACAAAAAATTATGGGCTCAAATCTATGTTCATAGGTATTTCAGCTTCTAAGAGTTGGATGATCTGCTAAATTTCAATTTTCGTCTTCCAAATCCCATCCAACTTAAGGTTTAGGGCCTAGGCTCATCCCCTTATAAATGAAGTAAATGATTTTATTTTCCCTTCAAGTCCTAATTGGTAAAACCAACAAGTCTGGATGAAGACAACAATTTTGGAATTTGGATAACATATTGTCATGTATGAATTAGGAAGGAACCTCTTAATTTTTCTAAATGTTTAGCCTCATAATGTCAATGATTTGTAAGACTTCCCATTGGGTCTAGAACCTAATCAAATTTTTTGATGTAAGGATGATAATTCACCTTTTACGATAAGTGTTCTCGACATAGTTGAACAAGAAGCTAAAAGATTGAAACTACACCTACTTGCACATATGCTCTTGAGAGTGACCCAATGTTGACGTGATAGAAACTTAACTTGGTAGAGCAATATTTGTAGAAAGTTCATATAACCTTGAAGTATTTTCATTATTGAATTTTTTGGAGTGACAAATTTTTAGTAGGTCTTTAAACGAATTATTTTGCATGAATTACTTTAGATCATCTACCAATTTATCATGACTGTGCTACTAGGTCAATGTTTGGATCAAACTGTTAAAATATGTGAAACTAAGCTGTTAGAATCAAAGACTCAACCCTTGAATTTGTAAAGACAATCTTCTAGTAAAGAGTTAATGTAGTCAAGGCAAGAGTCATGAGTGTAAGCAATATTTACCAATCACTTGGTTTTATTTTGAATTCGTATGATGGGTGTAATTTTTTAATATCTACGTGAAAATGTTTTATTTGATGATCATATCTAATGGGTAACTTCACATCTTCGATAATGCATACACATAAATCGATACAAGAATTGAGAGGATGTATACATATGTTTTAAGGTTATGCAATTGGATGATATATTTTTATATAGGATTGTTGAGGATACAGAGATAACTCTCATGGCAAAAAAACTTGAACAATCAGATCTAGAATCTAGATCCAATTTTTGGATGTAAGGACGATAATTCACCTCTTGCGGTAAGTGTTCCTGGCAAAGTTGAACAAGAAGCTGAAAGACTAGAAACTACAATTGCTTGTACTAATTTCATGCTTGACTGTGCTACTATGTCAATGCTTGGTTCAAATTGATTGAGTGACATAAGCTCTATTGATTGTAAGCGATATTTACCAGTCACTTGGTTTTATCATGAATTTGTATGATGGGTTTAATGTTTTAATTCATGTGAAAATGTTTTTTTTTGATAATTATATATGATGGGTAACTTCACATCTCTGATAGGAGTACGTACACATATAAAAAGTGGAAAAATTGAGAGGATTAGCACATATAATTTAAGGTTACACATTTGGAAAGATACAAAGACAACTTTCACGGTAAAGAAACTTGAAGGTTTTGGCTTTTGAATAAAGGATGTTCAGGTTATCTTCCATTGATTCTAGTATTTCGAGAGATTAATTAAAAAAAAAAATGAACTTGGTTCCCCAAAAACATAAAAAAATAAGTACATTGGAGGAGTTGTCCATGACACGCGATGCAAACATAACCTGCCCTTCAATGGCCTTCAACGAAGACCATACCATCAACGGCCTTCAATGGCGAGGTTGAAATGACGAGAGAACGAGGGAGGGATTGGGATTGAGCTGTGTGTGAGAGAGAGAGAGAGAGAGAGAGAGAGAGAGAGAGATGCAGATGAAGCTGCTGCTGCTCTCTGCTACATTCTCTTTCTTTGGAAAACAGGTTGCTGTTCCTTGCTTTCGACAACCGATTCATGCGTGGGATTGGGCAGGGACCATATTCTAAAGAATTTATACAAGACTGCGAATCAATGTCAAACTACATACAATCATGGGCTTCTTTCTCTTTCTTTCCCTTTTTTGTTTTTCCAGGACAGGTCGCTGCCACAGCTTGCAAGACGGATTTAGCCGTGTACGCACTGATGGGTTGGATGAGAGAGCTGACGAAAGATAAAATTTGAAATGCTTCAATCGTGTAGAATCTCAAATGCTTTTCTTTTTTCGCGGTCTGAGATTCTGCAATGTGGAAATCCAAGTTTTCACTAAAGTATATAAGCTGTTTTTTTTTTGATCTTTTTAATCGGTTAGATTTAGAACTAGAAGTACATTTAGGGTCAAGATTAGGGATACATTTTTAGGGTTTTAGGAGTAGAAACTAGGGTTACAGTGAGATGTGATGGAGAAAGGAAGGGCGTAGCAAGCGAATAAATGGTTCGGGGAGCTGACCATGAAGCATGGATCGGGAGAACATAAAACAAGGAAGCAAACATAGCAAGTTTTGGAAATGCAGATTGTGTGCTCCTTTTCACCACTTAAACCAGGTCTCCTATGCAGCAGTTCATCTTCATCTTTCCAAGCTGATCATAGCAAATGGTTACATATCAGAAGGGCAGGAACAATATCCAGATACTGGCTATTCATTACTTAAACCTTCGCTATGTCCATATTCCTGCTATAATAAACGAAAACTTTAATTAGAATGAAAGCACACTGGCGTTTTTTTCGTAGCCTTTGTTTTATGGATACCAGCCAACTTTGATCGGGCTGCCAATGGCATTTCGAAGATCCAAACAATCTCTGCTGGGATGCTTGTTGGCTCAGACAATCAAAGGAGGCGAAAATATTAGCACGGTGGAGTTTTTTGAAGGCACAGCAGCAATATCATCAAATCTCAGAAGATTCCCGCATTTCACATCCGCTGTTTTTCCAGAAGAATCAAGCCTTCTGAAGCTATTCAAATCTTCGCTCACACAAATTCCATCTCCTCAAACAGCATTAGTAATCCCAAACCAGAGATACTATTCATCAAGAAACTTATGGCATGTTCGATATCCCTTCACTTATGAGCATCGCAGCTGTCATGTTTTTCCTGAATTAGTATTACAAGAGGTAGCTGTTAATAGAAGCAATTCCTTGGCAAGCTCATCAATATCAGTTGAAAATTGTCAACCTGTGCCTTTTCCAGTAATATTGCAAAGTGGCCACTTTTCATCACTTTTGTCATCTTCCATCACCGATAAAGGCCTCTGTGAAAGCCTTGTCTGTGTTTCTGTGCCCCCAGCACATTCTTCTGCATTTTATTTTTCAAGAAGCAAAACTGTGCGGGCTGAGAGAGGAAGAGGATTAGACGAAATACAGGAATTTCAACAAGGCAACGTATATTCAAAGCAGATTCTCGACAGTATATCTGAGGATAATATTGTGCAAAATCCTACTACAGACATCCAAGATGGAAAGGTAATCTCTTGTTGCAGAGCCAAAAATTGTGCAGGACACATGAACGATTCTGTTGCAGAAGGAACTGGTTGGACAAGACAAGAAGTATTTAACTGGCCTAATGGCATTTCCATGGCTCGACTTCTCTCAGGCCCTGTGCTAGCCTGGTATTATTATTTTCTTATTTTGCCTTTATGATGCGATTGGACGTAAATCTTCAGCACTTTGAAAGTTTTATGTATATTAGTTATTAAAGTGTTTCTGAGGAGAAATGACCTATTCAAGACCTATTTGAACTCTTTGTTTTGGAGAGTCTGGAAGGTTTTCATGCAACACATTGTAGTACATAAAAGCATGGAACCAAAAAGAAAGATACTATGATCTCAACATGCAGATTATTTGCTCCTTTTCACCACTTAAACCAGGGCTTCTGCGCAGCAGGTTTAATCACATCCATAGTTGCAGCGCGATACTGAGTCGCGATCAGAATCGCGATTCCGATTCGCGATTCGGGATTTTCCCAGAATCGTGTAGAATTGTTTTTTTTTTTTTTTGAATTTTTTTAAGGCAATATGGGTATCAGATGAAAGCTCTGATCGAGGGGATTATGATTGTGTAGTTTGCCGACTGTTTCGGGTGCGAAACACCAAAAAGTGTGTTTTCACTCGGGGCGTTGGAAGGCCAAATCATGAAGAGGCCTTAGCGTCGGGGGTGTTGCCCCCCAAACCCCGGGGGGCTACCGTCCCCCGGACCCCCTATTTCTCTGGGGGCTACCGCCCCCCCAACCCCCCGTTTCCCGGGGGGCTACTGCCCCTTGAACCCCCTAGAGCTTACTGCTATATAGACACTGTAGATAAAAATGCCACCGCCCCCCTTAAGATAAAAATGGGGTCCAAATGCGCGCCGAGAAGGGCCCAATATTTATGCCCCCAACTGTATGTACATTGCACTCACATCTCCAGTGAACCAATTGCAAAAGTGATCATCATCCATACAGTTGATAGTCCAAACTGTAGCATTAACATTTACTGAAAACCAGAGCAAATGACAACCGGATAGCTACTGAAAATAAGATCTGTTTGTGCCTCATCTACTGCACTTCTGAGAGGCAAAACGCTGGTTTGACCATTGATCCCCTAAATAAATTTCAGCAATAAGCTATTTTTCCCAAAAAAAAAAAAATATTGTTTTTTTTTTTGCGATTCTGGGTCGCAAATCGCGACCCGCGAATCGCAGACCCAGCGAATCGCGATTCGCTGCAACTATGATCACATCTTTGAAGTTGATGGTTACATATTAGGGGGCAGAACAATATCTAGATACTGGCCAAATCACTATTTCGACTTTCGTTATATTCATATTACTGCTATAATAAACAAAAAATTCAATTAGAATGAAAATATACTGGCTGGTGATTTCTTTGAGGTGTGTACCAGCCAAGTTTGATCAGATGTTCTTCTTATGCCAGGTGCTAGAATGAACATGATGAACCATAGATGCACAGAAACGCGTTTCTCCTCCCAGAATCGCTACTAGCCCCGATGGTAAGGCCTCTTCATGATTTGGCCTTCCAACTCCCTGAGCGAAGACACACTTATTGGGACCATCTGTGATCGTAACGAACAGGCTAGAGGTTAGTTTTGAATTTTTATCTTTGACAGAACCCAACATGGATTAATGCACCTGAACTGGACCATCCTGCACCTGAAACAGTCGACAAACTACACAATAATTATGCTCTTAATTAGAGCTTTCATCTGATACTCATATTGCCCATAAAAAAATCAAAAAAAAAATATAAAAAAAAACGTTTCTAGAATTTTTTTGCATTTTCCAGAAACGCGTTTCTGAACCGCGTTTCTGAACGCGTTTCTGAAACGCGTTTCAGAAACGCAGTGCATCTATGTGATGAACCAATCTCCTATCATCCATCAGCACACTTCCTCTTTTTTACTGACAACTCGATGTTTCCTATTTACTTATGCATGATAAAAAATTGCCCAAATCATTCTAGTAAGCCAGTAATACTCGACTTTATGCATTTTGCATCGTTGTTGACTAATTAGTTTTTATTTCAAGCAGCCTAAGCCAATAAGCTTTCTGAGAGATCACAGAAGTTAATATGCCTGTATGTGGCTATGGCCAATGAAAACAGGATGGTTCTGCAAGAGTTACCATATCTAGCCCTTGGTGGAATGTTGCTTGCTGGAGTCAGTGATTGGGTAAGCAGGCAATGCTTGTCTTAGGTTGCTTTTGCTAATCATATCAAATAAAGCTTTTTGAAACTTAATGGAGTACTTTTCAGGATAGTACCTCATGTTAATTACATAGGCTTTTCTTTTGAGGGAGGACTCCCTTGATTGCCTAATCTGTTTTATTTCAGTTCCAGACTGAGGACGACTGCACCTTACTCTTGTAGTTTATTGCTAGCAAGTGACATTACTTTTTAGTGGGATGGTTTATGATAATCTAGTTCCGAGAGGTGGAAATAAAATTTTCGTGTTTGAATTTGTTAAACTTGCTGTATAACCTGAAAGTTTTCCTTGATGATGTGCATATCATGCTTCTACAATGTCTCTTCATCAAGCTCTTTTCAAATTATTTGATTTTATCTTGGCAAGAGGTTTAATAGTAATCCTCCAAATTTCGGGCAGGTAGTCTTTTGTTAAGATGGTAGGTACGTGAGCGAATTTCACTTGGAGAAAGTATTGTTGTTATGTGTTAACTCGTATACATTGACTTAATAGATAGTAGATACTATACATTTTGGTTAGATCCGTGACTTCCTTACGGTAGAAGAGTCAAGCTAAATAGCACCTCTTAGGGAAGTGACAAACACCTTGAAGCATCTATTATATCAAGATTGGGTTTGATAGATTCTAAAACAAATGCTTATGTAAGGCATGAATGGATATTGAAGAGTATATTTTATCTTTTAGTTTCTTAAGTCTGGTCCTTCATGCTCTATACGACCCCACTCCAGATGATTAACTAATAGAAGTTGGGCCTTTGGTGATCATGAACAGAAATATGCCCTTGGATCTATACATGAATAGAAGGGCACGTGGCCAACATAATGAACAAAATGGCAAGCAACGAGGCATCAATATATTGTGAATGACCAACAATAGTGCTAGATGGGCCAGATGTCCATAAAACTCCCCCAATGAAAAACATTGCCCTCAATCATAGTGTTTGCCGAATGTTTCGGGTACAGGATGGTCTAGTTCAGGTGCATTAATCCATGTTGGGTTCTTTCAAGGATAAAAATTTGAAACTAACCTCTAGCTTGTTCGTTACAATCACAGATGGTTCCAGTGGGACAAAGACAGAGAACTGTAGAGCAATTGTACCTCGTTTTTGCTTCAGGGGGCGCTGCCCTTCGATCCCCATGCCAGGTCCCCTTGGACCCCCCTGGCAACAGTAGCAGGGGGGGTGCTGCCCCCCTTGTACCCCCCCTAGATAAAAATGGGGGTCCAAATGCGCGTCGATAAGGGCCCAATATCTATGCCCCCAACTGTATGCACAATGCACTCGTGTTTCCAGTGAAATGATTGCAAAAGTGATCATCATCCATAGAGTTGATAGCCCAAACTGTAGCATTAACATTTACTGAGAACTAGAGCAAATAACAACCAAATAGCTACTGAAAATAAGATCTATCTGTGCCCTATCTACTGCACTTCTGAGAGGCAAAATGCTAGTTTGACCATCCCCTAAAAAAAGTTCAGCTATAAGCTATTTTCCCAAAAAAAAAATAAAGTTTTTTCTACATCAGAAACGTGTTTTTGAGAATCGCGGTTTCAGAAACGTGTTTGCTTAGAAATGCGTTTATGTGGAACTATGCCCTCAATGTTGAATAGTTAGAACAAGAAAGATTTTGTTGAACATAGTTGATTGAATCCAACACACATAAGTCTAGATTAAAAAAAGAAAAAATGCATTTTGAACCATTCAACCACACAACCTGAACATAAAGACAAACATGAAGTGCTGTCAAGGTAGATGGTGGATGGCCCAAGAATGCCAAAGGAAGTCATCAAGAGATAGGTGTTCATAAACGCTTGATGTGTGTAATGGTTCTCCACAAGTGAATGACAAGTACAAATGCCGCAAAAGAAAAGGAACAATGTATATTGTATACGATATGCATTTTTCAAACTCAGTCAAATATGATCACAAATTTGCTACAACTTACCTATAGGGGCTATCATGTCTCCTTGTGCTTCTTTATAGTTACTTGGGCATGCACGAACGCCAACTTATACAAGTATGCAGTGCAAGGTTTGTTTTTCTTCTTAATCAAAGAGAACACTCGAATTCCTCTTCATACATGATTGTTGTGTACTCTTGTGAGAGGATCTTAATGGCATGCGCAAAATTTGTGGGAAATGTTAGCAAGTCATGATTGCTTTCTGAATTCTTGGAAGTTGGAATATGGTTCTCAAAGAGGAGCATGAAAGTTTGAAACAAAACTGGGAACAGAACTTTCAATTCAACAAAAGTACTGGCTTATGGGAGAGTTGAGATGTAGCTCTAATCTTTTCTACTAGACTTAAAAGTTTAAAGACCTCAACGACATTGGAGTTTTGAACTCCAGTTCTTATTCTTGAACACCTTAAAGGTATCCTTGAGTGTGTCCTGCTCAACAAGATTAGGATAGTCGCGACCAATATAGTTGTTCCATCCATTTGTAAGCTCCCTATGATGGAATTGGGCCGTTAAGTATGTCTGCCACAATGTGTATAGGACCGTGATGGGACCATTGCCATTTGCTTTGCAAGAGGCGTTCTATTTCGTCAAGCTTGTAAAATTCGAAAATCCTGACATGGAGATGGAAAATGAGAAATAGAGATCAATTGTGAAATTAGACTTTAGAATATAGTGCAAATGATCATGCACATGTGACATTGTATTGCACAAGACTCAAGTTGACAACATAGATCTTCGGGCTAATTAAAGTGCAAGTGCGACCAACCTGGTCATGAACTTATATAGAAGGCCCAAATCTCTATCTGTAAAGCGCAGCCCACTAGAGTCCACTGAAACCATGTGATGATGGCTCGTGCCTCATTCTAAATGAAGATGATAGCACAACAAGCTCAAATCGTTTCAACTCGGGCTCTTGTGATGCACCCTGTTCTGTTCAATGGTCCAAAATGATTATTTGCCTCAAGCTTCCATGAATTTTCATGAGCTGTAACCTGCTCCAAGACAGTGAGCATAAATGCAAAATTATACAAACATATCATGCTAGTAGTAGACTATAGTTTATGTGTAGGAGGTTTTTCACACCTACCTTCAAACCCTATTTTCTAGATCCATTCAATGACAATGCAAATACGTTAGAAAAGTAGTTACCCCTTTTTTGTCATGCAGTAGTTTGTTCTCGAGAGAGGAATACTTATTTTCAAGATGAAATGCAAGCTTACAATGAAACCCTAACCACTAACAAGCATTACCCCCAAATCAATCACAAATCAATCTTACTTTTTCCTCTCTCTCTAATTCTCTCATAATGATAGCACCAATTAGAATCCAACAAATGCAAAATCCAATAACCATCTCAAATAAACATGAGAGAGATGAAGGAGAAGGAGATGTAGAAGTAGAAGCAAGGACATGTAATGCCAAAATGATACACTCTCCACCTTTCTTTGTTTGAACATAAAAAATGAAGTACATTGTGCCACTAGTCATAGTGAAGAGTGAGGCATTTGGCCTTATTGCCTATTGGCCAAATTCTACCTCGTTACACATTTGAATTTCAAAACGGAACACCTTTTATTCATCTAACTTGACTTAGGGTGCCAGAGCCCTCGCACTTATTCTTTTGTCTATTCTGTGCTATTTACATGGTACTGCCAAATGCTCAATAGTATCCCCCACCAAAATTGGTGACAGTCCCACGACAACTATGAAAAAAATTTGGCTAGGTACCGTGTGAGCTGCATCCTCCTCACCTCCAGTTGATAAGGTATGATGTCACCTATTCTATAAAGATATGTTGTGGAATGTTCTGGTCTTGGGGATGCTTATGAATGAGGAATGTACACCCTCCAGCCATTGGGTAGTTTTCTAGGTAACAAATTTCTTCTCCCATGATCTGCCAAGCATCGCTGCTTTGTAGTATAGGCTTGCATTGGCAATTGTTTTGAAATCTCTCGTGATTTGAATGGAAAATTGGGATCATGTTTCTGAGATGACTGCCACGTCACCCTAGCATGTTTCCGAGATGATTGCCACGCCACCCTACCATGTCATCCCTGCACGTGCGAGTATAGAGTGCACCAAACTTCTGTAGGAAGGTGCACTTTTACTAGGAGGTATGGTTGAAAAACCTCAAATTGCTATGCATGCACCCCAAGAGGCTTTACCAACAGTCTGTAACAGTCCATTAGACTTCCGTGAAGCCTTCAATCAGGTTTAGAGATGCAGTATGGGCTGAGAATGGAGAAAAAATGGTTTGTGAGAGGGTGCACTAGCGTCAAACTTCAAGAAGACAGAGCACAAGCCTTTGACAACCAAATTGCAGGTCTGATAGCTTGTCGGGAAGGCCAAAATGGATATAAAACAGGCTGGATTGACTCCATCAATGATCCTCTTTTGGATTTATCACAATAAATCCCCAAAAAAGCTAGAAAATATGCAATTTTAAGCACTTTTTGGACCTTCCACACCCTCTAGGTTCTGATTTCTCTGCTCTAACTCCTTGGACAGCTTCAAAAGTTGTTGATTAACCCTCATGCAAAGTCTACAAAACAATCTACAGCAGTATGCATTAAAATCTATGAAAAAACTTGCAAAATTCATCAAATTTTGCAATTTTCCGGGCTTTTTCATGTACATAAAGCCGAATTCTACCCCATGCATCCACTTATTGGTCACATGCAACTCAAATTAATCCATAACAGCCATCAATTGTTCTGATTTTGCTAGATCATAGCTCTTACTACCCTTTTCTAGCCAAAAATCCTCAAAAACAAGCATGCCATCATCAATTCATCAATTAATGAAACCCAAATTAAAAGTACATTTGCTGGAAATTCGGATCTACCCTAATGTGAGAGATACAAGCAGACACTAAAAAACCGTCATAGACTGGCTAATGTCGACAATAATCCATAAAACCCTGGAAAATTTAGACACTTATTCTCTAGCCTAGTACTTACTAGTAAGTTGTAATTACTTAGAACTGCAATTTTCGACCTTACTAGCATCATGCAAATGCAAGTTCTTAGGTTACCAATGGTAGTGGGCTCTGAGCATACCTTAGTACTAATCACCATGCATTGTTGCAATTGTTCCCCCAACTTATTTGTGAACTTGTATCAGGGGCCATAGTGGAGTCCTTTTTGTCAGTACTCACAGGACTTTGTAGATAGGCTGCAACCTTGACAACTATTTGCATGAAATTGCTATGTACCTTCATGAAGCGGGCCAACAAGAGAGGGTAAAAGCTCTTGAGCTGTTGGGGACGAGGGCCCTATTGGGTCCCTAAATGTATAGATCCTTGAGGATGAGGAGTGCATTGCGGAGGATGAGGATGAAGATGAGGATCGATTCTACAATATAGTCACTAGCATCCATTTCTACCAAAAAGGCCTATTAGGATCGACTATGTATAGAACTGGAGCTGTAGAAACACAGTTCTTGCGAGTTTCAAAACTTTTATTCATTTCATTAGTCCAAACTACAGGTGGACTCTTTCTGTGGCTACACTTTTTCTTCACCCCTTATGAACATACGTTAAGGCATTGTTGTTTTAGCATAGTCTGAAATGATCCCACAAGGAATGATTGCACATCATGGATTGTTTGTGGTTGTGGCCATTCCCGTACCTTATGAACTTTATCATAATTCATTTTGATGCCACGATCGGATATGATATGGCCCAGGTACTTGAGCTTGGTTTGAAAGAACTCACATTTTGACTTCTTAGCATAGAGCTTTTCTTTCCTTGAAGCTCTAAGACGATATGAAGATGCTCTTCATGCTCCTCAAGGGTCCACCTATTAATTAGTATGTTGTCCAAATACACCACCACTATTTTTCAAATATGTAATATAGAGAGAGCCATTATTGCAAGTATTACGTCATGAGAGAATTGGACGTCCGTGGCAGGTGCTAGACATGAAAGAATGAATAGATAAAGTAGATTGATATATTACTAGGTCGAAGATGCGAGGGATAAAAGTTTGTTGTTCCCAAGAGATAATCCATGGCATTGTGTCTACCACTATGAGGATGGCAGGTGCATGATTAGGAAAAATATTTGGGGGTTGGGCTGTGATTTGTGGTAGGTGCTAGACATGAAAGAGTGAATAGATAAAGTAGATTGATATATTACTAAGTCGAAGATGCGAGGGATAAAAGTTTGTTGTTCCCAAGAGATAATCCATGGCATTGTGTCTACCACTATGAGGATGGCATGTAAAGTCTCTTGATAAAGGCCAAGGCCATTATGAATGGTTAGCTCGTATGCTTCCCCTAGTTGTAACAAGCACTTTCCATATCTCGTGACTAGCCCATCTCTATCATTGGATGACTGTGAGGTGCCTAGCTCTACCAAGTTAAGTGCATGAATATGTAAGAGATCCCCCTCTAGATCATGAGACATGGTTTTTCTATCAACAATTATGGAATTGAAGCCACCAAGTAGTAGGATATGTCCTCTTTAGGCAAATGTAGTGATTGTTGAAATATAATGGCTATTTTGCCCCTTTTGGCTTGTATACTTGTAACTTGTACATGAGACATGGAGGTAAAACATTTATGTACATATAGCACACCCCACTTGTGCTAATTATGCAAGTAATGACAAGTAGATTAAAGACCCATGTGGGGTCTAGAGCTAGAATAAGAAAGACACCACCTCTATGCATTTCATGCTATTTGTGGCCCTAGGCTTGGAGGGGTTTCCACGCCCTCCTCTTTTACTAATCATTTAGTTGGTGTGAGCTTTGAGTTCTATCTCTCTTGCTTTTGTCTTCTACTCCATAGCTGGTTTTCTGAAGCTTTCATAGTGTGCTTACTATGTTGTTATGATACTCCATAGCTAGGCCTTGGATTTTGTCAGTGATATCCTCCAAGATTCTATCAAAAAGGGAGAGACCTATGCTATTTTTGAAGAGTTGTCTTAGGAGGAAATTAGCAAGCTTCCATATATATATATATATATATATATATATATATATATATATATTTCTATCTAGTCCAATGTTATGTCCAGTGATCCTAATCCAGACAAACTCTACGTTCTCATCCTGTTTGACCTCTGCTAGAATAGCTTGTAAGGAATCTTTGTAAAGACATGCTACTACCCCAGAACCTCTACCTCTTTGTGACCTCATCTCCTCCAAGAGAAGCCTAAAAATGACCACTAATTTGACGCTTGTGAGGCTATGTGAAGAACAAGACGTGTCTAGGAATGAATGCCCTCACAATTCCATAGCCCTATTTGTAAGTGTAGAGACCTCAAGGCTATGCTATGCCAACCCCCTAGGTGCTAGTACTAGGTGGGGATCTCCTCTTTGTAAATACGAGTTTTCCATGTTTGAAGATTATCCGCTTTCTTGACTCTTTTGCCTCTGTAACTTGGATGAAAGTGAGATCATCATCCATGAAGACCTTGGTGGTCTTAAGTTTTACTTTATGTTTGAGAGCATTTCTCCTGCAATCCAATGTGGCAGACTGCATGACTAGTGTGGAATTATCTTTTTTGTTCTCCGTGCTCTGTCCATGCCTGTGTCTCAAGGTCCCTCCAAGAAAGTTCTTGGCGTCTTTTGTTTCATCTCTGGTGTCTTGAATCCCTGTCACTATAATGTTGAGGGATGCTCTCCCTTAGGCATTCCTTTGTCAAGCCATAGGATAAATTGTATCAGCTTGCTATCCTTAACCACACATGACCACATTTGGATATTCCTTTCCAAGTTTTCTTCTATTAGGGGTTGTTGATTAGCTTGTTTCAAGGTTGCCAATTCCTCTTGTATAGAGAGAGAGAAAGAAACAAAGAGTGATTTCTAATGTCTTTGAGATACCCAAAGGTACATACAATTTGAAGTACATTTCAAGGGTGTTGTCAAACAGCAAGGAGCGGAAATATGTCTCCAAGATAAATATCAATGAAGAAACAAGTACATAAATCAAAGTAAGAGAGAGAGAGAGAGAGAGAGAGAGAGAGAGAGAGAGAGAGAGAGAGAGAGAGAGAGAGAGAGAGAGAGAGAGAGAGAGGTAATATGTGCTTGTGTCCTTTACAGTTGGATGGATATGTAGCTCGAAGGATGGGTATAAAATCTGTTCTGGGATCTTATTTAGACCCTCTTGCAGACAAGGTAACAATTCAGCATAATCATGGTTGTTTCAGTTTCTTTTTTTAAGTTGATAGCTCTTACATTTTCTAGGCAGTTTTGATGAAGATTCTTCTTGCAGGTTCTTGTTGGTAGCGTTGCCTTCTCAATGGCTTATGCAGGCCTTCTCCATCGTGAGTGACAAACGTTTCAATGATCATGAATTATTATCTAATTCAGTAGATCTTTTGTTGGTTGTAGTCTATATTACGATATGCTTGATTGGGACATGTTGTGCTATATGCAACTCTCTTTGTACATTTTGGCTATCAAGTGAAGCACATATATTATTTACTTTTATAGGAATCTATCACATCTGATTATTTGGCATCTAGTTGTACACACTTGATGTGACATCATAGTCCTTATGCGAGTGGTTATATGGTCATATTTTGAAAGTAGACTGAAAAATCAAAACAACTTTTGCCGGTTGGCAATGAACTTTCCTATAATGCTTGACTGCTGTGTCTACTTTCAATTTTGTTCAAATGATGATGGGGACTGTTTATACCCACGCCATTGTATATTTGTCATTGAAGATTGACCTCAAGTATATAGTTTTCAGCTCAAAATTGGAAGTGAGAATCTTTCTAGTTTGTCGAGATTCTATCTCATACATAATAGTCTAAAAGTTTCTACTATTTACACTATTATCATCAAACTGGTAATAGGAACCATTGTCATTAGGGAGTAGAGTTAGATAATAATTACATTAGACTCAACTCTAAGTGGAGACTATTAATATCCTTTTGCATTATAGTTCCATAGCATACAGAACATTGTTCTACATGTTTTCCGCATGCACCTTCTCTTTAAAATTTATTAGATACAGTTTTTGTTTTTAATGATTAAAAATAAAGTAAATACTCTCTATAGGCTTTAAATCAAGGAGGGATAGTTTACAGATTTTTCTATCTAGAGACTAATATCTACTATCTAATTAGACTTTAGAAACTAGAAATAAGTACTAGTTAATAGTTACGAGTTACAAGAGACTAGAGTCAAGACTTAGGTATTAGGTATTAGGTTGTAAGCATAGTTGCAGCGAATCGCGATTCGCTAGCTTTGCGATTCGGGAATCACGATTCGCTGCAGCGAATCGTGAAAAAGAGTCGTGAAAAAAAAAAAACCAGAAACCTGATTTTGGGCCGCCTCCTCACGGACAGAACCGCGCCAGCAGTGGAGGAGGCAAATTTTTTATCTGAGAGCTGTGGGCGTCCAATCTTCGCAAGTGAATAGTTGGCAGGCATCTACTCGGCGATACGGAGGTGGTGTGCATGGTGCCGGGTGGGTTTGAGCTTCGTGGAGAGCGAAACGACCAATTTTCGATATTTGGTAAGTGTAGGCTTGATTTTTTTGCAATTGTTGACATTGAGCTGTAGGCAACCAAATCGAGCGTAGTTTGGCTCTAGACCACCTTTCTTCACACCCACAGTGATTCCTACACCGTTAGTTTCAGCCGTTACGGCACGCCTAGCGAGATTTGAACACCATATTCCAAATGGTTGTGTATTTTTGCCATTTTCACAAAATGACTTGTTGGAAACCGAGTGAGGTGATGTCCGAGCCTAGAATGCATTTCCACATGCCTGCACAGACTCCTATGACCTCCGTTTCGCCTGTCTACGTTTGTATCACAAATTTCAATTTTCATGCCCTGATTCCATACTTTTTAGGGTTTAGGCGTGGACCATCGTGCAAACATCTGCTAGGGGCGCGGTTTAGGCCCACGTTGCACTCCTTCATGCCTGCATGGACTCCGACGCTAACGTTAGTCTCATGTTATCCCTCATACTGAAATTATTCTATCCCACTCCCTAATCTCATGTTCTTCTTTGGCACTTGATATAATGTGTGAACTGGAATCGTTCTGATGTACGCTCTGGTATTTTGAGCTCTATTTGAGCTTGGTAATGTTGTTCAATGCAATGTATTTTTTTTCTACTGGACGTTTGCCTGATTATTTGTTGTTTGCAGGTTTAGGGTCGTGTTGATACGATGCCAGTGCGGGACCGAGGCCTTTGGGCCGAGGTTGAGCTTATCGACGAGGATGTGGGCACACACCATGGCACCCGCAGATGGAGATGCTTGCATTGCGATGGTCACTTCACGGGATCACTCACCAGGGTTAGGGCTCACTTGCTGCGGCGCCTGGTCACTTTTGTCACTAGGAAGAGGCGTGTGTTGGCCCTGTTCCGCACCTTCTCCACCCTAAACCTGAAGAAGCCCGCACCCACACGCTTTGCGTTTTACTTCTTGGTGCTAGAGCGTTTGGTGGTGGTGAAGGACGCATTGCGGCAGATGGTTTCCAGCGTGGCCTTCCGGGACTTTACAGACCTACCCCATTCGGCATTTTTCCAGTCCATTGTGTACGACGACAAGTTCTGGAGAGCTGTTGAGGAGATTACTGGGATCCTTCTACCCATTTTTAGAGTGCTACGCCTGGTAGACCGTGAGGGGTGCACCCTCGGTCTCATTTACGAGTTCATGGACTGCATCGGTGAGGGGATTCTGTTGTCAGCCTTGGATGAGCACATGTATGACTCTTCAGTGTCTAGTTTGTTGTTTCTCACTCAAGTTTGATGCGTTTCTTTCATGCTATGGTTTAGTGATTGTTGTAATTTGTCTGCTGCAGGAGGCGTGAGATCTCACGTATCTGGGAGGTCAGATGGGACTACTTCCACCGACCCATCCACGCCGTAGCCCACATGTTGCACCCCTTGTGGCGCTCTACCCGAGAGAGGAACGATCCGGAGCTGCACCGGGGATGGGTGGAGTACACGGAGCGCGTATGGCCCGGACTAGGTACGTGTGAGAAATCGGTTGGTAGCAATGTTACTGCAGTATTGTACTCATTGGTAGTGTGTGAATTCGAGGGGTCTTACATGTGCCATGTTTTTCCTTTTGCCAACAGGTCCGATTCTGGCCAACATTGCAAGCCAGCTGCTCACATTTGAGCGCTTCCAGTTTCCTTTCGATGGAGAGCAAAGTCGGCGGAGGGAGGATCAGCTGAGGCCCGTTACATGGTGGTGCATCCACGGGCGCAGCACAGGTGACCTGAGGCGATTGGCTGAGAGAGTCCTTACACAAGACTGTTCAGCAGGATTGCGAGCGGAATTGGAGCACCTGGGCTTTGTATCACACGCAGAAGAGGAACAAGTTGTCCATCGAGCAGTGTAGGCGGTTGGTGTTTGTGAACACCAACGGCCGTATGCTGAGGCGCACACGAGGAGAGGGTCAGATGCTCGAGGTGAGTCACATCATCACCCTTTTTTTCTTGCTATGCTTTGATGAATTGATCTGCTTTCAAAATATGCAGTGAGTTGCACAATGACAACAATGTATTGTTTTTGGTTGTAGGTGGACCCTGACACTTGCTTGGTGGATTCGATAGCTGCTGCTCCTCAGGCACCACCCACACAGGAGGAGATGGATGATGAGATCCATAGAGAGTTCTACAGACAGGCACAAGCTGACGCACGGGCTTTACGGCGGCAGAGGAGGACAGAGAGGTAGAGGGAGAGGGCTGAGGAGGGAGATGACGAGGGCTCGGAGGGTGGAGAGATGCTCGGGGTAGACTATGTGGAGGAGGAGGAGTGGGTTGAGGGAGGTGACCTGGCTGACCTGCTGGTGGACCCTGATGCAGAGACAGAGGAGGAGCCAGCCATTCCTGCACGTAGGCCCAGGGGGAGACCTAGAGGTTCTGGGAGGGGGGGCTGAGTACTCTTTTTGTAGACAGGAGTGGAGCATCATAGGCAGCCGTCGACCAGACATCATCACAGTGGGTAGGGCCATCCCAGGGCGTAGGGTCACAGCCACCTGGCACACAGGCACGACGGAGTAGACACAGGGCTGGGGGCAGCCAGATGGGGGCCAGAGGAGGGGAGAGAGGCAGAGGTAGAGGTAGAGGCAGGGGGAGGGGGGTGGTCCAGAGCCAGGGCATGTAGCAGGGATCCAAAGCACGCAGCAGAGCCAGGGCCACACCACGGCATATGGCTCCCTCCAGTTCCGATTCATCTGCGGACCCATGGGACGTGCAGTCCACAGATTCGGATGATCTATCCTACCATGACTCTGACGAGCCTTACTTGTATAGTTTTCATTACGTTCATGGAACATCATTGTACCCCTTTTTGGTGCCATGTGGCCCGATATTATATATTATGATGATCCTATTCACAGCATTGTCGTGATTCAGTATTGTTCTTTGTGGTTTTAGTTCAGTAACTTCGGTTTTACGGTTGGAGGAGAGGAGAGAGAGAGAGAGAGAGAGAGAGGAGAGAGAGAGAGAGAGAGAGAGAGAGAGAGAGAGAGAGAGAGAGAGAGAGAGAGAGAGAGAGAGAGAGAGAGAGAGAGAGAGAGAGAGAGAGAGAGAGAGAGAGAGAGAGAGAGAGAGAGAGAGAGAGAGAGAGAGAGAGAGAGAGAGAGAGAGAGAGAGAGAGAGAGAGAGAGAGAGAGAGAGAGAGAGAGAGAGAGAGAGAGAGAGAGACAGAGACAGAGACAGAGACAGAGACAGAGACAGAGACAGAGACAGAGACAGACATTTTTGATATAACGTAGTGGAGATCAAGTTAACACCAGATCCTCCATCTGTTTTTGCAGTTTCGTCCTCGTTCCTCTTGTGTTTGATCGGCAGAGTGATGTTCTGTTGCTCACTCTCCTATGCTGCTCCAATGTGAAGGACATTGCTAGTTCCTTCATGGTCCACACAATATAAGAGCTCCTTGGTAGTTTTTTCAGCTTCCGATTTAATCCAATATGCTAAAAAATCGATTCTACACAATTCTGGGAAAATCTCGAATCGTGAATCGGGATCGCGATTTTGATGGCGATTCAGAATCGCGCTGCAACTATGGTTGTAAGTAATTTTTTATCATTGAAGTTTAAATTTGGATTCTTGAAATATGATCTATGTAAGTGATATCAAGATATATAGAGCAGGCTCTCATTGAAATAGAACCGACTAAAGAGGACAGTTCCTCTGTGCAAAGGCCTTGCAAGACTTCGTTGTCCACTGTTCTTGATTTCCTAGTTGACGAGTGATATCAGCTGAAAATTTCTGCAGTTCGATTTTGCATATGTAACAAACCTTCTAGTCCTGTTGAAACACCAACGAATTGAGAACTTTCTTCTTACCTCAACTAGATATGTCTATGGAGGAAATGTGCAATAATCAATACCTTTGCGCCTGTCAATACAATTTTCCCTGAAACAAAAATGAGTAGCACGATCTTCGGTTGCTTCATTCTATAGATCAGGCACCTCAAATACTTCTTCCACACCTCGAAGGAAGGGGAATGGCAATCACTGTGGTAAATATGGACACTTTGCTTTTGAGTGCAGAAAGAAGCTTGCAGACCAAAAGAAGGGCACAAAGAAGCAAGGAGGAAATGTTGTTGAGAGTGTTGCAAGAGAGGAGCAGAGTGACATAAGGCAAGCTGAGTTATTCTCTGTTGCATTGGCCTCACAAGCTACAACAGGTGGTTGGTACATTGACTCAGGTGCTTCAAAGCACATGACCCCTCATAGGGATTGGTTTGATACCTTTGTGGGGATTTGTGATGGACACGAGGTGTGCCTAGGTGACAACTCAACACACAAGGTCAAGGGAAAGGGCACAGTACATGTTAAGCTTCCATCAGGAGAAGTCAAAGTCATTACGAATGTCTTATATGTACCAGGACTTGCTAAAAATCTTCTTTCAGTAGGAGCTATCACTCAACAAAATATGAAAGTAGAATTTGATGCTACTTCTTGTCTTGTGTTGGACTTGAGTGATAATATGAAGGTTGTGGCCAAAGGATTGCAGGAAGATAATCTATACAGGTTGTACACTTCTATCCCTAGTCAGCATGCTTATACAGCAAAAGGAAGTGATGTGGATAGATTGTGGCATGAGAGGTATCGACATCTTGGCTACCAAAGCATGCAGGTGTTGAACCAGCATCATATGGTGGAGGGGCTTCCAGTTGTTAAGCCAAGCTCTTCAGTTTGCGAGGCTTGCGCTATGGGAAAACAACAAAGACATAAGTTTCCCAAGGAGAGCACCACCAGGGCAGCATGCATACTTGACTTGGTACATTCAGATCTGTGGGGGCCAACCCAAACAAAATCTGCAGGGGGGGCATAATACTTTATGACCTTTATTGATGACTTCTCACGCAAGATTTGGATTTATTTCTTGAAGTTAAAATCAGAAGCATTCAAGTACTTCCTACATTTCAAAGCTTCGGTAGAAGAACATCCAAGAAAGAAGATAAAGATGCTCAGGTCAGACGGTGGTGGAGAGTTCATTAAGGCAGAATTTGTGGAATTCTGCAAGGCCAATGGGATCAAAAGGCAGCTTACAGCTCCTCATACCCCTTAGCAAAACGGCGTAGCAGAGAAAAAGAACCGAACTATTGTGGAGTGTGCAAGGTGCATGCTCAAGGCAAAGGGGTTGCCCAACTCTTTCTGGGGCGAGGCAATGCACATAGCAGTGTTTATGTTGAATAGAAGTCCAACAAAAGCTGTGGAAGGCAAGACTCCAGAAGAGGCATTTAGCGGCATTAAGCCCAAGGTGGGCGCTTTGCGAGTGTTTGGTTGTACAGCCTATGCCCATATTCCCAAGGATAACAGGAAGAAGCTGGATGCAAAATCAACAAAGTGTATTTTCTTGGGATACAGTGAAGAAAGCAAAGCTTACCGACTTTACGATCTTACTAGCAAGAAGAGGATCATAAGTCAAGATGTGATCTTTGAAGAAGATCAAACGCCTCCTATAGAGGAACTTGAGATGGAGGATGGTACAAGTGAATTTGTGCCAATACTTGATGATCCACATCCATATATTGGGGAGCCTCAGGATGATCATATGACTGATCAAGAGGAAGAATCCGAGGAGGCTAGGAAGCGGAAGGAAAGGGGCAAATCTGTTGAGTACTATTCACCGTCTTCATCACCAACTGCAAGGAAGAAGTTTCCCAAGTGGTATTGGCAAATTGTGCAGGATGGTTTGATATTGGATGAGGGAGAGAGCAGCAATCCAAGGGCTAGAGGTCTCAAGGCAAGCCCAACAACATGAACACCAGGAGACAAACTATGCACTTATGACTACTATTTTAGATTCACAAGATCCGCATACATTCGTTGAGGTAGTAGATGAGAAGGTATGGCAACATGCTATGCAAGAGGAGTACGACTCCATTCTCAAGAATGATACATGGGATTTTTGTTTCTCAATGGACAATTGGCTGAAGAAGTCTACATGGAACAGCCACAAGGTTTTGAGGCTAAGGGCAAGGAAAGTATGGTATGCAGGCTTAAGAAGGCCTTATATGGTTTGAAGCAGGCACCCAGGGCCTGGTATAGTCGTATTGACGACTATTTTTCCAAGGAGCAATTCATAAAGAGTCAGTCGGATTGCAACCTGTTCGTGAAGGTGGAAGATGGGAACATTGTTTTGATAGTTCTCTATGTGGATGACTTGGTCATCACGGGTAACAATGGGCAGCTTATCGAAAAGGTGAAGGCTCATTTATCAAATGAGTTCGAGATGAAGGATTTGGGTTTAATCCACTATTCTCTTGGCTTGGAGGTTTGGAAAAAGGAAAACTGTGTGTTTATTTCCCAAGCTAACTATGCATGTGAAGTCTTGAACAGGTTCAACATGCAGGATTGCAAACCCGTTTCCACGCCCATTGATACCAGCAGTAAGCCATCCAGAGATGATGGCACTCCTTTTGTGGACGAGACTCTTTATAGGCAGCTTGTGGGTAGCCTGATTTATCTCACCACTACGAGACCAGACATTTCTTATGCGGTTGGTGTAGCAAGCTAGTTCATGAGTTCTCCAAATAGGGATGATCGAAAGTCGACCACAGGTTACACTTTCAACCATGGTTCAGGGGCCATTTCTTGGTGTAGCAAGAAACAGCCTACAGTTACCTTATCATCGACAGAGGCTGAGTACAGGGCAACGGCAAAAGCTACCTGCGAGGCAATATGGCTCAGGAGACTTCTTGGGGAGGTGCAGATTCCACAAGATGGTCCTACTATTCTTCAGTGTGACAGCCAGAGTTGCATCCAGCTTGCCAAAAATCCTGTGTACCATGCTCGTACGATGCATATTGAGGTGGATCAGCACTTCTTACGAGAGAAGATACAAAGTGGAGAAATTCAGCTCGAGTACTGTGATACCAACAATCAAGCAGCAGATATCTTTACTAAGGCACTTAGCAGAGAAAAATTTGAAAAGTTTAGTAGCATGCTAGGTGTTGGTATGAACTAAATAGCCATTGAGGGGGGGTGTTGAAATAAATGCCTATTTTGCCCCTTAAGGCTTGTATACTTGTAACTTGTAAGTTGTGCATAAGACATGGGGGTAAAACATTTATGTACATAGTACACCCCACTTGTGCTAGTTAGGCAAGTAATATCAAGTAGGTTGAGGACCCATGTGGGTTCTAGAGCTAGAATTAGCAAGACACCACCTCTATACATTACATGCTATATGTAGCCCAAACTTTGGAGGGGTTTCCACGCCCTACTACACTTTGAATAATCATTCAAGTTGTGTGAGCTTTGAAGTCCTCTCTCTCTTGCTTTTGTGTTCTACTCCATATCTGGTTTTTTCAAGCTTTCATAGTGTGCTTACTATGCTGTTATGATACTCCATAGCTAGGCCTTGGAATTTGTCAGAAACAAGCAATTTAACCCCAATAGTACTCTCTATCTCTGGCGAGACAACTCCTGATACCCGGATCTGGCCAATAACTCATCTGTACAATGCCACAACTACCTGTATGATATCCTCTTGGAAGCCACGATCCCGAAGCCCTTGTATCAGTAAATGTCTAGGCATAGAGTCAAAGGCTTTGTGGAAATCTACAAAGTTATACACGCTCTCTCTTGGCCTTTGAAAAGGAAAGAGAGGAAAGGTGAGGATGTCAGCGGCATGCTTCAACAACTTGTCAATGTCTTTGGCTTTATGTAGGTTTAATCGATCGATGGCCTCTACTACTATATTTGGAGAGAAAATATCAGAAGTACATGTGTATGGGTGTGTGTGAAGTGGAGGTGTGTCAGGTATAGTGTACAATGATGTGGCATAGGCATAGTTGCAGCGAATCACGATTCGTTGGGTTTGCGATTTGGACAGCGAATTGTTAAATTTATTTATTTATTTTTTGGAAAATAGCTTATGCCGGAAATTTTTTGAGGGGAGCAATGGTCAAACCAGCGTTTTGCCTCCCAGAAGTGCAGTAGATAGGGCACAAACAGATAAAAGTCAGTAGCTATTTGGTTGTTTTTTGCTCTGGTTCTCAGTAATTGTTAATGCTACAGTTTGACTCTATGGATGATGATCACTTTTGCAATCATTTCACTGGAGATGTGAGTGCAATGTGCCTACATTTGGGGGCATAAATATTGGGCCCTTATCGGCGCACATTTGGACCCCATTTTTATCCACGGGGGCTGCCCCCCCTGCTATTGTCGCCAAGGGGGTCCAGGGGGGCCTGGCGTGGGGATCGGGGGGCAGCGCCCCCCGAAGCAAAAAGCGAGGTACAATTGCTCTACAGCTCTTTGTCTCTGTCCCACTGGAACCATCTGTGTTCGTAATGAACAGGCTAGAGGTTAGTTTTGAATTTTTATCCTTGACAAAACCCAACATGGATTATGCACCTGAACTGGACCATCCTGTACCCGAAACATTCGGCAAACTACACAGTAATAATGCTCTTAATTACAGCTTTCATTTGATACCCATATTGCCCAAAAAAAAATCGAAAAAAAAAACCGATTCTGAACGATTCTGGGAAAATCCCGAATCACGATTCGGACCACGATTCTGAATCGCAGTGCAACTATGGGCATAGGTTACCCGATGTACTAAGATCTGTGATCCGAGGTGGAGGCGCTCGTGGAAGGAATTTTTGCCAAATTGATCTCGACGAAGAGAAGGTCCATCATCTTCTTTCCCTGGCAGGTTTCGTATGTAATTTTCTTTTTTCGAGTGGTTCTATGATATACACGGGATAAGTCTTTTACCAGATGGGGAAGGTGGCAACGTGCATAAACTAAGTTCAGGTGAAGTTGGTTACATCCGTGGTCATACCAGGCCGGCCATGTCGTAAGTGCTTGGGCCGTGTGGATGGGAAAGCAAGGGATGCAGCGGTATGCATGGTCTGGACAAGAAAAAGAGGCTGGTCCGCTAAAGTATGTTCATAGGGGAAATGAGTCAGCAGGTCAGATAGGGCTTCCCTGTACAGAGGAGTGTTTTGAGGGTTATAGCGATATACGGTCTTCCTGATAGGGGTTAACATACTAGTACATGGGGTGTGAAAAAGGCCAATAAAGAGAGAGAGAGGTACGAATGGTTAGATAGGGTGGTGCGGTGAACCAAGAAGGATGAAACTGTTGATCGTCGTCGGAGACCAAGATCATCCCAGTCTAAAGCATATATCCGCTGTGGATCATCCTCTACTCTATGGAACTTCGTTTGCCTGGACCCAGTCCTGGCATTAAAATCGCCAGCCAAAAGAATATAACCCTGCTCCTCGTATCTGATAATGTCTGAAGAGATATCCATGTAAAGTGACTCCTTATCTGATGTGGAAACTGATGTATTTGGAGGAAAATAACAAATGGCCGTAAAGAGGTCTCGGTCCAGGCTCATGAAGGTCCGGTTCACCCGAATCCAAATATAGCTCGCTCGCTCGTTAGTATGTATCAACTCGACCCAAGGCTGAATGGAGTCGCGAACTAAGCAGGCCACCCCACCAGAACCTCGATCTGTCACTGCTCTCGTCGCCCTCCGATGTGCAGAATACCAACAAAAACCCTCAACCGTCGGTAATCCTCTCTCTGGACTCTCATGTGTCTCATTGAGTAGTAAGATATGACCCTCCGCACAAAAATCTCTAAAATCCCCTGCTGTAGCTGAAGAGTGAATGCCATTGCAGTTCCATAACCGCAACCGCAATGCTCTAGAAAGAGCCCCCGAACCGCTACCTAGTCCGGGGGGCCATAATCCCTATTTATCAGGATTCGGAGGATCAATGTACCGAGCCTTACCATTCCGATAAATTTCCCTCTTCCCCAAAGCTTTTGCCTCACTGAATGCT
Organism: Diphasiastrum complanatum; assembly: GCA_029204225.1. NCBI lineage: Eukaryota > Viridiplantae > Streptophyta > Lycopodiopsida > Lycopodiales > Lycopodiaceae > Diphasiastrum > Diphasiastrum complanatum. The sequence continues at coordinate 56,487,024 of CM055104.1, read as the reverse complement.
TTCTTCCGATCCGCAACCTGCATGGGAGTGAGATCATCATCCATAAATATAAGTGTACCTCTAAGCTTTGCCCGCAGTTTGAGGGTTGTCCGTCTTTCTTCCGAAGTCGTGAAGCGAACAATGAGTGTGGAAGGATCTCTCTTGGTTCTCCAAGCTCTATCCAATCCTTCGGAGTGGTGGGAGAGTGTACTTGAAAGAAAGTTGTTTGCTTCGTCATTGGATCCTTGGTGTCTTCCACCCCTTGGACCCTAATATTCAGGGATTTGTACTCCCGCATTTGCTCTTCGGATATGGTGGCTGAAATGACTCGGTTGAAGGAGGGTGTACCTTCCTTGACGTGCCCCTTGAAAAGAGAGGCCCACGTTTGTGTTGCTCTATCTTCTCTTCCAACTGTTGAATTTTTGTAGGTTCTCCTTGTTTGCTTATTGCTGTCTCCAAAGAAGTAATCCGGGTGAGCATGATTTCTCGTTCGACGGACATAGATTGAATGGTTGCTTGAAGCTGTCCCATTTCCTTTCGTAGAGAGTTGGATTCTTGTTTGATCTGCTCGATGTAGGAGAGAATGTACTGCTCAAATGATTTGGTTGGTGTATAGATTTTGGGAAGCGAGAAAGAGGAGCGAGCAGAGGGAGGGCATGGAGTATGGAACGCTGACCCTTTATCAACCACGTCATCTGGAGTAGAAGTGGAGGCTCCATCCTTACTAGCCGTAGAGGCATCATTATGGCATTGCGTGCTGCATCGATGGTGGACAGCAGTACCAGTTCTTCAACAATGGTGGACAACAACATTGGGGTGGCAGACCATGATGGTGATTCATCTGGTGGCAGCGATGGTGAGGCCAATGATGGAGGATTAGGATGCGATGGAGCATCAGAATGCGTTGGCGCAGCAGTAGTAGTAATACGCCATCTCCCTACTGCTGTACCCAACCAACGAAGGCTATCAGCGGGCCAGTGGGACAGATCACTGCCAGATCAGCGGGACAGCGCCAGGCAGTCAGCGGACTGCACCATCGCGACCAACGCCCACCATAGAGAGAGAGAGAGAGAGAGAGAGAGAGAGAGAGAGAGAGAGAGAGAGAGAGAAAGAAAGAAAGAAAGAAAGCTTTATTAATGTCTTTTCCATGCCAAAAGGCATATAAGACTAATGAAGTACATGTCAAGTATGTGGTAACAATGGGAGCGTATAAAAACGTCTCCAAACTGTAATAAAGAAAAACATCTAGTGCAAACTAACATAGACATGTGTATGCGAGAGTGTGCGCATAGTAATCATATGTATCTATAGTAGGATGTCAAGGTTGTGCTACTGCTGTGCTGATGCTGTAAAAAGATGTGATGCGAGCCACAGAATGGGGAAGCGCTGGAGCCTGCCGGCGTCGTCTGTGAGCATGAGCACATGCATGTGTAATAGTAGTAGTACGCCTCTATGTAGGATGTCTGGTAATCCTGGTAGTAACATGATGGTGGGAGGTACACTGTCTCTGATCTCTATGAGCATGAGAGCGGCCATCATCCCCGTCGTCGTCATAATCATAATCCTCATCATCAAGCACTAAATCACGTGATCTCTGCCTAGTAAAGAATGAAGTAATTAATGATTGTGAGGTAAAATGCTGGGGTGTCTCGTATAAATCTCTCCGTAGTATGGACATCTCGCGTACCATCATAGCGACACATCGTGGGTCCTCATAAGCTATGAGAGAGCGTAGAGTAGTAGGCATCCCTCGGAACAGGCAATAATATCGCCCTCTAATGTCATAATATACAGGGCACCTAAAGATAAAGTGCTCCTCAGACTCCACCTCACCTAGAGAACATAACTGGCAAATCCGCTCCTCTCTGGGAATACCATGGAACCTCCTAGTCTCAATAGCTAGCTGATGAGAGGACACCTTGAGCTGCCCAATGTGAATCTGAGGCAATGTGACAATCCCGAGTCCAAGTAGCATGGCATGACCGAGGTCCCCGATGCATCTATCTCCAAGAAATGAGTCCGGTAGAAAGCTGGCTTAACCCCTAACTGGTTACGAATGACACAAGTAGGAGGTGAGAGGCCTGAGAGAACCATGATAACTTGTAGCCCTGATCGTGAAGACGCTGTGAAGAGGATAGTGCAACTTTTATGTATCGCCTGTCTATCTCTGGTAACATCTGTATCCTCTGTAGGTGATAACCTGAAGAGTTGCCTCGATCTGTATAGGTGGAACTGCAAACTCGGCCAGGAGAATCTCATGTGGAACAGAAGGTTTTGCTCGAATCAACCGAGCTAGCATGGTGGTTTGTAATTGTGAGAGACTGGCCCAGTGTGAAGAAGGGAGACGTACACCATGTCTCTGCCGCATATAAAGTCGTGGGAGTAACAATGGTATCAAAGAGGTGACACTTACTGCGAGCATCCTGGATGGACTTCCGGAAGCAAAATCGCTCTAGCTGAACAAGGGAAGCATGTCCCTTCCCCAGTCGAGTGGTAGCGGCCTGTCTCATGCTAAAAGTAGGACCTGAGAAAAGGACCCCTAGGTATGTATAGGAAGGGACCACTTCTAGAACTTGCCCACCCAAAGTAAGCTCCTGTCTCTGCATGAATGCTCTCTAAGTGTTGAAGACCATAACCTTGGTCTTTCTAATGTTCACCCCTAGGCCCCATCTGGTACAAAACTCATGCAAGCAATCCAACTGTCGTTGTAGACCCTCTCTGGTCGGTGAGACCAATACCACATCATCGGCATAAAGGAGGATAGCAATCAAGATGTCACCAAGCCTGCAGCCAGGACCTGTGTAATGACTCTCTCCAAATCATCAATATACAAGCCAAAGAGGACTGGTGAGAGGGAACAACCCTGCTTCACCCCAATAGTGCTCCAGATTTGATCAGATATGCCATTGCTATGTCGGAAACAGCCCAGGACACGCTCATAAAGTGCCATCACAGCAAGAACAATGTCGGTGGAGAAGCCGAGGTCTCGAAGTCTTTGGATGAGCAATGAGCGAGGAATAGAATCAAAGGCTTTCTTGAAGTCCACAAAACAACAGTAAACCCTCTCTCTCCTGTGCTTAGCCTCCTCAATCAAGGCACGCAGTGTGAAGATGTGATCAACAGTAGAATAATGGGCTCGAAAACCAGCCTGACCCATGGCATGTAGTCTCCTAGTCTCCGCCTCTGAGCTTACAACAGAGTGTAATATAGTACCATATAGTTTCGCCAGGACATGCCCAATCATTATGGTGCGGTAGTTACTCGGAATCATGGGGTCACCATTCTTATGGATGGGGTGGATAATGTTAGTGCACCAGGAGGATGGGAAACCGGAAACAACTGCGGAGTTAAGAAGGGTGGCAATAGTGGGGGCGAGTAAGTCGGAGGCATGGGAAAGGAGTTCAGATTCAAGGTCTTCGATGTCTTTGGCCCTATGGGACTTCATCTTCTTAATGGCTGCAAGTACCATGTCAAATGTGAAGAAGAACTCAGATGGCCGTGGAGATATGGAGATAGGTGCGTTGGTAGGGACCGTGTACAGGCTAGTAGCATAATCGGTCCAAATGCGGATGTCCTCTAGGAGAGGTGGTGGAGAGCGAGGAATGAACTCACACCAAAAAAGCGCCTGAAGAAGAGCTGAAAAGAAGGTCAATGAGGCGTTTCCCTTCAGAATCATCATGGGAACGTTTCTTACGACGGAGAGCACGATGGTAGCAGCGTCGGGAAGATCGAAGCAGATGTGGGGAGTAGGTTACTGACTGATGAAGAGAACGACACTCGGTATTGTATCAAGGAGGGTGTAGTGGTCGAGGTGTGCGTCGGGTCTTTCTGGGGTGGGGTTTTGTGGGGAGGGTTAATGATGCGGCCGTGTGGAGAGAGGTGGTGAGAAAGTCAGCCTGGGTGTCGACTGGACTGTCATGAGGAAAGGAGTGTAGAAGTGAAGCCAAGGATTGCCGGTATAGTGGCATGTAAGTGGGATCAAATGTGTACGTGGGTGCTCGGGTAAGCATGGGTAGTGTAGGTGAATGAGTGGGTGGAAGGTGGCCGATGTCGAAGGAGAGAAATGAGTGATCAGAAAGGTTGATGGGGAAAACGTGAAAGTCAGAGACTGTGGGTACAAAGGATGGTGACCCCATGAGATAGTCAACGACACTATGTCCTCCACTGTGAGGGTGGCATGTATAACTGTTTGAATGTGGCCAACAGGGTAAGCCATTATAAATGGCTAGCTCATGTGCCTCTCCAAACTGCAATAAGTGCTCACCATATGAAGTAGTAGGTTCCAAACTGTGCGCGGAGGTCTTGGTAACTCCAAGCATATCACTGTCCAAGGCACGAACACGTAGCTGATCAGTGATGTCGAAGAACTCTGTCTGTCGTGAAGATGTCCGGGCATTAAAATCCTCTGTGAGGAGAATATAGTTACGAATAGAGCCACAACTGATCTAGAGCTAAGCTATGAAAGCAGCACATAAGCAAGACTTAAGCTATGAAAGCAGCACATAAGCAAGACTTAACCCTAGAAAGCAGGAAAGAGAGAGATTAAGGAGACTAAAGAGAGAGATCAATATCATCAGTTGAATAACAAATGACACAGTTTCCCTACTTATAGCCAAGAGGAAGCCCTAAAAGGAAGCTTCCGGTGGCTAGGGCCCAACTGGGAGGGAAAATAGTGCGCCCTCCAAAAAGGCCCCCACTCTCCAGTAATGTCCAAATGGCCTAATAATGAATAATAAGGCCAAAGGCCAACCATATAGTCTAAGTGTCACTAATGAATAAACAAGGGCCCAAGGCCTGCTTATGCATAAAGTGAAGTAAATTACATTCTCCGAGTCCATAACTCTCCCTGGCACAAAAGAAAATGACCCAACTGCCGAAAAGAAACTGGATCAAGTAGCAACAAGCCCTGGTGCATCAACAACTAGAACAACATCTGATGTAGAGGAATCAACAAGTGCATCAAGAGCACGAGCCTGATCCGCAAGTGATGGTGTATGATAAAAGACATCAATAGGCTCCCATGTGGCCTCCTCAATAGGACGGCCATCCCACTGGACCAAAAACTGAATCTGCCGGCGGCGTCGACTATGGTATAGACGAACCTGTAATATAGCAGCAGGTAAATGGAAATAACTCTGGAGCAGTAGGAAACTCAGCATCACAAGGAGCATGATCCTCAATAGCAGCACGTAATACATCACAGGCGCGTGTGGAAGCAGGAAGCTGTAAGCGATATGTAACTGGACTAAGAATCTCCAAAATGCGATAAGGCCCATAATAACGTGGTGCAAGCTTCTCAGTAGAAACATGGCCCTGGACAAAATGATGACGTGCAAACCGTAGGCGTAGATAAACCATATCTCCAAGCTGAAACTCAACATGGCGGCGGTGACGATCAACTGAGGTCTGATAACGCTGCTGAACATGCTGTAAATGAGAACTGGCCCGGGTAATAAGCTCTCGAGCACCAAGGTATCCAAAAAGCCCGAGAAGGTAGAACTGCATCAGCACCAGGAAGCCAATAAGGATGGACACTCATCGCGAATAGCCGCATGATACACGTAACCATCAACCATATGTGCAAGGTGCCCCAAGAAAAGATAGTAGCATCGGAAGACTAGCACCAAGGAGATCATCCTGACAAAGGATAGCTTAAAATGGAGAAATATGCACCAACATGGTCAAAAGCCCAAGGTATCCATAGGGCCCATGAATGAGACAATGGCATACGGTACCCTTAAGGCCCATATCACGAGAAGAGTAGCATGCCAAAAGCTCCAGAAGGTCCAAGAAATCAATGCATCATCTAAAAAGACATGATGCATGAAAATAGTAGCAACAAATCTAGAAATAGTAAAGGCCCCAACTGACAAACTGTAGCCGAAAAACTCATCCAGAAAGGCCTCATACGGACATACCAATCCATCATAGGATACACCAAAAACGGATGGAGAATCGGATGACCCATCGGAACTGGCCTCAAGTGTAATCCCAAAGTACACACCAAGCGCACAAGTGAGGAATAGAAGAAATGCACTGGAACGAGGAACAGGTTCCGCAACATCAGTAGCAAGCATCGGAGCAATATCCACGTGTAGCTGGGAATGAGTATCAAAGCACATATGAGCAACACTGAAGTATATGGCGGCAACATCCCCAAAAATGCCAAGCCTGACAATGAGCAACAATCCAAGGAACAGATAGAGAGCCACATGCATAATCATAGAGATATCCGCACCATAGGCGATTTGTAATATGGAAAAACCAGCACCAATCAACAGGTCCAAATGAAAACCAAGCTATATGTAACAACCAGGAATGCCATATATCCATAGCATCGGCATGGACTGCAGCAAACCTATACGTAGAAACACCAGGAGACGGAAGGATGTCCGTGTACTCATCTAGAAAGATCCCAGCATATAAATACCCTAGATAAGTAAAAGTGATCATCTGGCAAATATCCTCGGATGAAAAATGTGTAACAGTAAGGACCAAAGGCGCATGAATCATGTCAGGAACCGTAGAAATATCATGAGGTAGATTACAAACCTCAAGCAGAGATCCATGGAGTAAAGCGAAAGAAGATACAACCTGATCACCAATAGCGAGGGAACCATCAAACGTGGACCCATGAAGAACCCCATAGAAATCAGCAGGAACATCGACCATAACAGACTCAAGAGATGGAGATATGGAGACCAATGGAGAAGATACTGCACCAACCACCGAACCAGGAGGGCAATCTGAAGTATGTGCAAAAGCAATAGTAGAAATACCACCAAGGTATACGGTCTCAATATCAATGAAACCAGGAATGACCACTGAATACAATATCTGTGAATCAAGGCATATAGGCGCAAGGCACACAGCAACAACCTGTAAATCCGAAGCAGCATCAACCTGAGGAAGAGGACCCACGGATGGTGAAAGTGAAGCAACAACTGATGTACTTTGAATGGAAAGAAGAGCTGCATCGTTAGCCTTTGGCAGGCTACGCATAAACTGCTTCCCGGTAACCAATTGGAAGTCTCCCTGAGAATCAATGCCAACAAGTGAGTGTGTAACTGCATCAAGTACAAATGTCAATGTCTGCTGTGTCAACGGCTCCAAGAGATGCAAACCAATCAGCACCAAGGATAAGATCATAACGCTCCATAGGAATAATGTAAAGATCTGCCTGTCCAGAAAAATCTCCAATGTGGTATGGTAAACGCTGAAACATCTGAGAACTAGGAAAAGAATGGGAACTGGCAACCTCAACTGTGAGAGGCTGTGAAGCAGGAACAGGTGAAGCACGTATCCGACTAGTGATATAACTGCTAATAAAAGAATGAGTGCTGCCAGTATCAACTAAAGCAATATACTCACGACCTGTAATACGTACACGTAACCGAATGGAGCGAGGACCAGGACGCCTTGTCCAAGTAGCATAGGCAAGTAGCATGAAGTAAATTAGTGGAAGGCTTAGAGAATAGGTCAGGCTCATCAGAAATATGAATGTAGATATTGGAATCATCTGGAGTAGTGCCCTCATGGTAAAAAAACAGCAGTAGTAGGGAGAGGCTCACGGCAATCACGGGCAAAATGGTCAGGACTCTTACAACGAAAGGAAAGACGCTGCTGCTGAAGGTCAGCGAACTCTGCAGACGTGTAACGTCGGACAAAAGCAGGTCGAGGAGTCGGAGGACGAGGAGACGAAGGGACAATGGAGAGAGCTGGAACAGAAGGGGCAGGTGTATGGGTGGACGCAGCGGGAAAAGATGAAGCAGAAGGATGTGGTCGGGAGAAGCGGGAAGGAAGAGTGTCAGAGTACTTATGCTGTAAAGTACTGGCAAGAGACATCGCCTCAACAAGTGTGGGAGGGCGGAAGGAAGAAACATCATAACGTAAAGCACCACGAAGCCCAACAAGGTAACAAGAAATAAGCTCAGTAGGCTGTAGATCTGTGAAAAGATAAGAAAGCTCCATAAACTGATCTGTATAAGAAGCAAGATCACTGGTCTGAGTGAGACTACGAAATGTATCACGTTGGCGGTCGAGCCACTGCGGGTCAATCTAGCATGACGGAGGTCACGGCGAAAAGTATGCCATAAATGGAGCCCTTCCCGATCAAGATCAGCTCTATAAACTTGCCACCACGTGGCGGCGTGTCCATCTAAATGTAAAGCAGCCAACTGGATCTTCTGAGGATCAGTCTTAGGGTAGATCTGAAAATATGTGTCAAGCTTAGCAAACCAATTCTCTAATAAGTTCCCGTCAGAGGAACCGGAATAGGTAGCAAGCTGTAACCTATCACGAAAATCTCGAGCAAAGTGTGGCTCAGGAAGTGGGGGACGTGAAAAGAAACGAGGAGATGGGTTAGGTGGAATGAACGGTCCACCATCAGGCTGACTAGCAGAGGAAGATGGAAGTCCAAATGGAGGGGGAGTCCCAAATGAAGGAAAAACAGGACCTTTACCAGGACCATGAGGCTGTAAAGAATCAATCTGTGACTGCATAGTAGCAAAGCCGGTCATAACGGTATCGAAGCGAAGAACGAGGCCAGAAAGGGTCTCATCCATGCGACGAAACTGATCGGATAAGGTTTCTTGAGTAGTCTCACTCGGGGTAGTTGAATGTGCCATAATGATAGTGTAAGGAATAGATGAAAACTTGAGAGAGCGGACTCTTGTCGTCACCCCAAATTAGTCTATTAAAACCACTATTATCACAACTAAGAAAGGACAGCAATCAACAAATGAAAAAAAGTGAAAATGAAGGCTGTAAAAATGCGATGGACAGCCAGGAGGCAAGTGACAAATTGGAGTATCAAACGGAGTCGGAATTTCGTGAAATTTGGTTGAGGATGGGCGATGGACAGGCTGCAAACAAGGTGTGAAAAATGGCTGCAAACGGAGACAAAAACGGACGAAAGTGACAATTATGAAGCGGTTGGACAGCCTGCAAACAAAAGTGAAAAGAGGGCTGAAAATGGAAGGAGGAATGGACGAAAGAGATGAGGGAATTGGGCGCTGGAGAGCCTGCAAACAAGCTGGAAATGGGTGATAGAGGGTTGGAACTTGGGCGCCAGAAATATTCTGCCCAAATTTTTTTTTTTCGGCCGCCAAATTTAGCGGAAGTACTTCCGCTAACTATTTGCTAAAGCTCCACCAAGGAAAATGCTTTGATAGGAGCTGGTCCTCCTCCAAACTGTGCTGAATGTTGCTGAAGCAAAGAGACGAAAGCCCTCAGCAAAGAGAGAAAAATCAGCAAGGAAAATGGGCACCCAATCAGAAAATCAGATCTGAAATCCAGCAATCAAGAAAGTGCTTGGATACCAAGATTCGGATAGAGCCACAGCTGATCTAGTGCTAAGCTATGAAAGCATCACATAAGCAAGACTTAAGCTATGAAAGCAGCACATAAGCAAGATAGTGGTGCCACGAAGCTTAGCTCTGCACCGCAAAGCATCTCGGCGACTCTCTAGAGAAGTGAAACGGATAGTGAGTGTAGCTGCATCTCTGGTGGTCCTCCAAGATGTATCTAGCCCATCTGTCATATGTCCTAGACTAGTCTCGAGAAATCTCCTGGCTTCAGCAATGGCATCCTGTGTGTCCGGTATCCCACGAACCTTGATGTTGTGGGCCTTTTGCTCCCTTGACCTCCAGCAGCGGAGCTGTGTGGTGGGGCGATGGCAGCAGCGGACAGGTTAGGGCCATCTGCGGACAGGTAGCTAGGTGCGATGGAGACAGCCGAAGGAAGCGGAGCTGCGGTGGAGTCAGCAGCTGAGCGTGGAGAGTGGGGGGAGTTACCTCCCCCTCGCTTGCATGGAGCCATGTGGTGGAGCGCTGGCAGCAGAGAGAGAGAGAGAGAGAGCTTTATTAATGTCTTTTCTCACCAAAAGGCATGTAAGACAAATAAGTACATATCAAGTATGTGGACCACAAGGGAGCATATGAAAAACGTCTCCTAGACTGAAAGAAAAGCATATAAAAAAGATCTAAATACAAGTACCAGTGTTAAATAGACCAAAAAGGTATAAAGCAAGAATTAGCTATGTATAATGGGAGCAAGCCGCAGATCATGTCCTAGAGGTGATAATGATACTGCTGCTACTGCTGCTGCTACTACTGAAGAAAGATGTAATACAGGCCGCAATGGGGAGTGAAACTGAGATCCGCTGCCGTCGTCGAATGAGGACGTCTCCTCGTGGTAGGACGAATAGGTCTGACTGCAGGGTAATGCTGGGAGGTGCAGTGCCTCTGATCTCTGTGGGAAGTCGTGTCCTCATCATCAACATCATCGTCTGAGTCTGGGGCTGGTCGTGAGCGTCGTCTACAGAAAAAGGAGGTAATCTGAAGCTGTGTCTGGAGTAGTCTGACGCAGAGGCTGGAGATCTCGTCGTAATAGAAGCATCTCTCGGATCATATGTGCAACACAGCGTGGATCCTCATACGTAACAAGTGAGCACAAAGTAAGTGGTGTATCCCTGAACAAGCAATAGTATCTGCTGCGAATCTCATAATAAACTGGGCAAATGAAGATAAAATGCTGCTTAGTCTCCACCGCATCAAGGGAACATAGCTAGCAGATCCTATTTTCTCGTGGGGTACCCTGAAACCGACCAATGATGTAAAGAGACACAGAGCTGACCCAATATGAATCTGAGACCATGTGATAACCCAGAGCGTAGATAGTGTGGTAGAAGTGGAGACCCTGATACATTAGTCTCCAAGAAATGAAGCCGATAAAAGTCAGGTTTGGCACCCAACTGACCATGCTAGGCTCGATCAAGGTAAGCTCTATAGATGAATCGTCAGATGTAATCATGGGTACCAGAAGGAAGTGCAATGATAGAGATACCGAGTGTGCCAAGAAGTCTGAAGGCCTGAGAGAACCAAGCCAAATGGTAGCCCTGATTGTGAAGGCTCTGGGATGAAATGAGTGCAGCCTGAGTATATTTCTGCTCAGAAGACTGGAACGCACTGACGCGCTGTATATATGTGATGACCTGGAGTAGGGCATCAAGGTACATAGGCGGGACCGCAAACTCAGCAAGGATGATCTGGTGTGGAATTGAAGGCTTAGCCCGAATCATGCGTGAGAGCATAGTGATCTGTAATCGCGAGATACTGGCCCAGTCAGATGAAGTAAGACCAGTGCACCATACAACTGATGCATATAGGGCTGTAGGAGAACAATGGTGTCAAAAAGCCGACACTTACTCGTGGCATCTCGAATAGACTTACGGAAGCAAAATCTCTCCATCTGGGTAAGGGAGGCATGGCCTTTCCCAAGCCTACTTGAAGCTGCCTGTCTCATACTAAATATAGGACCAATAAAAAGTGTGCCTAAGTAAGTGTAGGATGGAACAATCTCCAGCGGCCGACTGTCAAGAAGGAGCTCTTGTCTCAACATGAAGCTCCTGGAAGTGTTGAAGACCATCACCTTGGTCTTCGCAACATTCACCCCTAGGCCCCATCTGGAACAGAAACCATGAAGACAATCAATCTATCTCTGTAACCCCTCTCTAGTAGGTGAAAGTAGAACCACATCATCTGCATAAAGAAGAATAGCGATCAAGATGTCACCAAGTCTGCACTCAGAACCACCACACTGCTCGATAACTCGCTCCAACTCATCAATATATAAGCCAAAAAGTGTAGGGGAGAGGGAACGTCCCTGCTTCACCCCAATAGTGCTCATGATCTGCTCTGAGAGACCTCTGTCACTTCGGAAACATCCCATTACTTTCTCATAGAGTGCCATCACTACTAGGATTGTGTCATCAGAAAAACCAAGGTCTCGTATTCGCTGATTGAGTAAGGAGCGTGGGACAAAGTCGAAGGCTTTCCTGAAGTCCACGAAGCAACAATAAAATCGCTCTCGCCGGTGCCGAGCTTCCTCAATAATGGCTCTGAGAGTAAAGATATGATCAATAGTAGAATAATGGGCTCTAAATCCAGCCTGGCCCATAGCATGCAATCTCTTGGTCTCTGCCTCAGTACTCACAGCTGATTGAAGAATAATGCCATACAACTTCGTGATAACGTGCCCAATCATAAGAGTCCAGTAGTTACTAGGATTCATGGGATCACCATTTTTGTGTATGGGGTGGATGATGTGGGTGCACCAAGAAGAAGGAAAACCGGAGACAACGACTTGATTGAGTAAAGTGGCTAGGAGAAGTGATAGTAAATTAACAGCATGGATTAAAAGCTCGGATTCAAGGTCATCAATATCCTTGGCTTTACTGGTATTCAGTTTCTTGATGGCATTGTAGTGAAGAAGGTCTAGGGGAGATGGAAATAGGTGTGTCAGTATCAATGGTATATAAGGCAGTGGCATAATCAGTCCAAATGCGCAAATCATCTAGGAGCGGAGGTGGAGCACGGGGAATGAACTCACGCCAGAATGCGCCTGTGGAAGAACTATAGAGAAGACCAATAAGTCGTCGCTCTTCCAAACTATCATATGCCCGTTTCTTCCGACGAAGTAAGCGGGTAAAGAGAGGACGTGTGGATTGCAAGAGATGAGGTGTGTGTATGCGAGCATGTGGTTCATCGTCATACCAAGGTGGGCGCACCGATCTAGGCTTGGTGTTTTGTTTGTGTTTGTTATGATGGGGTTTATAAGGAAAGGAAGCAGTGGCAGCCGTATGGAGTGTTGTGGTAAGGAAGGAAGCTTGCGCTTCAAGTGAGCTATGATGTGGGAAAATGTGGAGCAGCGGGGTAAGCGAATGCTGATAGGTAGGTGCGAGTGAGTAGTCTTTGGGTGCATGAGACAATGGTGGGGGTGAGAAATGTCGAGGCAAAGAAATAGTACCAAGGCTAAAGAAAAGGAAGGAATGATCAGAGAGAGTGGTAGGAGAGATACGAAAATCATGGATGAGTGAGATGGATGATGGTGATCCCATAAGGTAATCAACAACACTATGACCGCCATTGTGGGGATGGCAAGTGTATTTGCTCGAGTCAGGCCAACAAGTTAAACCATTAAAAATGGCCAACTCATGAGCTTCTCCTAATTGCAATAAGTATTTGCCATAGGTGGTAATGGGGCCCAAAATGTCCTCAAAAATCCTAGTAACACACAAGTCATCTCCATCAAGGGCACGTACTCGAGGCTGGTCCATAGAATCATAAAAATCTGTCTGCCGTGAAGTTGTCCTTGCATTAAAGTCAACAGTGAGAAAGATGTAACCTCGCTCTGCATATCTGATAATATCTGTAGAAAGATTAGGGTGAACCCATACCCTCCACAAAGGAAGAAGATACTGGAGGGAAATAACAAGCTGCAACAAAGATGTCTCTGTCAGAACCAACGCTATGCGCGTCAATGCGGAACCAAATGTACCGTGAGTGTTCATCATGGCTGATGAACTCAAAAATAGGATGCAGTGACTCCCTATATAAGCAAGCGATCCCACCAGAACTCCTTCGAGTCCCATTTGTATCCTGGAAAAGTCGGTAAACCCCTCTCCTGAAAGAAAGAGAGAAAGAAAGAAAGAAAGAAAGAAAGCTTTATTAATGTCTTTTCCATGCCAAAAGGTGGCATATAAGACAAATAAGTACATATCAAGTATGTGGACCACATGGGAGCATATGAAAAACGTCTCTGAGACTGAAAGAAAAGCATATAAAATAGAACTAAATACAATTACCAGTGTTAACTAAACCAAACAGGTATATAAATCAAGAAATAGCTATGTATAATGGGAGCAAGCCGCATATCATGTCATGGAGGTGATGATGATACTGCTGCTACTACTGAAGAAAGATGCAATACAAGTTGCAGTGGGGAGTGAAACTGAGATCTGCTGTTGTCGTCGAATGCAGGAAGGACGTCTCCTCGTGGTAGGATGAATAGGTTGAATAGATCTGGCTGCAAGTAAATGCTAGGAGGTGCACTACCTCTGATCTCTGTGGGAAGTCATGTCCTCATCGACATCATCATCTGAGTCTGGGATTGGTCGTGAGCGTCGTCTGGAGAAAAAGGAGGTAATCTGAAGCTGTATCTGACGCAGAGGTTTGAGATCTTGTCGTAATAGAAGCATCTCTCGGATCATAAGTGCAACACAGCGTGGATCCTCATAGGTAACAAGTGAGCGCAAAGTGAGTGGTGTATCCCTGAACAAGCAATAGTATCTGCTGCGAATCTCATAATAAGCTGGGCAAATGAAGATAAAATGCTGCTCAGTCTCCACCGCACCGAAGGAACATAGCTGGCAGATCCTATCCTCTCGTGGGGTATCCTAAAACCGACCAATCTCAATCTCAAGCTGGTGTGAAGAGACACGGAGCTGACCCAATATGAATCTGAGACCATGTGATAACCTAGAGCGTAGGTAGTGTGGTAGAAGTGGGGACTCTGATACATCAATCTCCAAAAAATGAAGCTGATAAAAGTCGGATTTGACACTCAACTGACCCTGCCAAGCTCGATCAAGGTAAGCTCTATAGATGAATCGTCGGATGTAGTAGACAATCAATCTGTCTCTGTAGAACCACATCATCTGCATAAAGAAGAATAGCGATCAAGATGTCTCCAAGTCTGCAACCAGATCCGCCACACTGCTCAATAACCCTCTCCAACTCATCAATATATAATCCAAAAAGTGTGGGAGAGAGGGAACATCCTTGCTTCACCCCAATAGTGCTCTTGATCTCCTCTGAGATACCTCTGTCACTCCGAAAACATCCCAATACTCTCATAAAGTGCCATCACTGCTAGGACTGTGTCATCTGAGAAACCAAGGTCTCGTATCCGTTGAATGAGTAAAGAGTGTGGGGCAGAGTCGAAGGCTGTCCTGAAGTCAACGAAGCAACAATAAACTTGTTCTCGCCGGTGCCGAGCTTCCTCAATAATGGCTCTGAGAGTAAAGATATGATCTATAGTAGAATAATGGGCTCTAAATCCAGCCTAGCCCATAGCATGCAATCTCCTGGTCTTTGCTTTAGTACTCACAACTGATTGAAGAATAATGCCATACAACTTCGTGATAACGTGCCCAATCATAAGAGTTAGATAGTTACTAGGATTCATGGGATCACCATTTTTGTGTATGGGATGGATGATGTTGGTCCACCAAGAAGGAAAACCAAAGACAACGGCTTGATTGAGTAGAGTGGCTAGGAGAGTTGATAATAAATCAGCGGCATGGATTAAAAGCTCAGATTCAAGGTCATCAATATCCCTGGCTTTACTGGTGTTCAGTTTCTTGATGGCATTGTGGACCATGTCAGTAGTGAAGAAGGTAAACTCAGAAGGTCTAGGGGAGATGGAAATAGCTGTGTCAGTATCAATGGTATATAAGGCAGTGGCATAATTAGTTTAAATGCGCAGATCATCAAGGAGCGGAGGTGGAGCACGGGGAATGAACTCACGCCAGGATGCGCCTGTGGAAGAACTGTAGAGGAGACCAATAAGTCGTCGTTTTTCCAAACTATCATATGCCTGTTTCTTACGACGGATTAAGCGAGTAAAGAGACGATGTGTGGATTGCAAGAGATGAGGTGTGTGTATGCGAGCATGTGTGACAAGGTGATGGTGGGAACGACACTCATCGTCATACCAAGGTGGTGGCACCGATCTAGGCTTGGTGTTTTGTTTTTGTTTGTTATGATGGGGTTTATAAGGGAAGGAAGCAGCGGCAGCCGTATGGAGTGCTGTGGTAAGGAAGGAAGCTTGTGCTTCAAGCAAGCTATGATGTGGGAAAATGTGGAATAGCGGGGTAAGCAAATGCTGATAGGTAGGTGTGAGTGAGTGGTCAAAAATGTATTTGGGTGCACAAGACAATGGTGGGGGTGAGAACTGTCGAGGCAAAGAAATAGTACCAAGGCTAAAGAAAAGGAAGGAATGATCAGAGAGAGTGTTACGAGAGATACAAAAATCATGGATGAGTGAGATGGATGAAGGTGATCCCATGAGGTAATCAACAACACTGTGGCCGCCACTGCGGGGATGGCAGGTGTATCTGCTCGAGTCGGGCCAGCAAGTTAAACCATTAAAAAGGGCCAACTCATGAGCTTCTCCTAATTGCAATAAGTATTCGCCATAGGTGGTAATGGGGCCCAAAATGTCCTCGAAAATCCTAGTAACACACAAGTCATCTCCATCAAGGGCACGTACACGAAGCTGGTGTCGTGAAGCTGTCCTGGCATTAAAGTCACCAGTGAGAAAGATATAACCTCGTTCTGCATATCTGATAATATCTTTAGAAAGATCAATGTAGGGTGAACAAATACCCTCCACAAAGGAAGAAGATACTGGAGGGAAATAACAAGCTGCAACAAAGATGTCTCTGTCAGAACCAACGCTATGCGCGTCAATGCGGAACCAAATATACCGTGAGTGTTCATCATGGTTGATGAACTCAAAAATAGGATGCAGTGACTCCCTCTATAGGCAAGTGACCCCACCAGAACCCCTCCCACTAGCAGATCTCACCACATGTTGATAGACCGAGTCCCATATGTATCCTGGAAAAGTCGGTAAACCCCTCTCCTGACTCTCATGAGTCTCCATGAAAAGTAATAAATCTCTCTCACCAATGAAGTCAATCAGATCACCAGCAATGGACGATGAATGTATGTCGTTGCAAATCCAAACCCCAAGCTGCAAGCGGCGTTGATGGGGCCCCTATATGCTCCCAATACTGGGCACCCCAATTCCCTATTTTTCAGCATCCTTAGACACATTGTCAATCGACCATCCCTGTAGATAACACGTCTACCTGCCATTTTATCTTCTTGGAAGGCTTTATGCCTTTCCTCAACCTGTATGTACAAGGATGTAAAGCGGATGATGAGGGTAGCATCATCTCTGGTTCTCCATGCTGAATCTATATCTCTATTGTGATGCCCAAGTGTAGTTTCAAGGAAACCTTTTGCTTAATGTCCTTTCCATGCGAAAGGCATATAAGACTAGTAAATATACATGTCAAATGTGTGGTCTTAGTGGGAGCGTATGGAAACCGTCTCCAAAATCGTAGCGAAAGAAAACAACATAACTAAACACTATGAACTGAAATGAGTATAATGCTGGTAGATTTACAAAGTGAGGTATAACAATCTCAATATCAATATCATCACGATCTGCGACTGAGGAAGATGTGATGTGAGCTGCGACATGCAGTAATTTTGATGGTTGTTGACGTTGTCTAGGAGGATGAGAAGTATGTCTCCTCATGAGAGGATGGATAGCTTGAGCTATGACATGACTATGAATTGTGTGTTGTCTTTGATCTCTGTGAATATGTGTTTCATTGTTCATGTCATCATTGAACATTGGGTCCCGACGTGGTCTTCTCCTAGAGAAGAAAGAGGTGATATGAGACTGAGAGCTGGGATGAATCTGCTGAGCCGTCTGACATATATATCTTCGTAATAGGAGCATCTCTTGTATCATAAGTGTAGCACAACAAGGATTCTCGTATGCTATGAGTGTGCGAAGTGTGGTGGGCATGTCGCGAGACAAGCATTGGTATCTCTCTCTGATCTCATAGTATATCAGGCATCTGAAGTGAAAATGTTCCTCACCTCCCTCAAAGAGCATAACTGGCATATCCGCTCCTCTCTCGGGATATCTTGGAACCTCCCAATCTCAATAGCTAACTGATGTGATGAAATGTGGATCTGGCCAAATGTGACTCAGAGGCTGTGCGATAATCTTGAATGGTGGTAGAATTGGGAACTTGCTATGTCTAGCTCAATGAAATGAGTCTGGTAATAATCGGCTAAACCCCCAACTGGCATCGCCATGTACGATTTGGATATGCCCTATATAAAAAGTGTTTGATATGCTAATGAGTATTCGAAGGAAGATTTGTAATAGAGGATACCAAATGACTCAAGGAGGAGGTAGGATGCCTCAGAAAACATGATAGCCTGTAGCCTTGATCATGAAGATAATATAAGAAGAAAGTGCTATCTGTGTATATCTCTCCTCTGCATATGGAAGTACCTGAACTCTCTGAATACATGTGATAAGCTGGAAAGCTGTATCTATCTGTATAGGTGGAACATCAAACTCGGCAAGGAGGATCTCATGTGGAATGGAGGGCTTCGCCCGAATCATACGCGCTGACAAGGTAATCTGCAATCACAAGATACTGGCGTAGTGTGAGGAGGAAAGACTGGTACACCATATCTCTGCTGCATACAACGCTGTGGGCGTGACAATGGTATCAAAAAGTCTACACTTACTCCGAGCATCCTGAATGGACTTTAGGAAGCAAAATCTCTCTAGTTGAACAAGGGAAGCATGTCCCTTTCCAAGTCGAGTGGTAGATGCTTGTTGCATACTGAATGTAGGACCAGTGGAAAGTATCCCCAACTAAGTGCATGAAGAAACCACCTCTAGGGGCTGTCCATCGAAAATGAGCTCCCGACGTTCAGTGTCGAAGACCATATCCTTGGTTTTTGCAATGTTCACCTGCAAGCCCCATCGGGTACGAAAGACCGGTAAGCAATCCAACTGTCTCTGTAACCCCTCTCCAGTCGGGGAGACTAGTACTACCAAGTCTACAACCAGATCCATCGCATTGTGAGATGACTCTCTTCAGCTCATCAATAGATATTCCAAAGAGAATTGGTGAAAGCGAACAACCTTGCTTCACCCCAATAGTGGTCCAAATGTGCTCATAAATACCACTGCTATGTCGGAAACAACCACTCTCTCATAAAGAGCCATCACATCCAGAATGATGTCAGTGGAGAAGCCAAGGCCATGAAGTCTTTGAATGAGTATGGATTGTGGGACAAAATCAAAGGCTTTCCTGAAGTCCACAAAACAACAATAAACCTTCTCTTTCCTGTGTGCTTCGCTTCCTCGATCAAAGTCCGGAGAGTGAAGATATGGTTAGTGGTAGAGTAATGGGCTCGGAACCCTGCCGGCGGGCCCAGAGCATGTAATCTCCTGAATCTCATGGCATACTGAAGGATGGTACTATATAGCTTCCCGAGAACATGCCCAATCATGATAGTGTGATAGTTACCAGTACATGCATGGGTGATAGTATGATGAAGAGAGCGACATTCGGCGTCATACCACGGGGGGTTGTCGAGGACGGGGTGGTGAAGAATATCTGAATTTGCCTGTATGAGGTTCATAAGGGAGGGCTAGAGAGGCGGCAATTTAGAGAGATGTGGTAAGGAAAGCAGCTTGTGATTCAACTGGACTATCATGGGGAAAAGGATGGGGTAATGAGGCCAAAGACTTCAGGTAAACTGGGCCACCATTGTGGGGTGGCATGTGTAACCTCAAGAGTTTGGCGAACAAGCTACATTTTGACCAAAAGAGTTCCCAGTGTTTAGGAGAACGAGAATAGATGGTGCTCCCAAGTTAAAAGTTACTGAGAAATCTAACTCAACATTAAGGCTATGCTAATCTAAGCCACAACTTTTGCATCTTCAATTGATAGTAAATAAGACTTATAGCTCTATTTGTAGTACTTGAAGCCTTATGGCAATTTTCTCCTATGCTTACATGATCTCTCTTTTGTTTGATCTTTTTAGTCATAGCAACAATCTCCTTAAGGATAGATGGATCAAGAATTTAAAAAGCCAATGATAGCTTGTCAATAACAATAGGTGATTGAAATGTTAATTAATAGTAACTCGGTCCCAAACTTGTATATAACGCTTAGATTTGAGATTACATTGCACAATCTTTTTTGGCTGATATCAAGCGATCCTCATCTTTGTGTTTGTGTATAAGAGCCGACCCAAAGAGTTGGAGAGAACCCTTGACAAAGAATAAGTTAAATTCCTTCAAAGAACTTTGCCTCATTCTGGGAACTTTGGTGAATCAGAAAGTGGTAGTTAGTTGTTGGATTTTATAGGGTGCATTTTCGTACAACGAAATGTAAAGAGCTTTGTTTTTGTTGTTGACACTGATTCTTGTACTATTTTTCTTTGGGAATTCATCAAATCATCCCAAGAAATTAATACGCTTAAAATGTCACAAGCCTGTAGATGAAACTCCATAACGTGCTCGATTTGGAAAAAAAGCTTGTAGTACATATGTTTTGAGTTGCTATGTTTATCCATAGAATTAAATTGCATATTGCAGTTTCATAATCCTATTGATACTAAGCAATATTTGAATATTCATGGTTGTCACAGCTGCTTTGGTTGCACTTGTTCTTGCAAGAGATGGTGCACTTCTAGTTGGTGCTTTTTTACATCGTGCTCACTCTTTGGGTTGGAAGGTAATTTTCTCATTCATGTTAACATTAAATAGACTTGTACAAATGATATGATAATTAGTATTTGAATGTTATCAAAGTGAACGGTTTTTGGATCAATATATCTTTAGCAAATGCACTTTTTCTTTCCCTGTGATAATAAACCCAACTGCAGGTGGAGAGCATCGATAAGTACTTGTCTCCTAGTAACTTTGAGCAGTTGATATAGACAAGAAATCAACTGCTCTTAAAAAAACCTTTCTATTGATACCTATATTGGCACCGTAAACCTTGTTATGATACCCAAATTGGCTTTTCTGCGCTACAATTAATATTAGCTGACTAAAATAGGGTCTTTGTAGTGTTTTAATATTTTGAAAAACTACCATTAGATCCCCCATCACTTTTGCTGCAATTTGAATACCATATTGCAAAGAAAAACAAAAAAGGGTTTCGGAACGTGTTATGTACGTGTTTTAGAATGTGTTATGTACACGTTCCGGAACGCCTTATGCATCTATATATATATATATATATATATATATATATATATATATATAGATATTTTAGAGAGAGAATGTAAGTGTGCTGCTAGCCCAGTCTACTCTCCCTATGTCACACCTAGACCCGACTCTTTGCTTATTCATACATACAATCATAGATGACCGTTCCGTTTCGGAACGTGTACGAAATAGTCGTTCGAAACGCGTTCCAAAACGGAACATGACCTGAATTTTTTTTTATTCAAAATGTACAATGTAATAGTTTCGGAACGGAGGCAGATTAAGCTTCTGGAGATGGGGAGAGGCGGGGGGACCAAGTGGGCTGTGCTCCTAGTGGAAGAGAAACTCCATGCAATATCTGAAATTTTCTGAATCATGGAGTGAGTATGCCATCGTGAGTGTACGCAAGCTTTAAGTTAGTTCTCAAAATACCTCCAAAAAAAGGGATTACCAACATTATGCCTCGGATATTCATGGGAGACAGGTCTGAGCAACAGCTTCTAAGATTGCTGCCACGTGATAGGTGATCGAGGTGCCGGAGCTGAGACCCATCAGAAAGCAGGAAGAAAGGTCCCCAAGAAGGTTGAGCAGATTCGGAATTTGCAGATCAGTTAGTTTTCTGCAGCAGTGCATGGCAGGGTATAATTTTTTTTTTAAAAAAATGTGAAAAAAAGGTGGCTCGTTCCATACGTACAGAACACATTCCGTTCCGAACGTACGGAACGAAACGTACAGAAGCAGAATGTTCAAAATGGGTATCTATGCATACAATACATATGCACACATAGACAAGCTTATTTTCTGACCACACATACACAAGCACACACACACATACACATACTCACATGTACATATGCATGTGCTTACATATACATACACATACACACATACACATAAATACACGTGTATAGATTGAATATTCATATACATATACACACACATAATTGAGACTGTAAGCAGCAACAAATTGAACGTGCGAGAGTGAGAGAGACGCACGCTCGATATATCTATATCTATATATATATATATATACAAAGATATTTTAGAGAAAGAATGTAAGGGTGCTGCTAGTCCAACTCTCCCTATGTTACACCTAGACCCTACTCTTTGTCTATTCAAACATACAATACATATGCACACATACAAGCCTATTTTTTGATTACACATACACACACACATACACAAGCACACACACACACAAGCTCACACACATACACATACACATACACATATACGTACATATACAGACACACACACACACACACACACACACACACACACACACACACACACACACACACACACACACATATATATACTGGTCAAGAGTGCACATACACATACATCTACACGTGTATATATATATATATATATATATATATATATATATATATATATATCATAGTGACTGGTGGTACCGCCATTATGGTACCGCTGGTGGTACCGCCAGTACGGTACCGCCCTGGGATCCGCGGTACCAGGGCGGTACCATTTTTTAATATTTTTTATATTAAACTATTGCCTTTTACATATCAAAATAGGTTAAAAAAAGTTGAAAAAAAAGGGTTCTTGGTGTAAGAAAAGAGGGTACAGTACATGGTGCAGGGGACAGGTGCAACAACACATGGGCACTGTGGTTGAGTAGACCATGGGGCCAATGGGAGAGCAACACAGGGTGGGAGCAACACATGGGGGTAGGTATAGAGGCACATGGAGGGATGATGGGGATGCACATGGCCGATCAGGCTGTGTGGATAAATAGGCACTCACAATGCCATTGTGAGAGGCATTTTCAGAGGCTGTGAGAGAGCCAATGATAGCCAGTGAGAGAGCCAGCGAGATCCAGTGACAGGCTGTGAGAGGCTGTTTGAGAGCCAGGGTGCTGTGAGAGGTTGTTTGAGAAACAGGGTGCTGTGAGGAGAAAGTCGATTGAGATGGCAGAGCGCATACCACCGAAGCCCGAGGGCGAAGCCAGGAGGAAGCTCGAGGAAGATATCCGAAGGCACAACGAAAGACATCGGAAGCAAGAGGCAGACATTGCAGGGATGCTGCGACAGACTCGGTAGAGACACCCAGAGCTGCAGATCATCGCCCCCGCTGTGGCCCTTGCCCCCGCTGTCGAGCTGGATTTGGATGAGCAGATCGGAATGAACTTCACACGACGGCAACTCATCATGGTCAGGGAAAGGGTGGCCAGACGTCGGGCTAACCAGGAGGTAGAGCGAGAGCGACAGAACAATGCACCTGACGAGGGCAAGGAGTCGGTGGAGGATCCGTAAGCATGTTTAGAATAGATAAGGTCCAGCTGTATGTGGCGGACTGTTTCTATGTAATTTTCGGCAGTCTAGGGTGCGACAAATAACTAGATAGTTGCTTAAAAAAAAGACGGGATATGTAATGTTATCTTGATACAACGGCTGAATCAATATATAGTTGTTTTTTGTGCAACGCGAGCCTGGTTATGTGAAATGTAATCTCTGTATTTTTTTAAATGCAATGTAATACATGTGTTTATGAAATGCCGTCACGGGTTTGGGGTGTAGGGGTAATTGCTATGCTCATGATCGTTTGGAGTGCATGTGCTATCAGTTTGTTGTGGCATCAATGATCAGTTTGTAGGTGCATTTCTGTGAAGCTATCATTCTCTTTAATCGACATTACTTGAAAATACAATTCACACGCACATAGAATTTGACATAAAATTGAAAATACAGCATCACATGTACAGAGCGACATATGCACAATGTGTAGCAAATAAAATACGCCAAACACTGAATATAATGTGAAAAATGGTTTGAGTACAATGGTCGACCGTCTGCTAGAAACAAACTACTGAACCTAAAATAACAGAGCCACAATCAATGCTCTGGCTCTGACTCAGACGAATACTCTGAAGACAACTCAGGGCCCCGATCTGACTCTCGCAGCCGATATCTGTGCCTGTCTGGAACTGGCATGGGCTGTGTATCCGAGGAGGAGGACTCGTCACTAGCATCATCCCAATCTGCCTCCGCATCAGCCCCCAAGCAAGCCAAACCAACAACACCTGCTCTAGCTGGCTGTAATACTGCATCTCTAGCTGTACCGGAAGCCCTGCGTGGTCGTCCTCTCTTCCCTGGCAGTTTCTGTGCCTTGCCTTTCTTGTTCGGTGCACCCTTGGGCCTTCTTGGTCTCTTGCGGACAAGAGGAGCTGTCGATGCCTCATCACCCCCATGCAAATCACCTGGCTAGCTAGGCTGGGCCCAAGTTGAGGCCGGCTGGGATAGGGAAGCAAAAGAGGGAACTCCCTGTGCAGCTGAGCAAGGAGGATGAGCTCGTGGAGTGTGTGCCTGTGGGGCTGCTGCAGGTGGAGGAACTGGCTATGCAGGAGGCAAGTACAACGACGATATGTACTGAAAGGGGCGCTGTGGTGGCCGGTACTGGTACATCCTAGGTGCTGCCAAAGGGGGAGCCAGTGGAGTGGGTGCTGCCAAAGGAGGAGGATGTGAAGTGGGTGCTGCCACTGGAGGAGCCATTGTGGATGTGGGCGCTGCAAGAGAAAACCTGGGCATAGATGGTGGCCTGCCATGGAGACTTGGTGCTGCAGAAGTGTACGGCGTGTTATCATTTGTAAGCATTCACAAAAATTCCCCTAGTTATTTTGTTCGCCATGTAAAAGAAATAAAAAATAGAAAACATAAAACTCGAGAATCAAGGTATATTTTAAGTTGGAGACCCTTCTTGCAAGATGTTGGCAACTCCAAGGTAGTTAAAAAAATTAATTTAATTACTTAGGTTCCTAAGGTCCTAAGTTAATTATTTTAAGTTATGTCCAAACTCTTGACATGCAAGAGTCTACTTGGGTCCTAACATTTTTAATCTCTCTCTAGGTGAAATTTGTGGAACTCATGCATGGAGAGAATGCATGCAAACACCTAGAGGAACTCTACTTGACTCATCAACCTACTACCATGCAATGTAACCTTGTTCTCAACAAAAATTATAAAAGGGGCTCTTCACTCCTCCATTGAGTATCCAAGAGAGATCATTTGTGGTGGAGAAATCTATTGGAGAGGGTGGAGAGTCCCCCCCCTTACCTACATTTTTGTTCTTGATGTCTCGATGGTATTGTCTCTTCTATATATGTTCATTTCATTTTATTCTTTCCATACTGTAAAGTGTTCTTCTTGTTGTCCTGAATTATAGATCCAATCTGCCGTTTTCTAGGATCATAATTCTTAATCATTTGGTGATCCAAATTGCGTAGATCATTGCACATCTAGCCCATACACTTTCTAAAGTGTTTTTAATGCATTTTGATGATCTTGTTGAATCTTTTAGCTTGCTGTCACAGCTACATACAGATCTGGATCAGATGTTTCCAGCCAGCCGATCCATCTCTTTACAAGTGTTTTGGGTCTAGGAATACCCTACACCACTCCTAGACCTTGCATGGTTAGTGCATGCTCTTGCATGCTGGTGCATGAGCTTGCATGTTGCTGATTTTGATCTATTTTGAGTTGTAGAAGACTATCGAGGATTCCTAGGTTGGTAAACCTCGATTTAACGATCTTTTCTATCTCTATTCTCAATTTTATAACAGTGGTATTAGAGCTATGGCTTCTACTTTTACTTTTCAAGCAAGGACTATCCTGCATGGAGATCAAAGACTCGACTAATTCTGCAAGCTGAGAAGCTGTGGCCTTATGTTGATGGGACCATTCCCAAACCGCATGTACCTAATGTAATAAATATAGCAGCTTATGAAGAAGATTCGAAAAGTCTTCAAGTCTGGTTGCATGCAGATACGAAAGCTAAAGTACAGGACATCTTTCTCACTGTTGCAGGGTTTGTGACAGCCAAGGAGATGTGGGACGAACTTGCTCGAAGATTTGAGTCCAAATCACAAACTCAAATCTTGTATTTGTTTGAGCAACTTACAAGTTTAAAGTGGGATGGAATTTCAGATTGTGATACTTTTCTTTCTAAATTGCAATCTTTGTTTAGTGCTCTTCGAAGTGCAGGAAGAATAACTCCCAAGGAAGAAAAGCTTACATACCTGCTGCGAGCGCTACCACCCTCCTACATCTACAAGCGACCTGTTCTTACAGGTAAATCCTTTGAAGAGGCCATTCAAAGCCTTCGAGAGGAGTATCTCATGCAGCAAGGAGGTTCACTTTCTCAAGGAGGAGCTAAAGCTTTATATGCGGAAAAAGGCAAGGGCAAGGACAACAAATGTCAACACTGTGGTAAATCCTTTGACGAGGCCATTCAAAGCTTTCGAGAGGAGTATCTCATGCAGCAAGGAGGTTCACTTTCTCAAGGAGGAGCTAAAGCTTTATATGCGGAAAAAGGCAAGGGCAGGGACAACAAATGTCAACACTGTGGTAAAGTTGGACATTCTAAACATTCTTGTTTCTTCAATCCTTATATTTCTTGTAAATTTTTTAAGAAGACAGGACATGCAACAACATTCTGTGACAAGAGGGCACAAGATAACTTCAAAAATGCATTCAAAGGTAAACAACAAGAAGCAAAAACACATGCAGCTGCAGATGTAGCTGATAGAAGCAGACAACCTGGAAAAGGCTTTCCAGATAAGAAGTCCGAGTGTTTTTATCATCAGGAAACTGAATACAGCTGTGCCTATGTTGCACAAACCTCCACCAAGTGCATGCAGAATGATATTGAGAAATTAGTGTCTATGCATGTGCCTATGAATTTGTCTCCCATTGTGGAGAAATATTGCATGCAGGTTCCTGAAGACCTGCAACTACCTTCTATAATGAAGGAAATGATTCCAAAAGCTCACCTTGAGGGGGAGTTTCAACAAACTATTGATGATTTTTTGTCTTGTCTAGAGCAGGATGAAAACAGCTTCAGAATAGCAGATGTCAACAAGCCAAGTTACCATGAACCAATAATCTTGGACTTAGAAAATGCCTTGCTAGAATATGATCTTTTCTTGCAGGTGCAAACAGATGCAAGTGCAGTTCAACTAGTGATGCAGCCAAGTAAGGATGCAGTTTGCCTAGAGCCAGTGACAGTTTCAGAGATGACAGTTTTTGAGCCCTTGCTAGTGTTGCATGTGGCAACATCCGAAAGTGCTGATGTCCAAATGTTGGAGTGTTTGCATCAACAATCATTTATGAAGCACAACAATCCTTCAGGGGGAGCTCTTGACATCAAATCTGAAGTTGAAGAAACCTTTGATGCAGCTGAAGACTATTCCCTACAAAGGCCAAAACTACTCACCCAAGAGGAAGTGAATGCCTATTTTGATCATCTCATTATGAGGCAAATGGAGGAAAGAAGAAGTTTATACTCTTTTGAAGATTCAGAAGAGTCGGAGGACGAAGACATCTTCAATTCGCATGGAGCTGCTTACATAGTAGAGACAATCTCTACAACTCAAGGAGATGCTAGGCTTTCCAGCATTAATCAATCCGAGGTACAAGTGCATGGTGAAGTACCATTTCCTTCCATGGGAATTGGATAAGTTTTGAAATTTTTGTGCAGCTTAAGGGGGAGCTGTTATCATATGTAAGCATTCACAAAAATTCCCCTAGTTATTTTGTTCACCATGTAAAAGAAATAAAAAATAGAAAACACAAAACTCGAGAGTCAAGGTATATTTTAGGTTGGAGACCCTTCTTGCAAGATGTTGGCAACTCCAAGGTAGTTAAAAAAATTAATTTAATTACTTAGGTTCTTAAGGTCCTGAGTTAATTATTTTAAGTTGGGTCCAAACTCTTGACATGCAAGAGTCTACTTGGGTCCTAACTTTTTAATCTCTCTCTAGGTGAAATTCGTGGGACCCATGCATGGAGAGAATGCATGCAAACACCTAGAGGAACTCTACTTGACTCATCTACATACACACATACATACACATACACGTACATACACATAAACATACACCTAGACATACATACACATACGTACAACTATACATATGCATATGAAACACTAATGCTCGTGAACAGGATGAGTCTTGCACATCAGATGATGTTGTTCACCACTACTTTGGTAGGAATAGCTAGGAGATGCTACCATACTCTACCTAGAGCTTCTATCGGCACACTTGATAACACTATCAAGAATTCTTCAGTAGATATACACGTAGACATACATACAAACACATATAAATACACATACACGTACAGTTACACACACATATACATACATATACATACTCACATACACACACATACACACATACATGTACATACAGATCCACACACATACACATATACATGCACACATACATATACACTTATACATACACGTACACATACATAGACATACAAATACATACACATACACATACATTTATACATATACATATACATATACAAACACATACACATACACATACACATACACACATATACTTACACATACACATAAAGATACACACACACATATACAAATACATATACATACACATACATATACACATACAGATAGACATACACATACTCATACACATAGATATATATACACAAACACATATATAGATGTACACATACACAAACACATACATACACACACATATACATATATATTTTACCTATGCATACATACACATACACATGCACATATACACATACACATACACACCTTACACATACACATACATACACAGATATGTACACACATATACATACACATACACATATACATATACATACATATATACATATACATACATATATACATAAAAATATACATAGACAGTACACATAGACAGACATAGACACATACACATACACATACACACATCGACCGCCCGTCATCGGCGGGCACACTATGCTAGTGTATATCTATCTATATATATATATATATATATATACATATATATACTAGTAAAGAGTGCCCGTCGTTTACGGGAAATGGAGGCCGATCTAGGTGGCGGCCGATGATTTGGAAATTCAGTATGTCGTTGACGGACGATGATTTTTTCGATCTAGGTGGCGGTGGTCCCTAGGCGGCCTAAATGCGATCCTTACGCGCCGGTCCCTATGCGACCTAAATGCGGTCCCTATCCTTCGTTCAGACCGTATGTAGCCATAGGCGAGACACTGCAGTGCGGTTTGCGGTTTGTTCACTTTGTTCAGACCGTAAGCAATACTTTACAGTGCAGTTGAGGTTCGTTCACTTCGTTCAGAGCATAGGCGAGACTCTGCGATTGTGCTTCGTATGTGACCGCAATCGTTGACTTTGCGGTCCTTTGCGATGAAATGCGGTCATATGCGGTCAAAATGGGATCCTTTGCGGTATGAGAGAGAGAGAGAGAGAGAGAGAGAGAGAGAGAGAGAGAGAGAGAGAGAGAGAGAGAGAGAGAGAGAGAGAGAGAGAGAGAGAGAGCATCGTTTCCTTCGTTCAGACCGTATGTAGCCATAGGCGAGACCCTTGCATGCGGTTTAGAGTTTAGGGCAGAGCATTAACGCCGCATAGGGACCGTGAGAACCGTGAGTGAGAGCATTTACGCAACATAGGAACCGTGAGTGAGAGAGAGAGAGAGGGAGAGCATCCGAGTGAGAAAGAGAGAGAGAGCTCTCTAGAGAGATCGAGCAAGCAAGAGAGCGAGAGAGCGAGAGAGAGAGAGAGAGAGAGAGAGAGAGAGAGAGAGAGAGAGAGAGAGAGAGAATCTGAGAGAGCGATCCAGTAGAATCTGAGAGAGAGTGGTCCAGCTAGCCTGCTTGCTATTCAATAATCTGATCTGATCGATGGGCGACGATCTGTGGACTCATCTAGGTGCATAATCTTCATGGATTGTTCAGATTGCTTCTTCAAGCAGTGTGCTTCGTGCAATGTGTAGATAATGTGTGTGTGTGTGTGAGAGAGAGAGAGAGAGAGAGAGAGAGAGAGAGAGAGAGAGAGAGAGAGAGAGAGAGAGAGAGAGAGAGAGAGAGAGAGAGAGTGAGTGACCGTATGTAGCCAAATGTAGCCGTAGGCGAGACCGTATGTAGCCATAGATAGGCGAGACCCTTGCATCCGGTTTGCGGTTCGTTCAGACTGTAAGCAAGACTTTACGGTGGGTTGAGGTTCATTTACTTCGTTCAGAGCATTTAGGCTGTATAGGGACCGTGAGAACCGTGAGAGAGAGAGAGCTTCGTTCAGA
This sequence comes from Diphasiastrum complanatum, assembly GCA_029204225.1. Lineage (NCBI taxonomy): Eukaryota > Viridiplantae > Streptophyta > Lycopodiopsida > Lycopodiales > Lycopodiaceae > Diphasiastrum > Diphasiastrum complanatum. Next base: position 56,457,266 of record CM055104.1, on the reverse strand, counting down.
CCGTTTGTAGTCATCGGCGAGACCCTTGCATGCGGTTTGCGGTTCGTTTAATTCGTTCAGAGCATAGGCGAGACTTTGCGATTGTGCTTCGTATGTGACCGCAATCGTGGACTTTGCGGTCCTTTGCGATGAAATGCGGTCGTTTGTGGTCAAAATGGGATCCTTTGCGGTGTGAGAGAGAGAGAGCATCCGAGAGAGAAGAAGAAGCTTTATTAATGTCTTTTCCATGCCAAAAGGCATATAAGACTAAGGAAATACATGTCAAGTATGTGGTAACCGTGGAGCATGTAAACGCCTCCAAAAACTGTAATAAAGAAAAAAAAAGGAAACATCTAGTACAAGTTAAGATAACTACATAAATGATAATCTCTGTGCATGGTAGTCAAATGTGTCCATGTCAAGATGCCAGGTCTGTACTGGCGCTGTGGAAGGATGTAATGAGAGCTGTAGCATGAGGAAGTGCAGGAGCCTGCTGATGTCGCCTGTGAACAGGAGCATGTATAGTGTGTCTCTGTGTAAGAGGTCTGGTAGGGCGTGTAACTCTCGTGACCGCCTGAGGCTGGGTGATGCGTCGTCTCTGCATCCTAGGTCTGGGAATGTCGTCGCAATCGTTGTCAGTCACGTCTGCATCAGAGCGTGATCTCCGGCGAGAGAAGAAGGATGTAATCTGAGACTGTGAGTCTGGATAGGTGTGCTGAGCTGTCTGACATAGGTCCTGACGCAGGAGGGACATCTCACGTATCATAAGTGCCACACATCTAGGGTCCTCATATGAGATGAGGGATCGTAATGTAACTGGTGTATGACGAAAAAGGCAATGATATCGTCCTCTAATCTCATAGTAAGCTGGACATGTGAAAAGGAAATGCTCCTCTGTCTCAACCATAGATAATGAGCATAACTGACAAAAACGCTCCTCACGTGGGGTACATCGTTTCCTTCGTTTAGAGAGAGAGAGAGCATCATTTCCTTCGTTTAGACCGTTTGTAGTCATCGGCGATACCCTTGCATGCGATGCGGTTTGCGGTTCGTTCAGAGCATTAAGGCCGCATAGGGACGTGAGAACCGTGAGTGAGAGCATTTACGCCACATAGGAACCATGAGAACCGAGAGAGAGAGAGAGAGAGAGAGAGAGAGAGAGAGAGAGAGAGAGAGAGAGAGAGAGAGAGAGAGAGAGAGAGAGAGAGAGAGAGAGAGAGAGAGAGAGAATTAGAATTAGAATTAGAATTATTATTATTAACGTCTTTTGGTGCCCAGGGGCACATAAGACAAAAGAGAGTACAAAATGTGAGAAGCATTGTCTGCATAAGGACTTATTTACCAATGAAAAGACAGTAAAACTAAAACTAAAATATCGATCTCTCTGTCTCTAAGAGAAAAAGTATCCAAGCTGGACCACCAGCTGGTGAGGGTACAAAGCAAGAGAGAGAGAGAGAGAGAGAGAGAGAGAGAGAGAGAGAGAGAGAGAGAGAGAGAGAGAGAGAGAGAGAGAGAGAGAGAGCGATCCAGCAGAATCTGACAGAGAGAGAGAGAGAGAGCGGTCCAGCCAGCCTGCTTGTTAGAACCGTGTGTGTGAGAGAGAGGGAGAGCATCCGAGAGAGAGAGAGAGCATCGTGAGAACTGTGAGTGAGAGAGAGGGGAACCGTGAGAACCGTGAGCGAGAGAGAGAGAGGAACCGTGAGAACCGTGAGTGAGAGAGAGAGAGAGAAGAGAGAAAGAAAGAAAGATCTTTATTAATGTTCATGGAGTACCCTAAGGTACATAGGACTGAAAAAAAGGTACATGTCAAGTGTGCCCGGTGGGAGTGTGAAAGCTCAACCACCTAAAAGAAACAAGATTACAATAAAACAGGAAATAGTGCTATGCACAAGGAGAGTCAAGCATCATAGATGTCTCTCTGCTTTGTGAGAAAAAATGATGTAAAGTATGCTGTGGCACTGTCTCTGTGCGAGCTGCGTCTCTCTGTCGTCGAGTAGATGATCGGTGGTGTCTACGCTGTCGTGAAGTTGCAGGCCGTGGCCTGCGGGCTGGCTGTCTCTCTGGTCGACGACACTGCCTCTGTCGTCTATGTATGGTGGCATTTGGAATCTCAGCCTCTCCATCAGAGTCACTACTCTCCTGCCTCTGTCTCCGACGGGATAGACACTCCTGTATGCTCAGCTGTATCAAGGGGGAGGTGTCAGCGTCAAGACTCGCCATATGCAGGTCTATCATCTCCCGGATCATCAATGCAACACATCTGGAGTCCTCATACGATATCAAGGCAGAAAGTGCAAGTGGATGGTCTCGAAACAAGCAGTAGTATCTCCCTCAAATCTCATAGTAAGCTGGGCATCTGAAGAGAAAATGAAACTCATCCTCTATATCATGTAGATCACACATACTACAAATTCGCCCATCTTTCGGGATGCCCCTGTATCTACCAGTCTCAATGGCTAACTGGTGAGAGGAAACCCGGAACTGACCCATCACTATTCGCAGTCTGTGTGAGATACTGTCCACTAGGTATTTGGGTACAATAGGATATCCAGCAGGATCCCGAGATAGAAAATGTGTCCGATAGAACTCCGTCTTCACCCCAGATGAATCCTGCCAAGTGCTCTGAAGATATGCCCTGTATAAGTATCCTCTAATATACTGATGAGTACCAGCTGGTAGATCCGTAATGTGAATACTCAATGTGGAGAGGAGACGATAGGCCTGGGAATACCACGAGAAGGAGTGTCCCTCAGAGTGTAGGTGCTGGGAGGACGACAGAGCTGCTGCAGCATAGTGTGTGCCTCTACCCTGGAGATCCTCTAGGCGCTGTATGAATGTGACAATATGGAACAGTGCCTCTATCTGAATAGGGGGGCCGACAAACTCTGCCAATATAATATGATGTGGGATAGAGGGCTTAGCCCGTATCATCTGACAGAGCATATGAATCTGAAGTCGTGAGATGCGCGCCCACTCGGTAGTTGTCAAGCCAGTACTCCATGTCTCTGATGCATATAGAGCTGAGGGAACGACCATAGTGTCAAAGAGTCGGCACTTACTAGTCGCATCTCTAACATGTGAGCTGAAGCATAATCTCTCCAACTCTACCATCATCGATGCATAACCCTTCCGTAGTCGGGAAAATGCCGCCTGTCGCATGCTGAATGTGGGATTAGAAAATACCACCCCTAGGTATGTGTAGGAGTCAACTACCTCAAGTGGATGCTCCTCCCATAAAAGCACCTGTCGCATCATGAAGGATCTAGAGGTGTTAAATATCATAACTTTGGTTTTGGCCACATTCACTAATAGTCCCCACTGAGTACAAAAAGAGTGAAGATGCCGCTGCAAACCTTCCCTCGTCCTCGAAAGCAAAACCACATCATCAGCATATAATAGGATAGCGATAACGAGGTCACCCAATGTGCATCCCTCACCTCCCTCTGCCTGTATAACCTGCTCAAGCTCGTCTATATATAAACCAAAGAGTGTAGGGGAGAGAGGACATCCCTGCTTAACCCCAATGGTACTCTCTATCTCTGGTGATACAACTCCTGATACTCGGATACGACCAATAACTCGTCTGTACAATGCCACAACTGCCTGTATGATATCCTCTTGGAGGCCATGGTCCCAAAGTCTTTGTATCAGTAGATGTCGAGGCACAGAGTCAAAGGCCTTGCGGAAATCCACAAAGCAGCAGTATACACGCTCTCTCCTGCCGTAGCTTCCTCAATGATGGATCTTAGGGTGAAAATATGATCTGATGTGGTATATCCTGGTCTGAAACCTGCCTGACCTATGGCATGCAGTGCTCGGGTATCCATCTCTGTACTGATCTTTGACTGAAGAATAGAACCATAAACCTTGGCAAAGAGATGACTGATCATGATGGTACAATAGTTGTCGGCTTTCATGGGATCACCGCCTTTATGGATAGGGTGGATAAGCTTTGTGGACCAGGGTGAGGGGAAACCAAATGTGATAGAGCGGTTAAATAGGAGAGAGGAAGGGTGAGAGAATGTCAGCAGCTTGCGTCAAAAGTTCAGCTTCTAGATCATCAATATCCTTGGCCTTATGTAGATTTAATCGGTCAATGGCCTCTTCTAGTATGGCTGGAGAGAATATATCAGAAGTACATGTGTAGGGATGTGTAGGAAGTGGAGGGGTGTCAGGAACAGTGTACAACGATGTGGCATAGGTTACCCATGTGCTAAGATCTGTGATCTGGGGTGGAGGCGCCCGTGAGAGGAATTTTTGCCAAAATGATCGCGACGAGGAGCTAAAGAGAAGGTCCATCATCTTCTTCCCCTGGCCGATTTCGTAAGTAATTTTCTTTTTTCGGGTGGTTCTACGGTATACACGGGATAAGTCCTTTACCATATCAAGTCCAAATGAAGTTGGTTACACTCGTGGTCATACCAGGGATTGTGTGGTCGATTATGTCGTAAGTGCTTGGGCCGTGGAGATGGGAAGGCAAGGGATGTAGCGATATGCAAGGTCTGGACAAGAAAAAGAGACTGGTCCGTCAAAGTATCGTTGTAAGGGAAATGAGTCAGGAGGTCAGATAATGCTTCCCTGTACCTTGGGGTGTTTTGAGGATGATAGCGGTACACTGTTTTGTTGCCGGGAGTTAGGGTAGTAGTACATGGGGTGTGAAGAAGGCCAATAGAGAGAGAGAGAGGTATGAGTGGTCAGACAAAGTGGTATGGTGAACCAAGCAAGATGAAATGTAGGGGAGGAGAGACGGCAATCCCATGAAATAGTCAACAACACTACTCCCTCCACTGTGTGGGAAACAAGTAAATTCACCTGAATCAGGCCACTGCAATAAGCCATTATAAATGGCCAATCCATGAGCCTCGCCCAACTGAAGCATCTGCTCTCCATATGCAGTAACTGGACCCTCTACATCTGCTGATCGTCGCCGGAGGCCAAGATCATCCCAGTCTAGAGCATCTGAGGGAGAGAGAGAGCTCTCTAGATCGAGGGAGCAAGAGAGAGAGAGAATCTGAGAGAGAGCGATGTCGCAGAATCTGAGAGAGAGAGAGAGAGAGAGAGAGAGAGAGAGAGAGAGAGAGAGAGAGAGAGAGAGAGAGAGAGAATCTGAGAGAGCGATCCAGTAGAATCCGAGAGAGAGAAAGAAAGAAAGAAAGATTTTATTAATGTCCTTGATTACCCTAAGGTACATAGGACTAAGAAAAGGTACATGTCAAGTGTGCACATAGGAGCTTAAAGCTCAATCATCTATAAAACTAAATAACTGCAAATACAATGCATAAAGACAGCTGGCCCAGTCAGGATCCAATAGCCTGGAATCATATATCACGATGCCCATCAGCATGAAAGAAATGGTGGATGGTATGCTGTGAAGGTGTGATTAGATGTGCCTTGGACCTCTGTCGCCGGATAGGCCGTCGGTGTTGTCTTTGCTGCAGTGGCGCTCTGGGCTGTGATCTAATAACTGACTGTCTCTCTGGCCGTTGACATGGTCTCTGATGCCGGTGTACGAAGGAGAGAGAGAGCGGTCCAGCTAGCCTGCTTGCTATTCATTAATTTGATCTGATCTGACTCATCCAGGTGCATAATCTTCATGGATTGTTCAGATTGCTTCTTCAAGCAGTGTGCTTCGTGCAATGTGTAGATAATGCAAGAGAGAGAGAGAGAGAGAGAGAGAGAGAGAGAGAGAGAGAGAGAGAGAGAGAGAGAGAGAGAGAGACCGTATGTAGCCGTAGGCGAGACCGTTTGTAGCCATAGGCGAGACCCTTGCATGCGGTTTGCGGTTGGTTCATACCGTAAGCAAGACTTTACGGTGGGTGAGGTTCATTCACTTCGTTCAGAGCATTTAGGCCGCATAGGGACCGTGAGAACCGTGAGAGAGAGAGAGAGAGAGAGAGAGAGAGAGAGAGAGAGAGAGAGAGAGAGAGAGAGACCATCCGAGTGAGAGAGAAACAGAGCATCCGAGAGAGAGAGAGAGAGAGAGAGAGAGAGAGAGAGAGAGAGAGAGAGAGAGAGAGCATCGTGAGAACCGTTTGTGAGAGAGAGAGAGAGGAACCGTGAGAACCGTGAGTGAGAGAGAGGAACCGTGTGAACCGTGAGTCATGTGGGTGCATAATCTTCATGGATTGTTTTAACCCTCAAGCAGCATTTTAACCACAAAGGATTCAGCATAGAAATATTATTTTATTCGAAAAGTCTAACTTTGAATACGAATCGGCAAAACTGTAACTAAAATGCTTACTGCGCACAATGGCTTCCAAGAGCAAGGAAATCGTCTTGCAACATATGGTGCAAAAGCATCAGTGCCTAAATTTCTGCACGTAAGCAGGAATCTAGAGTGACTATATCATATAGCAAGTGATGCAGATTGTCCGCCATGTCCTCGTACATAAACCATGGATATTCCCAGAAGAATTTACCGTGGCAAGGCTCGAATCTCACAGCTGCCCTCTGTCCATTCATTGTTCATGAATTAGTATTCTTCTAGAATAGAGAAATTATACATAGAACACGACTACCAGAATAATTTGACCTCTAAGCTCTATACATGTCGTTGAGGATTTAAACTCTTAAATTTCTTTGTTATGCATGAGTGCCATACCGCCATCAAATCTGTTTGAGAAACACCAAATCGGCACATTTTTTTATTCCTCGTAAAACTTCCAATCGTCTCCTTATCTCCTTATCTCTTAATTTTTTCCATTTCTGTGAAGCAGCAATAATTGGTCATCATTCTTGAGCAGCAGGACAGGCACTCGACTTTTTCTCTTTTTCTCTTCATATTTTGCATCAGCTAGATTCTGGAAACGCTATTTTTCTTCTTCAAATCTCATCATAAGTCTGTGTGTGAAGGATTAGTGCGCTTCTCATCACTTTGCATCTCATCTCTAAGAGTTTTTCTGATTTTGGTCGGTGGTGCTGTGCATTGAGGAATAGAGTTTGAGCGGAGGTGAGGTGAGGATGCTGCGTCGCATCGTAGGCTGAAGCTCTATTCTCTTGAAATTTTGAAACGGGATTGTTAGGTCGCTACTCACTCTTGCCATCTGATGTTTGTGTAGGATTTGGAGCTGTAAGATTCTGCACGACAGTTGTTAGCTTCAATTTTTTATGCTTTGTACTGTTTGATGTTTTTGTAGCATCTGAAGCTCTAAGATTGCAGTAAGACCGGTGTTAGCTTCAAGTTCTAAAGCTCTGGATCATTAGGTCGTGCTCACTCTTGCGTTTGGATGTCTCTGTAGCATCGTAAGCTCCAAGATTACATAGCATTGTGATCTCCTCTCAAACTCGTTTTTGAGTGTGGAAACTCTGGATAACTGTGGAAACCCATGGGACAGCTGGGTTTTTTGCTTGTTCTTAGAAAATGATTTGCATACTTTGATCCAAATAGAGAACACTTTTGGCAAAATGGAAGTCAGGATCTGTCCTGCGTGTCAATTCGGGTTTGGAGGATAAGTAATGTTGTGTCGGGGTCTTTGATTCCCAGAAGCTGGGATGGTTGAGGCCTGCTTTTATTGATGTTGGTTGCCCTTCCCATCAACTCAAGTCCACTTAAACTGCTGAAACCCTTCTCTTCTGCTGGGGTTTTAGGGAAAAAGATGCATCTGTGGGATTATTCTTGTGGAATAATCATGCACCCTTGATCTGTATCCAAGAGAGCATGTGGACAACGCTAAAAGTTTTGGATTGAGAAGTGGGAAGCACCTGATGTGAGCGCAGTTGGCATCGATACACCTGGGGGCAGACTGATATCAGATTTTTGGGAATCTGGAGGCCGCTGGTGTGATGGCTAGACGTGAGGGTGGAGCTTGATGGAAGTCGAAACAGTGGCCACCATGATGAATCCAATCCAGTTCGATTCTTCGCTTCGGCCAGCAGGATCTTGAGCCATAGATTTAACAATAAACTGTGGGAGGTCTACATTCGTTGAGAGAGAATAGATAAAGCAGGTGATGGTGTAGCCAGTACTTGGCAGGCCACAGCGTTGGAGCAGCTCTGGCTTAGCAGTAGTATTAAGCTACGCATTCATTCGCCATGGAAAAAAGCATTCCATTCCCTAGAGCACGGGTAAAACTAAACGAAAATGAAAAAAATCAGTATCCAGTGATGAGATGGGAGGCAGCAAGGGTGACAATGGGATGGCCATCGATCGATTACCCTTGATAAGAAGAAGCTAAAAGCCATTCCTTTCCAGCTCTTGATCTAGAGAGAGAGAGAGAGAGAGAGAGAGAGAGAGAGAGAGAGAGAGAGAGAGAGAGAGAGAGATTGCGGTCACATACGAAGCAAATTGCAAAGTCTCGCCTATGCTCTGAACGAAGTGAATGAACCTCAACCGCACTGTAAAGTCTTGCTTACGGTCTGAACGAAGTGAACGAATTACAAACCACAACGGCTACATACGTCTCTCTCTCTCTCTCTCTCTCTCTCTCTCTCTCTCTCTCTCTCTCTCAGATTTCTTCGGCTCATTTTGAAAAGGTGAGAAACATTTGTCAACGATTTGGTGTTATAATAATAATGCTAATGCAAGATACGTTGCTCTGCTGATGTGAAACGTAAGAAGAGTGTGTTAATGTCTTTCTTAGTTTGCCAAGTCGTGTCCAATCTTGTGCTGTGGTGCTGAGGATTTCCTTCCAAAAAGTTTTTAGCTTCCCCAGTTGCATCAAGCAAGTCAAGTCAGCATTGCTGTGTGAGCATCGCAGCCTGAGTGTCAGGCAGCATTGCTGTCTTTAGTAGGATAGGCAGCGCTGCCTGTGGAGCAATGCTACCTGCCAACAGCCATGTCAAAATTAGTTACCTTCTGTTTGGTAGCTCTAATATCTGGACAAGAGAGTTTTTAGAATACCTTTTCTATCTCTGGCATGTGATGTTCGCTTTCTGCGATTGGAAAATAGATGTTTTCACTTGATGTTCTGGCACTGGAAAATGCTTAGGAAAATAGACAAGGGCTTTACTCAGAAAGCAATGATGGAGAAGCTCAGGAGAATGGTATTGCAAGCTCAAAAAGCATTCGCGTGATTACTCTGACTTTGGCCTTAGTTGGTAGAGACACCATAACAAACTTGGCATAGATGACCCGAGTACAGCACTCTGCAGTTTGTGAGCATTATTTTTTGCAAGCTGAATTTTACAGGTGGATTCTTTAGAAAAGTTTGGATCCATACACCAAGTTAAATGATTACTGATCACTTGTGACAGTTTTTAGAATCTGACTAGAGTTCTACTACATGACAGTCTGAATCAAGCATCTGGCTAAAGTCTTGTGTGTGTGCATGTGCATGAATAATTAGTTACACTACCACAGGACACAAAGCTTTGAAAAGTATTTGCTCAGCATTTGAGGCTACATCATTTGGCATGTGCAGTGGATGGGTTGGGGTGAATTCTTTCGTATAAGCTCTGATGGTGCTGCAAAAATTGAACCTCTTTATATTAGTAAGGTATGAAACGAGCTGCAAGTAGACAAGAACAGTAGCTTATGGTTTTGTTGGGTATTATCTGCTTGTTACAGCTTTCTCTGCCTCTTTACATGCCACAGCTAATTGATGTTAATACAAGAAAACAATGCTTTGACAAGTGGCTTCTGAAATATGTTTGGAAGGTACTTGTAATTTCAAGAAAAATCAAGCTCGTCTCTTGGACAGCGCAAGCTTTGTCAACTGTGTTTGAAATCTGGGCCCATCTTTGTTTGACAATAGTTCTGACCACAATCACAGATATGGCATCACACACAGCTTAAATGACTATTAATGACATTCTGGTAGCAATTTCCCAATCTTCTCTTATCCCTATTCATCGTCCTGTTGAGAATCATAAAGGCACCTTCTAGGAAACAAGGGAACCCTCATTGCATAGCTTGAAAAACAAGGGCACTGGCGAAATAGTGTGCCCATCCAGTAGTTCTTTAAAAGAGACCTGAAGTGACTGATAGTGCCATTAAAAGGTGCATATTAGCATCAACCCAAATTGAAAGTGCTGCAGATATATTGTGAAATAACTTGACATGCACCAAAATCCGGAGCGATACGAGGAGGCCCCACATATTGAATATCCTGGTGTCTTTGTGCATGGGGACGATGTTTCTCAGATCCATCGACACATCTGGGGAGGCAGTCACGGGCGAGTACATGTTCTCACATATTCGAGCTGCCATTGAGGAGGTCGGACCACAGCACGTTGTACAGGTATATATACTATACTTATTACAAATTACAATTTACGGTTTACCTATAATGTTAAAACTTTAATGGCATTAGGTTACAGGTAATTACTGATTTGTAAATGTCAATGTTGAATGTTCATTGTTCAATGGCGATTTTGGATTGATTAACAGTGGATTATGGTTCACTAAAGTCCAAGCAGTTGTCACTGAGCACTTCTCTTGAATTCGGAATTCCAAACTCATGCACATTGCACATTGCATTGTATGGTTGTGCAGGTGGTCACAGATAATTCGTCAAACTGCGTCTCCATGGGTAGGCTCGTTAATGAGACCTACCCCCACATCTTTTGGACACCTTGTGCTGCACACTGCCTGGACTTGTTGGTCGAGGATGTGGCCAAGATTCCATGGATTGCAGAGGTGGTGCGTACTGCACGGTTCTTGGTGAGATTTGTCACCAAGAAGCCTAGGGTCCTAGCCAGACAGTCCACCTTGGATGTCTTGAGACCTGCCCCCACCAGGTATGCAAGTTGCAACTCAAATTTGATTCTTGAATGTGCTTTTGTAGACTGTTGGAACTTGGTAAGTATTTACTATTTACTGTTTAGTTGGTAGTGGTAAATATTTCATGCAATGATGCATGTGCCATGTATTGTCTTGACTCTTGACTCTTGTCAGAAGTTAGAACTTAGAATTTGTCACTTGTGCAATGTGCCCTATCATCTATGCAAGTTTGCATTTATGTTCCTGGTCCTGGAACGACTACTGAAAGTTCATCAGGGCTTGAGGCGGATGGTTGTTGTTGTTGACAAGGCGCAGTGGGGGTCGTCACAGGAGCCCAAGAGTAAGAGATTCGAGCGGACCGTTATGCATTCACCATTTTGGGATGAGGCTCAATCCATTGTGGTGGGCCTACAGCCCATCTACACTGTCCTGCGCCTTACAGATCGAGAGGGCTGCACATTGGGCCTCTTGTACGAGTTCATGGACAGGCTGGGCGAGCAGTTGAGGCTTTGCACGACCATTAGCCCAGAGAGGTATTATGTATATCAAGAATCAAGATTCAAGTTTCAAATGTAGTATGTAGACAGTAGTATGCAGTATGTACTATGATCTATCATGTACATTGTAGTATGTACTATATTGTATAATTATTACTGTGTCTTGACTTTTGAATCTTAATTCTTGCAAGCTTACAGAGGTCCGGCTCCTTTGGTTGAGCAGGTGGGAGTGGTTTCATAGGCCCCTGCATGCCATGGCCCACATACTCCATCCACTTTGGAGGAATGAGGAGCAGTTCACAGATAGGGAGCTCAGGGATGGCTAGAATGCGTATATCTCCCGAGATTATCCTGATGTACGCGAGCAGGATAACCTGCTGGATGAGCTTCAGATTTTCAGGCAGGAGACCTTGGAGCTCACCACTGGCCCGACGCTTTTGAGAGAGGGTAATAAACTGACCATGTGGCATGGTCCATTTAACATTACAGTTTAAACTTGTTACAACTTACTTCATATTTTACTGCACAGTTAGTCAATCATATTGTAACGTGTTGGAACTTGGAACTTAGTTGCAACTTGCTAGTAGTAAGTACTAAGTTCTAACTGCCCCTTGAACTGTGATTCAGGCCAGCTACGTCCCGTGTCATGGTGGTCGAAGTTTGGGGTTGATGTCCCCAAATTGCGTCGCCTTGCCATCAGGATTCTCTCACAGGACTGCACTGCAGTCACTTGTGAGAGGAACTGGAGTGTCCATTCCATGATTCACACGAAGAAGAGGAATCGACTATCATCAGCGCAGTTGGAGAGGTTCGTGTACGTACACACCAACCTTAGACTTTTGGGTAGACTCCAGACCACCGCAGAGCCTATCTAGGTAACTTGTACACCATAAATTATAATTTCTAAATTCTAACATGTGATCCATCATCCCAGGTGGCAGGACCCAGTTGGCAATTAGTAGATACTATTATACTAAATAGATCATATTACATACTACATACTACATAGTAGATACTAGACTGTACTATGTAGCTAAATTTTAACTTTTGTCGAGACTCGGCCCTCCAAATTTTGTCTTGATTTCAATGTGCATTGTGACATGTGCGTAGGTTAATCCCGATCTAATCGATGTGGCAAAGGTTCCAGAGTTGCCATCGAGAGACCAGTCAGAGGAGGACGTGTACGCATTCCTCCATGAGGAGGCCATGCAGAGTGCAGGTGAGAAATTAGGATTGTCTAAGTAGTAAGGTGATAGGTCTTGAATTAAATTTTCGAAGTTTGAAGGTACTAATTATCGTAAATTGTAATTTACTAATTTGCAGGCAATAACACATTTGTCCCTCTTTGTGTGCACTGTGCAGGGCCTATCACTCGAGCAGAGCGTAGGAGGAGGGCAGGAGAGGCTAGCAACTCCCGTGCTCATAGCCCCGAGGACGAGTCTGAGTCTGAGTCTGAGTCTGAGGCATCGTCAGGGTCAAAGTCCTCAGAGGAGGAGGAGTATGAGGATGAGGAGTCCGAGGAGGGCGGGGATGAGGATGAGGGGCATCATACCTCTGCCTCTGATGAGGATTTCGCAGCTGAGCCTACCACTCGAGAGGCCACAGTAGGCTCCACAGCACCACCAGCGAGTGAGAGGAGACTCAGGCGTAGGAGAGCTTAGAGTGCTCACTGCAGCCTGGGCCCTGCTCAGTGCTCATTGATGTCAATCTTCATATGATTGTACTATGTACATTAGATCATTGTAGTTACTAGTTACTAGTCTATAGATGACACTACGATGTTCATGTCACGACTCACTAGATGAGCATTGACTCTTGAGTTGTTTAGTATTTACAGTGTAGTCCCGATTCGAACCTGGCCTGGCGGTTCAAACCTCAAAGAATCGGTTCGAACCGGCCGGTTCGAATCGACCTGTTCGAATCGGGATGCAACATTGGTAGTAATGTATGTGGATGATCTTATTATTATAGGATCAGATTATAGTATGATTCAGGGAATCAAGAAAGATCTCTCATCAGAGTTTGATATGAAAGATCTTGGTTCACTACAATATTTTCTTGGGATTGAGGTATGGAGAGTAGCACAGAGACTATTTATTTCTCAATCTAAATATGCTCATGAACTTCTTGAAAAGTTCCATTTGTCAGAGGGCAAGCCTATTTCTACACCATATGATAGTGGATGTAAGCTTACTAAAGCTGAGGAAGATCAGGATGTAGATGAGATGTTATAAAGAAAGCTTGTTGGAAGCTTAATCTATCTAACTACTACAAGACCAGATATTGCTTATTGAGTATGGTTAGTCAGTTTATGGCTAAGCCTAAGCAAATTCATTGGAAAGCTGCTCAGCAAATACTCAGATATATCCAGGGCACTTTGAGATTTGGTATTCTCTATGGTAGACAGGATGATTTGAAGTTACAGGGATATGTGGATGCTGATTGGGTTGGAGATGCGGAAGACCGAAGATCTACTACAGGTTATGTTTTTAATCTTGGTTCTGGTGCTATCTCTTGGAGTTCAAAGAAGCAGCATACTATTGCTTTATCATCTACGGAGGCAGAATATCGAGCTACTACAACTTCAATGCGACAATCAGAGTTGTATTAAATTGGCAAAAAATCCAGTTTTTCACAGCAGGACAAAGCATATTGAAGTACAATAACTCTTCATCAGAGAGAATTCAAAGTGATGAAGTGGAGCTTATCTATTGCCCTACGGAAGAACAAGTCGCAGGTATCTTTACCAAAGGTCTTGGCAAAGAAAAATTTCAGAAGTTTAGAGAATTTCTAGGAGTAATAGATAACAAAGTAAACATTAAGGGAGAGTGTTAGGAATTAATGTTTATTTGATACCCCTTAATGATGATTTGGCCATGCCTACGTGCTATTTTTAGGGGCCATTCTATTTATAGTAGATTTGTTTTTTAAGGCTTATGCATGTAGGTGGGTGCACTACAAATAGATTAGGATCTATTTAGTAGTTAGTTCATTTTTGGTTCTTACCATATATAGGTGGTATTATTAGTAAATAGCTTTTGTTATTTTGCTATTCACTTTAGGCTCATTAGCTTTTATCAATCATTAGAGAAACTATATAAGAAGGCTGGCGATTCAAACCTATTATGCTAGAGCAATTGCTCAACTCTCCTATGATCTAAATTCTCTCTATGCTTGGTTTTGTGTGAGTGCTAGTAGGACTAGTATCTCCATCTAGAATTTGTATCACAAATTCTGACAGCCATGCACATCACGTTTACTTTTTTGTCTTACATTCCCTTTGGCATGGAAAAGACATTAATGAAGCTTCTTCTTCTTCTTCATGAAAATAAGTTAGGACTGGTCCAGATATGATGGTGCAACCATACCTAGTTGAAAGTTCACAGGTGACAAGTGACAAGTCAGTGGACCGTGGTCACGACTCACTTATAGGTGACAAAACAAGAGGAATGATGATTCATGATAGATCCGAGAGGAATCAGGATAGATCTTAAATTGTAAATTGTAATTCAAATTTCATGGCAAATTCCAATGATAAATGATCATTTGAATATTCATGATTAAACATAAATAGCTAACTGTAGCCTGCAAATTGCAATTAACAAGTAATTTACAATTAACGCCTGCAATTTAACAATCATCATAAAGTCTTTAAAGTTTAGAGTAGATAAAGTTAAAAGCAAGTAGTACGTACTGGGCCCATGCCTTCCTGAGAGGCTCTAGCTTCTGGTCAACAAAAGCCCGCTCATCAAGAAGCCCCTTCGTCCTCAGGTGCTCGCAAGGTGGCCCCTGCCACACCTACCCAATCGCACTCACCGCACTCATCGCCCTCCTCCATGTCGGGGTCCTAGATAAATGAAATGGCAGATCGCAGGTGTAGAACAACTGTCGAATGACAACCTCTGCCTCTGCCATGGCTCTGGGAGCGAGCTGGACACATAGTACTCCCTACCCCCCATCTGTGTAGTGCGGCCCCGTCTACCTCTCCCTTTCTTAGGTGGATGACGTGGTGCCGGTATGGTCATGGCTGGAGGTGGTGTCGAAGATCTCGCACTAGAAGGTGGGTCAGGCCGGGTACTAGGCCCTGCCTCATCTGCAGCTCTGTCCTCTGGGCCATGGGAAGCGAGGGGTGAGCGGATGGCAACTGGGGGGCGTGATGTGGTGGCCTCTGGCTGTGTCGCCGTGACTGCATCTCGATCTGCCAAAAAAGACAAATTTGAAAGTACAATACAATTTAGAAATTAGATGATCAATGAAATTGAAACTTCAAACTTGATGTATCATGTGAGCTAAAAGTTAAAACTTAAAACGTGATCAATGTTTGAACTTTGAAGTGTAAGAGTCTTAGAGTTGAATGTTTACCTCTCGGTCTGGGCCCCATCCTCGAACCCCCTTAAACGTAACAACTGTGCCCTGATGCGTGTGGGCCCTCTAGTGTAAGACTGGTGACAGTATCTGCAAGTCCATCTCTTCGTGCCCGATGTGCCATAGGCCGCAGCGATGGTGACGTGATCCCACAAGGGATCCCTATCCCTCGGCAAGGTGGCCCTCTCTCTCTCTCTCTCTCTCTCTCTCTCACACACACACACACACACACACACACACACACACACACACAGGTGACAATCTACAGATCTCTCTAAGTTCTAAGTTCTAAGTAGACTCTAGTAACTACTTAGTACTAACTAGTAACTACTAACTCGGACTAGTCACTAACTCCTAACTTCTAAGTTCTAAGTTCTAAGTTCTAACTAAGTAGCTACCCAGGTCCCACACCCATCTCACAATGCCCACTGCCCAGGCCCCACATTGAACCCCATCAAGATTCAACACACACAGTGCACACAATGTCACACACAAAATATCACACACAATGCCGAGTGCACACACACTGACACACACAAACACACAGACTACAGTGCACACACACACAATCTCAGTGCTCAAGCCTCACACAAACTCACAGTGCAGTGTGCACACATCTCAAAACTCACACACACACACACAATGCACACATGTCACACACACACACACACACAATATCATAATATCACACACACACACTCTCTCTCACACACACTCACTGATTCACTCACACACACTGTACACATCAAAAGACAGTGGACACACACACACAATATCACACAATCACTCACACACACACACACACACAAAATCACACCATTCTCTCTCTCTCTCTCTCTCTCTCTCTCTCTCTCTCACACACACACACACACACACACACACACACACACACACAGCACTGAGCACACAATCTGAATGGCAAATGCACAGTGCACACAGAGTGCTGACTCCTGAGTGCACCCCCCCCCCCCCCGCCCCCCCCCTCTCTCTCTCTCTCTCTCTCTCTCTCTCTCTCTCTCTCTCTCTCTCTCTCTCTCTCTCTCTCTCTCTGTGGCGCGAACAGAATCCTGAGGGCCGAGCCGATGGAATTGTTTTAGGGCCAGACGGTTCGAACGATTCGATGGTTTGAACTGTAAAAGGCGGTTCGAACCGCGATTCGATGCAACCTTGATCACTACAATAACAATATGATTATCCCTGATCAAAACATAAAGTGTATGCTCCGAACTACTTCTCTGAAAGCCATGCTCCTCAAAGTATGTGTCAATCCTCGTGTACCACGCCCTGGGTGCCTGCTTAAGTCCATATAGTGCCTTGTCCAACCTGCAAACCTTGTCTTCATGTCTTGCTACTATGTATCCCTCTGGCTGCTCCATGTAGACTTCTTTCTCTAGAAATCCACTCAGGAATGCACTCTTTACATCCATTTGTTGAATATCCCATACAAACTGAGCTGCCAATGATAAAACAGTCCTCATAGTAGTAGACTTAGCAACTGGTGCAAAAGTTTCCTCATAGTCAATCCCTTTCTGTTGAGCATAACCTTTTGCCACCAATCTTGCCTTATGTTTATCTATAGAACAATCTGATTTGTACTTAGTTCTATAGACTCACTTGCATCCAATGGCTTTTTTACCTGTAGGTAACTGAACAAGTCTCCAAGTCTTGTTCTTCATGATTGAGTCGTACTCCTTATCCATAGCTTTCCTCCAAATATCCTCTTTTTCAGCCTCTCTGAAAGTAGATGGATCCTTGGTTTCTAATACTGTGGCCATATATGCAAAATGTACATCCCCATCTTCATGATGATCCTCCTGTCGAACCTCCTGTCGATCTTGATCTTTATGTTGTTTTTCAAGTCTAGTTGATCTCCTAGTTCCATGTGTATTGGATTGTCCCTGTTCCATAATAACACTATCCTTGATAGTTTCATAGTACCACCTAGGCAATCTTCTAGCTTCTAATGTAGGATGCTTCCTGCCTGATGAAGTAGGAGGTGAATAAGTATCCCATATACTTGACCTCTCCTTCCTCTTTCCTATCTCAACCAAAGTCACTCTAGGTTCTTGAATTGGCGTAGACGATACATGTGTTGATTCAGGTTCCTGTAATAATTCATCACATAATATTGGGATTCCTCCATCTTGATCCTTATCAAATATATCTCTGTATCTTTATGAGTTGATTCCTCATCAAAGATTGCATCCCTACTTATGATTATTTTCTTACCCTCCAAGTCATATAACCTGTATCCCTTCTCTTGATTATCATAACCAATAAA
Organism: Diphasiastrum complanatum; assembly: GCA_029204225.1. Lineage (NCBI taxonomy): Eukaryota > Viridiplantae > Streptophyta > Lycopodiopsida > Lycopodiales > Lycopodiaceae > Diphasiastrum > Diphasiastrum complanatum. The sequence continues at coordinate 56,439,484 of CM055104.1, read as the reverse complement.
TAAACACTTGGTCGCCTTAGAATCCAATTTGCTCCTTGAATCCTTAGGTATGTAAGAATAAGCAATACTCCCAAACACTCTCAAATGACTTACATCTGGCTTCCAACCCGTGTAAGCTTCCTCTGGAGTTCGATTCTCTACAACCTTTATAGGACTTCGATTCAAAAGATAAACCGCCGTCTTAACTGCTTCACCCCAAAACATATTCGGAAGATTTTTACTCTTGAGCATACTCCTTGCAGTTTCTACTATAGACCGGTTCTTTCTTTCTGCAACTCCATTTCGTTGAGGCGTGTCCATATTTGCAAATTGTCTCTTTATACCTTGATCCTTGCAAAACACCTGAAATTCCGTAGAAAGATACTGTCCCCCTTTGTCCGAGCGAAGTATCTTAATTTGTCTATCTGTTTCTTTCTCCACCTGTGTCTTAAACCATGTGAAATGCGTGAAAGCTTCACCCTTAATCTTCAGAAGATAGATCCATGTCTTCCTAGAATAGTCATCCACAAACACCATAAAGTAACTTGCTCCCCTATAAGATTGAGTCCTCATAGGACCACACAAATATGTATGAACAAGTTCTAGAACATTTTTCGCCCTGAATGTACTAGGCAAAAATTTCTTCATATGATGCTTGCCTAAGACACAGCCTTCACAAACCTTGCGATCAGAAAGGACTTGAGGTAAACCTGTAACCATGTTAAATTTCCTCCAGACTTGTAGACTTTTGTAATTCAGATGTCCATACCTCTCGTGCCATAACTTACTCAATGATCGAGTATCCGCAACACTTGCATGATGATCCATCACCTGAGCTTGAAGTTTATACAACTGCCCTGCAAGTATGCCCTCAGCTACTACTACATCATTTTTCCTCTTGATAAGACACCGCTGTTCATCAAATTGCACCACCATGTGTTGCTTTGCAATAGTTGATACTGAGAGTAAGTTTTTCTTGATTCCTGGTACATAAAGCACATCCTTTATGTTTCCAATCTTCCCAGAAGGTAATTGTACTTGTACTTTTCCAACTCCCTTTATATCATATGTGTAGTTGTCCCCCAACTTCACATTTGACCCATCATCTAATTTTTGAAAATTAGATAGCAAGTCTCGCCTAGGTGTCATGTGCTTCGAAGCTCCTGAATCAATAAACCAATAGTCATCTTCCTTCGAGAACCAGAAGATGTCGATGCCGAAAACAACTCATAGTCTTCAAGATCCAAAGCACTCAATTTTGCATTAGATGTTTCTTCTTCTTCAGCAAAATTCCCGTCCTGCTTTTTCTTGAATTTGTTGTGCCAACACTCCTTTGCATAATGTCCTGATTTGCGCAAATAAAGCAGTTTCCTTTTCAAACCACTTTCTTTCCATCTTCTGACTGATTTGATTGATTCTCCTCCATATCTTGCTGCTTTTTCTTCTTCTTCTTCTTCCCTTTGCCACCCTTCTTGGAACTTTGCTCTTGCTTCTTTGCAGGAATGCCTGTTCCTTGAAATCGTCCTTGTTGACAATATTTTGTTGTCTCATTTCTTCCTGTAGTAAGATGGCATTTAGCTCATCGAAAGAAGGCATCGTTTCTCTTAACGATAGCATCATTACAAAGTTCTGATAGGCCAAAGGTAGACTATTAAGTACAATGGATACCATTACTGAATCTTGAACACTTTCTCCAACTGCAATAAGTTGCCCTCTCAGATCTTTCACTCGAGTAAAGTAGTCCATTACTGATTCACCTGTACCCATCTTCAACGTGTGAAGCTTATTAGTCAAGAACAAGATCCGTGATTGATTTACCGTCTCATGCAAGTTCTTTCAGTATATCCCAAGCCTCCTTGGGTCTAGCAGCATCTCTGATATGAGGTATAATCATATCTCTTACTGATAAGTTGATGATATGATGAGCTTTTCTTCTATGTCTCTGATACTCCGGCAACTCTCTGTCAGTGGTAGGAGGTATCTCGACACCTGTGACGATCTCCCAATATTCTCTATAGTGAGAATATTTTGCATCTTGAACTTCCATATGCTGTAGTTCGTTCCATCTAGCTTGCTAGACTCTGGGAACACAGCATCGGTCAATCCTACCATTGTACTGATCTTGAGCGACCTGATTTTCCAGCAAACAGTATATTGCCAAACTTCTATCTGTCTCAGAAATCGGGTTCAGCTCAGATCCAGATCTTCTAGCGAACCAGTCTATAAACAGCTAGGATTCAGATCTGATTTTGCAGCGATCAAAAGGTCTTCAAACTCAGCGATCCAGCAGCAATCTGAAGCAACAAACTGTCAGCAGTTAACCAATGAACGAACATAAGTTTTCCAGCTCAGCGATCTGTAGTCTGACTCCAGCCAGCCATCTGTCAGTTCTGATTCCAGCAAAGCAGTGTCCGCGATCTGGCTTCTTTGTAGCAGTGAACAGTCCTATATCACCTTATCCAGATCTGCGACCAGGTCTTCTGATCCAGTAGACAGCCAACCAGCGATCTATTAGTTCTGATTCCAGCAAAACAGATCTCCCAACAGCTAGCCAGCGATCAATAGACAAAATCTTGATTCCAACTCAGACCCTGCAAATAAACCAAAAGGCACCAGAGGAGGAGTTGAGAAGGAGGTTCACAAGACGGTTTCCTTCGGAGTCATCATAGGCACGTTTTTTGCGACGGAGTGTGCGGTTGTACATTTGTCGTGAAGAGCGGAGGAGATGGCGGGCGTGGAAACGAGCATGTGTGACAGAGTGGTGGTGGAAGGTGGCCAATAGCGAAGGATAGGAACGAATGATCAGAGAGGATGGTAGGAGAGATACGGAAGCTGTGAATGAGAGGAATGGACGACGATGACCCATGAGGTAATCAACCACACTATGACCGCCACTGTGAGGGTGACAAGTATAGCTGCCAGAGTTAGGCCAGTGAGGTAGGCCATTATAAATGGCTAACTCATGTGCCTCACCAAACTGCAACAGGTACTTACCATATGAAGTAATAGGTCCCGGTCCATCATCGGAAATCCTAGTGATCCCCAAACTGTCACTATCAAGGGCATGACCTCGCATCTGATCTGTAGCATCATGGAACTCTGTCTGTCGTGAAGCTGTCCGGGCATTAAAATCTCCAGTGAGGAAAATATGCCCCTGCTTTGCAAATCTGATGATATCCACTGAAAGGTCCAAATAAGGTGAGCCAACACCCTCAACAAAGGAGGAGGACTTTGGAGGAAAATAGCAGGCAGCAATGAAGAAGTCCCTGTCCAAACCAATCACTCCTCTTGTGATACGAAGCCAAATATACTGTGCATGCTCATCATGCCTGACAAACTCAAACATCTGATGAAGGTACTCTCTATAGAGACAAGCCACTCCTCCCGAACCACGGCCACTGGCTGATCTAGTCCTATATACTGAATCCCATCTGTATTCCGGGAAGGTGGTTAAACCGCGCAACTGGCTCTCGTGAGTCTCCATAAAAAACAATAGGTCTAATTTAGTGATAAAGTCAATCAGATCACCTGCTGTAGTGGATGAGTGGATGCCATCACAATTCCATACCCCAATCTAAAGATGGTATGGATGGGGCCCCGGGATGCTCCCAATCCCCGGGGCCCCGAATTTCTAACTCTGGGAACGCCTAGGGGTGCCAGCAATAAATTGTATCTAACCATCTCGATATATGACTCGTCTACCAGTCTCTCGAGCCACTTGGAAGGCTTTACGCCTCTCCTCAACCTGGATATAGGTAAGATCGTCATCCATATATATGGTAGTGCCACGTAACTGGGCTCTACAGCGTAGAGCTTCTCTACGGTTGTCTAGGGATGTGAAGTGAATGATCAGTGTAGCTGCATCTCTGGTGGTCCTCCGAGCTGAATCTAGCCCATCAGTAACATGTCTTGTCCTAGAGTGGTCTCGAGAAATCTCGTAGCCTTGGCAATGGCATCCTGTGTGTCCGGTATCCCACGAACCTTGATGTTATGGGCTTTTTGCTCCCTTGACCGCTCTTCCAAAATGGTGGTTGAGATGACTGAGGAGGTGGGGGCGCTAGGCTTGGTGCCTTTCTTTAAGACTGCTGCCTATGAATCTTTATGTTGTTCAATTTTACTCTCAAGCTCCCGTATCATGGTGGTGGTCATTTCTGAGGCTGCAACCTGCTTAGTATTGATCACTTGCTCCAATGAGGCGACTTTGGACTGCAACAAGTTCTTTTTCTCGCTCTAACTCATCAATGTACAAGCCAAAGAGAACCGGTGAAAGAGAACATCCCTGTTTCCCCCCAATGGTGCTGCAAATGTGATCAGATAGGCCACTGCCATGTCGGAAACATCCCAAGACCTTCTCATAAAGAGCCATCATGCTAGAACAATATCTATGGAGAAACCAAGGTCACGAAGTCTCTAAATGAGCATGGAGCATGGTACAGAATCAAAGGCTTTCCTGAAGTCCACAAAACAACAGTAAACTCTCTCTTTCCTGTACTTAGCTTCCTCAATCAAAGCTCGAAGTGTGAAAATATGGTCAGTGGTAGAATAATGAAATCAGAAACCTGCTTGCTCCAATGCATGTAATCTCCTGGCTTCCGCCTCTGAACTCACTCAGACTGGAGTATGGTACCATAAAGCTTCGTGAGAACATGCCCGATCATGATGGTGCGGTAATTACCAGGAATCATGGGATCACCATTTTTATGAATAGGGTGGATGATGTTGGTGCACCAGGATGAAGGGAAGCCAGAGACAACGACGGAATTGAGGAGAGTGGCTAGTGTGGGAGCAAGGAGGTTGGAAGCATGGGTTAGGAGTTCAGATTCAGGGTCCTCAATATCTCTTGCCTTATGGGACTTCATTCTATTGATGGCCGGCGTCGTCGGTCCATATGCGGAGGTCATCTAGGAGAGGTGGTGGAGCACGAGGGATAAACTCACGCCAAAAGGCACCTGAAGAGGAACTGAAGAGAAGGTCAATAAGACGCTTTCCTTCGGAGTCATCATAGGCATGCTTTTTCGGCGGAGTATGCGATGGTAAGAGCGTCTGGCAGAGCGGAGGAGGCGAGGATCATGAGTTTGGGCATGGGTGACAAGGTGATGAAGAGAGTGACATTCGGCATCATACCATGGGGGGTGTGGAGGTCGTAGCGATGAGGAACGTGTGCGTCTACCTTTATGGGGCTTAGATGGAAAAGCTAGGGAAGTAGCGGTATGAAGAGAGGTGCTAAGAAAGGCAGCTTGAGTCTCGACTATACTATCGTGTGGAAAGGAATGGAGTAAGGAGGCTAGAAACTCCTGGTAGACTGGCGTATAGAGAGAACTGAAATACCTGGGTGCACATGTAAGCTAGGGATGTGAGGATGGCTGGGGAGGTGGGAGGCAGCCGATAGCGAAGGAGAGAAAAGAATGATCAGAGAGAGTGGTGGGAGATACATGAACATTAGAGATGAGAGGATGGAAGATGGTGATCCCATGAGATAATCTACAACACTATGTCCACCACTGTGAGGATGACAAGTATAACTGCTGGAGTTTGGCCAGCAAGTTAGGCCATTGTAAACGGCTAACTCATGGGCCTCTCCAAACTGCAATAAATGCTCACCATAGGGGGTAATAGGTCCCAAGCTGTCCTCTGAAACCCTGGTAACTCCCATATCATCGCTGTCAAGGGCATGAACGCGGAGCTGGTCGGTGATGTCATAAACTCTGACTGCTTGAGGTTCGGGCATTAAAATCCCCAGTGAGGAAAATATGCCCCCGCTCTACGAATATGATAATATCAGGCGATAAATCAAGGTAGGGTGAACCTGTGCCCTCAGCAAAGGACGAAGTGTGAACTTGAAGTGAAGGTCTCCTAAATTCTAAAGTCCTGACTTAAACGTTGTGTCTTAAAAAAAAAAAGGAAACAAATCAACAAAACACTGTTGAATAAAACCGAAAAGAACTCAAAGCTTACTGAAGTATTTCAACATTCAATCACAAAAGCATTCATTCATGAGACTTGCTGAGGGTTCAAGATGGGACCCCCCTTGAAGGATTTTTCTTTTAAATTATGCAAGATCAAATGGCCCAAGGCCAAATACATATACAGTGGTTTGGGAAGATGGATTCTTGAATCTTTTACATCAATAAGATGTTAACAAATTTTGGATCTTAAAGAATCTCATACAAAGAAAAGTGGTTTCTTATGACATGCAAAAACTTATTGATCAAGAATGGAACATGCATGGGCATTCGACATTGGAAAGCATGACATGCACGAATCAGATCTGACATGCAAGCTTCAGATCTGACATGCAAGCTTCAAATCATACATGCAAGTTCCTAAATCAGACATGCAAGCTTCCAATCAGACATGCAAGTTCCAAATCAAACATGCATGGCCATTAAGCTATGGATGGTGTGACATGCAAGGCCATCAAGTTATGGATGGTGTGATATGCAAGGCCATCAAGTTATGAATGGTGTGACATGCATGGCCTTCAGGCTTATGGATGGTGTGAAAGTTTTAGAGATGAGAGAGAGAGAGAGAGAGAGAGAGAGAGAGAGAGAGAGAGAGAGAGAGAGAAAGATATGAAAGAGGTAAGAGAAAGTGAGTGTGTGTGTGTGTGTGTGTGGTTCCAAAATGGTTCCAATCCAAGCTTGATAGATCCTCCTCATGCCATAGCTCCAAGCTTTCTTCCAATCACCTACACACATAGAAGCAAGAACAAGAGGCAAAACAAAAATGAATAGGAGATGAATAATGAGGGAGAGGGGCGAGTTTTCCAAATCTTTATAGACTCGAATGAGCCTTCTTTATAGACTCGATTGAGCTTTCTTTATAGACTTTGGAAAAAGCCTTCTTCAGGTACCATCTTTAAGATTTAAGAAGCTTCTTTAGTTCATTCTTCCGGTACTCTTCGTAGTACCTGCACATATCCTTAAGAAAAGGTTAGGAGTCATACCATAAAATGGTTCATCATTAGATTCTATTTCTAGAACCTGCACATCAAACTGTTAGCATTGATCTACAGTTTCATTTCTTGTCTTCAGGTAATGATACCTGCACGCATATTTCATCAGTTAGAGTAATAAGCTCTAATATTCCAAAATATGTTTCATACAAAAAGAATGGAAGACTGGATAGCCTTTATTTCTTGGTCAATTTGGTCTATACAATTTTACACGAAGACTCTGGAGGAAAATGGGAGAGAGAGAGAGAGAGAGAGAGAGAGAGAGAGAGAGAGAGAGAGAGAGAGAGAGAGTCTCACGTGTTTTAAGTCACTTTTACAGGTAAATACAGTCCTGCAGCTGACCTTACTTTGTGCTGCGCTTCTTCAGCCTAGTATTGGAAATGTTGAACCTAATGTGCTTGTTTCATTTCTAAGGTAGATTTTACATACTGAAAATTTCGTACGTCCTTACACTAAGGAATGCATGTTCATTATGTTTAGAAGCTACTCACAAAACCAAGATTGATTTATCTTCTGCATAATCAGAGTAGAGATTTTTGTGTTTTTGCATGTAGCATATTAAAAAATGCTGATTTGTCACTTTGAGAGAACTCAGTGTGTGCATTGTGCATGAAGCGTACGTACATTGTCAGCATGTTAGTTTGCCCCCAACATATCACGCATGTTCACGAGCAGCTGTAATTCAAATGGGTAGAGATTGTTGGGTGTTTTGAGTGACCTTAGGCTGACTCCACACAATTACTTGCTAAATTGTCTTGGTGTTTATGTTGTAATCTTCATGTTGCTCAGATGTTTACTTGCTTTGACCTTTGTGTTATGCTCTCATCCAGGAATAGAATGACATATCACATCTTATAGGGCCATCTTGAAAATACAGGGCCTCGTGTTCCTCAATTCATTCAAACTGACCTTGCGGAGCTGTTGTCTATTCAGAGATTTCGTTAACTACTCCCCTTGCAATGTAGGCATGTTGTAATACTAGGTCAAGAAAGGATAGAATTTTCTCAATATCGAGATCCCTTGATGATTGACTTGATTGCTGATCTGAAATTAGATCTGTATGGGTGTGCAGCTGGTCAGTGGTTGGAACTACTACGGCATCCTGGTTAGGTTATGGATGGGTGTATCTGCTAAGACCAGGTAAGTGGGAAGCTTTACTAGGCAAGAAAGATACTCGGCAGCATGGGTCAACCAATCCGTGATGTCAATTCTTGTTCGAATTGTCATGTCCATGGCTCCAAGGATACATGCACAAACTTATGGAGCAAGATCCTCTTAGAAGAGACGACCCCGACAACCCCCCCTCCCCCCACCCGGCACTGCTAATTGATGTTTTGATCAAGGGACTATTAATCAGTTAGTAGCCTCCATAATGATTTATACAGAAAATTGAAGGCGTTTCAAAGTTGCAGAATTGGTTGAATTAAGTATCAAAGCCTAGGCTGAAGTCTTTTTGAGCCAAAGAAGAATGAAGTTGGAGAGCAATTTAACTTCATTCTGCTAGAGCCAATGTTTGGCTCTTCTAGGGGCAGCAGGCCATTAATTACTTCACTTGGCAGTGTCATCCTTAATAAATGCTTGTACCTCACAATGTGCTCCATATCCTGGTGATCTGAATCTCTGCAAGAGGAAATGCAAAAGCCTTTCTTTTGAAGGCAGACAATTGTACTTCACATTGTTTGGGCATGTCTTGTTTATATTGTTCATTTTATTTTTGAAATTCAAAAATATTAGTTTTACTAGAGCTCAATATTTGTCCATCATGTAAATTTTTCATTATTGCAGGTGCTGGAGGCATTAGCTTTTGAAAAATGGAATAGATCTAGTCATCTGTCTGGTTATGTCTCTAATATCATGCAATTGCATGTACTTTCAGAGAAGTCTATTGAATACCTCTTGCAATCAGTGCCTCCAACCTTTATCTGCACTACATTGTAGAGAAAAAACCAGTATCTATCCAGCTAGGTCTGGATGAGTTGAGCTTCAAAAAAGTATTCTTCTTCAAGAAGAAACATTGTCCGACCACCTTAGCTGAGTTAGATAAGAGTGTTACATGTAGGAATGAAGCTCCTTTTCAAACTGCTGTGATAAAAAGGGACACTAAAGAGCTTAGGATCCACATTTATGTGATCATCGGCTGTGGCCTTTAGAAAACTATGTATACTATTGTAAATTCTTTAGATAATCATAAATGATTTCGAATAGTTTGTAGTCAATATTTCTGGTCTTCCTGGTTGGGGTGTCCTCAAGAGAAAGAAAACAAAGATTGGTTATGTTCTTGTTAATGTTAAATCAATTGTCATGGGTAAAGTTCAACAAGTCGTGGGACATCCCACCAACAACCTCTGCCCATTAATTTGAATGTTCATTCAAAGGGCAATTTCTCATGTTCATTTGAAAGGCATAGAAAACCTTCAAAAAGAGCTGTCAATTTGAACTTTAGAGTTGATAGAAAAAACACAAGAATCACATAGTAAGATACTGTACATCATAAATTTCTTGACCTTAGGGCTATGTTCTCAACATGCCTTATAAAGATTGATATGTGGCACCCAACAACGCACAACAAAAACCAACTACAAGTCTCTAGTATTTTTTTGAGCTTGAATACAACCTAGAGCCTATAGTTTGTGTAGTATTTTGGCCTTAAGACCACAAGATGTCCACAGGACATGAGTGATGTGTAGTTGTACTTTACGGTACTCTTTTGATCCTCTCGGTCCTTTCAAACGTGAGGTGTTGAAAGTATTTGACCTTTGGGTGTCTCAAACATTTTCGTTTCGTGTTATTTGACCTTCTCATGTTGTTCGCGAACATTTCGTCCTTGAGGTCTTCGTCTTCGAGATCTTCGAAATATTTGTCAGGTGGGGAGTCGAGAGCTAGCAGAGCTTTGGTAATAGGAACACTTTGTTTCTTCAACTCCCTCTCAAAGCGTGGTAGCTTTATGACTCCAAGACTGCTCCCACCAAGGGAAAATATAAGGCTGTCAACCAACATGTGACACGTGGCAGAATCTGATTACTAGAAAAAAAATGCACAAGCTATGTTATTAGTTCGGTATTGCTTCACAACCGTAAACACCTGACATGGTGTAACCTGATTTTTAGATCCTAGCTTTTTGATATATGCAGTAAAGTTTAATTCACCTTGCTTTTATTTTTTTAATAGAAATCTGTTTGCAATGGTTAAGTTGGGTGTTGCACAAGTGGGACGTTTGGAGCTCTATGCTCCTTGGCTTGATTAAATATTGTGATTTAAAGTATGCTTATTTTATATAATGAAGCTAATTGCAACAACAATTTAACAAATGATTAAAAAGTGTTTCAATATAGATGTCTTTTCTATTCCACATTAAATTTAGAAATATTTACTTTTGTGCATTCATACAAGTCCACAACAACTAAAAATCTGTCAAGTTCTAAAAATAGCTATACCATTTGTTCAAGACATGGTTTGATTTGCTTTACAACCACATTAGACATTCATATTTTTTTAACCCCTTTCTAGCACCAAATAGATTCATTTAGGTTACAAAACCACATTCTAATTCAATGTCACTCATAAGAATTCTAGGCTAAATGAATTTCAATCCATATATTGTGTCGCGTTGTTGCATGTTGACAAAATTTTACAGCACACAAGAACACTCAAAGATCAATGCTACAACTCGTCACTCAAAGACAATGTTGATGGAAGTGGAAAACTCGATTATTTTCTAACTTCTTTATGCATCTGCTCGCACTACTTTTCATGTAAATGAATGCACCTTAGTTTAGTCACATCAAACTTCACTGGTGTTTAACCACAGTTAAAATATAATTTTTTAAAATGCTGAAATATTCCCTCTCAATAGTTGGGAACACTCAAAAATTTGAATTAGGAGTGACATTTTTGAAAAAAGCGTACGCCATCTCTATCTCCAGCAGAGTCGTTAGCGCCATCTCCAATTTTGTTATTGTCATTGTTTTGTTTGTTACTATACTACTGTACTGATAACAAAGTTTTATCATCTTCATGTGGATTTGTCACCAGAATATGCTCCGCTCAGAACGAAAAATTCAAAGCAACCCAAATTGTCAGCTTCTGATATGGTCCGATATAGGGAGGAAAAGCTAAAACATGTAGATTTATGGTCATCAGGAACATTGTATTATATTGATCCATGTTCATTGCAACATCCAGATTTTCATTCGGTGAGTCAGTTAGATTTCAATTGGAAACTCACTAGGCTCTATCTTGACTTCTAAATCTATGAAATCAATGTTAAATAATAACAAAATGAAAAAGATTAAGGCTTAAGTTATTGATAGCATTATGGATGAAGTTGGAAAAATGTTAGACACTACAATACTTCAGGGGGCATGTGACTTTCTAGCATCAGTAGGGAAGCATATGCAACAATGTTTAAGATGATAAAGGAGACATTTGCATAGGTAAATATTAAAATGTTTTCAATCCCACGACCATTTCATCTTAAAAAAGAAAGAGACATGTTAAACCATGGTATGCAGACAATAGTTGGTAATCCATTTCATATCAATGAAGTGTATTGCTCGAAAGGAGAAAGTCTAGCATATAATAGTTCCAACAATTCATTTATTGACATTAATCAGTTATTAACATTCATCATAAATTTTTACAGTATGACAAATGAGAATGTCAATAACAAGTTGATAGTTGTTTTCAAGTTAGATGAATCTGAAATTATAGAAGGACAAAAAATGAAAAGAGTCAGTCTCACAATCATGAATGAAGCACTTTCAAATTCAAAAGACTCAGAAGACTTCCATTTCAGTGTTCAATTAGAAATGGTATCTGGTGGTTGGCAGCATTTCAGGTATAGCAGTTCCTTTGCATAATAAATAGGGATAATCATTTGAATATGGATTTCATATCTAAAATCTTCTCTGTGTTAATATTATGAGGCTAATCACGTTTTTGTACTCTTATAGGTGCTGAAAGAAGACCATAACATTCTCTCATGGATATTTAATAGAACATCATATCTTGCCACCATAAAAAATTACATGGAGGGAGTTTCACTCAATATTCCTGGAATTGGCACTTTCAACATTAAAATGTATGTTCAATGTATTTCATGGCGCTAACTCTAAACACCTTTGTTTGTACTGCATGAAAACAACAAAAGACATGACAATGAGTACATGAATATCAAGAGATCGAGAAGATCCTACTTGGAAACTTGTACTACCGATTCCTCTACGAAATGTTCATATCTGTACATTGCATGCGGAGGTGCGTATTATAGAAAAAATAATATATCTTCACATCTTGTTTGCATGGAATTTCGAGCCAGAGGCCTCTGCAAAGGAAGCTATTTCCAGATTAGAGGATGTGTTCAAATGATACTGATGTTCAAATACTGATTTTCAAATACTGATATTCAAATGATATAGAAAACAACCAATGAATTCGTGGATGCAGTTCAGAGTGCATGGGGTGTTGATCATATAACACATTATATGGTAAGATTTCAATTTTACACTACGATAGACAAATATGTACAATTAAATTAGATACTTTTGGTACTGATTTAGATTATGTTTTTATGACATGCAGCACATATTACGACATCATTCGACATTCTTTGCAAGAAATAGTGGAAGTCTTAGCATATGGTCATCGCAAGCAATGGAAAAATCTGATTGGCAAGCAAGAGCGGCATTTCATAAAAGTACACAACATGACGAGACTAGCACAAAAAACAACTATATAATGCAACTTTTCCAATGGTTTTACAGAAGAATCCAAATTCGTCCTTATACAAAATTGATGGATTATAAAAAATTTCAAAAAGCATGCAAATTTATACAAGCTAGACCAATGAGGAGAAGGCTAAAATGAAGGGGTATCCATACTAATCTATTATCGGATCTCTGATGTATGCAATGATCTCGACCAGGCCAGATCTTGCATAAGCCATCAGTTCCTTGAGCCAATACATGACCAATCCTGACATGATCCATTGGAAAGCTCTTTTCAGAGTAATCAAATATGTACGAGCTACAATGGACCTCTACATTTGCTATGGCGATGGAGATCCATCCGATATCCATACTCTTCATGGATATATAGATGCAAATTGGATAGGTGATATTGACACCAAAAAATCAACTTCTGGATAGGTCTTTCTGCTCAACAATGGTCCGATATCTTGGAATAGTCGTAAGCAGACCCCCATTGCAATGTCTTCGACAGAATCAGAGTACATTGCAGCCTCTCAAGCTACCAAAGAGACAATTTGGTTGAGAAATTTATTGTCTGATATTGGTCTCAGATAATCTGCTCCAACAATGATCCAATGTGAGAATCAAAGTGTAATTGCATTATCTATTAATCCTAGGTTTCACTCTAGGAGCAAGCACATTGAGATCAAATACCATTACATCAGGAGCATGAAACTCAACAAGGAGGTGAGCCTAAAATTTTGCAGAACTCTGTACATGCCATCTACATATTTACAAAGGGATTAAATCAGGAAGCACACAACAATTTTTGTGCTATCTTGAATTTGAAAATCAAGGCATTCTGAGAATCCAGATTAAATGGGGGTTTTGGATTTCTATCATCTTCATCTGCGGTATGTTTGGTGTGTTGCTTGATACTGTTCATAACACTATAGCGGGGTTTTGGTATGATTATGAAGCCAGTCATTGGGCTTCTAGTTTGGATATTGCCATAGATTATACTCGAAGGTAACATAAGTTTGAGCCCATTCACCTCATAAGTAATCCATCTCAAATACTCTTTTCAATGATATAAATGTTTTCCATTTACTAATCCTCATATTCTCTCCAATCAAGCAAACTTTGTATACAAATATTTTATCATGATCTAATTAAAATACGTATGATGTTGCTTTAGAAGTTGATAGATCACAATTAGAGTTCAATTTGGTGTATTGTATGAAATCATTTCCATTATCTTTCAATTTTTTTTGAAATATTTAGTATGATCTCCAATTACACATCAGTAAATTTCATACTTTCCTTACTTATATTTAAGATGCACCCCATTCACAAGAAATCATTGGCATTCATACTTACTGTATTCATTCATGTATGCAATTGTCATGATCTAATTACGAAATCAGGACCATCTTTTTCAATGGTTTTGTCATGATAATGTATGTGGTTTTGGAAATATAATATATATAACTCTAATGGTGTTTTTCAACCACTTTGAGCAATAGCTTCTCCATGTTTTTCAATGGATTAGCAATATGGGATTTATTGTGCTTGTAAATTGCCATTATGTTTGTTAAGCATAGAGCATATTCTGTAAACCAAAACAGAGACTGAAATCTATTTTATGTTGACTGTTTTTGACCTCAGACAAAAAATCAGTGAATTATTACTGACTGTAAAACTATAATTCTTACTGCAGAAGGTAAATCCGTTAGTCATCTTGTAAAAATTACAGCAAATAAGGATCCTAAAACACTTGAAATGATGAGGAAAACAATAGATTATGATTTCATAAGATTAGCACAAGTTGAACCATCAAAATCCATAAAAAATCTGTGCTTGAACCTCACTAAATGGCCCAAATCCTTGAAGAAGGCTTCACACGTGTGAAAGTACGGCCTCCCACAGTCTGAGTATTGTACACCAGACCTACATTCAATCCTATAATCATTAGTAATCACAAGTACTCAAACAATTATGAACATAGAGAGCAATTGCACCATTATGAGAGAAAAAACATGAAATTGCTTGATTAATTTTGGTGAGATATCATCACCTATATATACATGATCCATCACGGTTTTGGGCAGGTATGAGTAGCCCTAAACCTATCCCTAATGCTAATTTTGGTGGATCTTTCATCCCTACCAAGTTAGGGTTGGAATCTTGGAGATCCCTCAACAATGCAAAAATTACCAAAAATAGCTCCTATTTTTTCTCCCTTGTATCTAAGCATAATTTGGACTCATTCCAAAGGTTCTAACACTTAGGTCTACTTGAGAACATCCTTATGAATGGAATCCTATGCTATTTGGCACGTGTGACAAGCCACATCATGACCATCTAACTAATTACAAGTCATATGACCAAAACTAGTCAAGCTAGAATTGTCAATTTTTAACACTCCTCCTCATTATCTAGCTTGGTTCAATCATTGCTTTACTAATCACTCCAAGTGATGATCTGAACTTCATAAAAGGTGTCTTTTGAAGTGGTTTAGTAAGTAGATCAGCTACACATTCATTGCTTGGAACATGCTCCAAAGCAATCTCCTTGGCTTGCACCATTTCTCTCACAAAGTGATGGCATATCTCAATGTGCTTAGATCTTGCATGGAAGATTGGGTTAGATGCAAGGTGTTGGGCTGATATATTATCATTGTAGATGATTGGTGCCTCCTCTGAATCCATGATCTTTAGCTCCACCAATAATCTCTTGATCCAAAGTACCTCCTTTGTAGTGGTTGTCAAAGCTTTGTACTGCCTCGGTTGAAGATAGAGATATAGTTTCTTGCATTTTTGAAAGCCATGAAACCACACCTTCTCCTATGAAAGTTGAATAGGCACTTGTTGATTTCCTATCCCTCTTGTCCCATGCAAAATCTGAATCACTAAATGCATGAAGGTTAATCACATCTCCTCTATATAGAATTCCAAAATCCAATGTACCCGAGATGTATCTTAGAATCCTCTTAGCCTTTTTCCAATGGATATTCAATGGCTTTTGCATGGATTGGCTCAACCTACATACACTAAAGCTAAGATCTGGTTTAGTTATAGTGATCCACATTAAGGAACCTATAAGCTGCCTAAACAAAGTGATGTCTATGAAGGATCTTTCATCATCTTCATTTGGCACTTTTACATCTTGCTCCATTGGTGTGTCAACACTTTTGCATACTTCCATCTTAAACTTCTTCAAAAGACTTTTGAGCATAGTTTACTTGACTTATAAAGATAAAATCAGACCCTCTAAGTACTTCTATGCCTAAGATGAAGTGAAGACACCCAAGATCTACCATCTTGAACTCTAAGGATAGATCTATCTTGATTTTTTCAATACCATCAACACTATTTCCACTAATGATGATGTCATCTACATAAATGAGTAAAAGTACAATACCAACATCATCAAACTTAATGTAAAGAGTGGGATCATATTTACTTTGAACAAAAATAAGTGAAATAAGATAGCAATGTAGTCTTGAATTCCAAGATCTCGAGGCTTGCTTCAAGCCATAAATGCTTCTTTGGAAATGGCATACTTTGTTCTCCATTCCATGCTTGATGAACCCTTGTGGCTGCTCCATATAGATATCCTCTTCCAAAAAACCATTCAAGAAAGCATTAGAGACATCCATTTGACATAGAATCCATCCAAAATGTGATGTAAGTGCAATGATTAGCCTTATTGTGACCATCTTGGCCATGGGTGCAAAAGTTTCTTCATAGTCTATCCCTCTCTCTTGAGCATAACCTTTTGCAACTAATCTTGCTTTATGTTTGTTAACACTCCCATTTGCATTCAATTTAAGCTTGAAGACCCACTTGCATCCTATTACATTCCTTTGAGGCCTCTCAACAAGCAACCAAGTTTCATTCTCAATCAAGGCATCATACTCATCCAACATAGCTTTATACCATTCTTTGGAGTTCAATGCATCTTCAATATTAGATGGTTCTTCAAAACTAGATAAAGCATAAGAAGTGGATGAGATACCCTCAACTTGTTGTCCTTTGCCTTGATATGTGAGCCTTAATGGCTCCACTTTTGCCCTTGAAGATCTCCTTGGTGTGATAGGTGGGTTTGGTGCTTGCTCCTCCATGAGCTCCTCCTCAAAACCAAGATCTTGCTCCTCGGCCATCTTCTTCTTGATTGTTGGAGCACTTGAGCCTTCTTGAAGCATATGCATATGATGTTCATCAAAGATGACATCCCATGAAACAACAAATTTGTTCAAGGATGGGAGATAGACTTTGTAGCCCTTGCTTGAGCTTGCATATCCAAGCATGATCCCTCTTGTGGAAGATGGATCCTCTTTGGTTCTTGTTTCCAATGGCACATGCACATAACATATACACCCAGAAACTTTCAAGTGATTAAGATTGGATTTCTTTCCATACAACATCTCATAAGGAGTTTTGCCTTCAATTGCTTTGCAAGACACCCTATTCATCAAGTAGTTTGCACATACAAGAGACTCACCCCAAAAGGATTTGGGCAAACAAGCATCTAATCTTAAAGCCTTAGAACATTCACATAATGTTCTATTCCTTCTTTCAGCAACTCCATTTTGTTGAGGAGTGTAAGGACAAGAAGTCTCTTTCTTGATACCTTCCTCCTCACAAAAGGCCTTGAACTCATTGGAGATGAATTCTCCACCATTGTCACTTCTAAGGATCTTGATGCTATGATTATGATGCTTTTCTACAAACAACTTGAACTTTACAAAAGTATCAAATACTTGAGACTTGAAGGAAAGTAAGAACACCCAACAATATCTTGAGTAGTCATCAATGAAGGTTAAAAACATGGATGAACCTCCATTAGATTTGGTGCTAGCAATGTGCACATCTGAGTGTATGAGTTCAAGAGGATGAGATGACTTTGTGATGGAGTTAGGAAACACCTTCTTATGTGCCTTGGATAAGGCACAAGCTTCAAAAACCTTGTCTTCCTTCCCAATAGACCTTGCTAGGCCTAAAACATACTCCTCCTTGATCATAGCCTCCATAGAACCTGAGTTGACATGTCCAAGTCTTTTGTGCCATAAAGTAAAGGTAGATATCTTGCTCTTCTCGGCTGACAACATTAGTATCCACAAATGCATCCAACTTATAAAGTTTGCCAAGTCTAGTGCCCTTAGCCACTATCTTACCCTTCGTCTTGATGAAACATTCATTTGAAGCGAAGTCAACATTGAAACCATTGTCTACCATTTGGCCAACACTTAGTAGACTATCATCAAGAATTCTTCATTCTATGTGTTGATTTGCTAGGTTTGGTGCAAGAAAGAGATTTGAGAGGTTCCATATCTTTGTGATTTTTTCTTGAGTTCATTTGTTGACATTCAAGAGAGTGCTTTGTGCTAGGATTCGACAAGTGGATCAACCTTCAATTCATGTTGTGACAAAATGTGCAGCAATAGGGAATCCAATGTGCATTAAACTAAGTCTATCGATTTAGTAATCAAACTGACTTTGAAGTCTTCGAAGTCTGTCCTACTAATCACAGCTTCAAAGTTCTAGATCGCCTAAGTCAATTCCCTAGCCATGCTCAAATTACCTTGATTATAGAGATTTGGATTTGCAAAAGCATTGTATCAAAATGCAATAATTAGAACAAGAAAATCGAATAGTGCTATTAGTCATATACTACAAAACAACGACTCTGCAAGTATTGAATCAATTCGAATCATGCAATCACCTTACACAAACTAAATTGCTGGAACAATGATGGATTAGACGTCGGACAGGTTGGAGATGTCAAGGATTTGATGACTTCGGACAAGTCGATGACTTCGAACAAGTCGGAGATCGTGGACAAGCTGCAAGATGTCGGACAGGTTGGAGACGTCGAGGATGTCGATGACTTTGGACAAGTCAATGACTTCGGACAAGTCGGAGATCGTGGACAAGCTGCAAGATGTCGGACAGGTTGGAAACATTGAGGAAGTTGATAAATTCTTTGTTATTGTAGGAATGTACAAAACACCTTCTATGTTGATCTTTTTGGAAGATCCTAAGCAAAGGGGAATGCTACCAACTCCTTCAATCTTACAAGCTTCATCATTTTCTGTATAGATAGACTTTATAGGTCCATCATAAGATAAGAGAGAAGAGAAAAACTCTCTTTTACTAGTCATGTGTGAACTAGCACCCGAGTCAATCCACCAAGGATCTTCTCCTTTGAAGCTTGTTGAAGAAAATATGGACATCATGAGAGAGTCCTCATGTGAACTCTCCTCCTCCTCCTCTTTGCTCATGTTGGCTTGGCTTTGATCTTGCTTCCTCTTGAAGCATTCCGAGGCATAATGCCCCATCTTGCTACAATAGTAGCACTTCACCTTTGATTTGTCCTTCTTGACTTTGGTGGTTGATGGAGATGCCTTTGAGAGTCCTTCTTGATCCTCAAGCTTTTTAGACTTCTTGAATGTTGATCCTTTGCCTTTGGACTTGCCTTTGCCTTTGGTGAAAAGAGCTTGGTCATCTCCACCTTGGATGGAAAGCCTATCCATCCTCTCTTGCATTTGGCTCCTTCTTGATTCCTTGGCCATGAATGTGCCTTGGAGTTCTTCAAGTATGGGTAGCTTATCCATAATTGCATATCCTTGAACCAAATTGTCAAATTCAAAGCTTATTTCATTCAATATGAGTTGAACAAGCTCTTCATCCTTGATAGGATCACCTATAAAGGCTAGCTCTTTGTTCAATGCCTTTACTCTTAGGACAAAAGTATGTGCACTCTCTCCTTTCTTTTGATAGATTCTATAGATTTGATTCTTCAAAGCTAACATTATAGTTTGGTTCTTGGATTCATAGACCTTTTGCAAAGTCTCCCAAGCATCTTGAGCTGAAGTGCAATCTCCTACCTCTCTTAAGAATTCATTTGCAACATTCATTTTTATGCAATGTAGTGCAACATTGCACCTCTTGATGTATTTGGCTTTTTCTTGAGAATGAATAGGTTCACCCTCCTTACCATTTACAATTTCCATCAGATCTTGCATGATAATGATGGATTCCATTCTAACTTTCCATATGGAATAGTTAGTTTTGTTGAGCCTTTCATTAGTATCCAAAAGATATGCATTTATAGATGCCATCTAGTCTCCTAAGCAAGGACTTGACACAAATGAAGGTTACTTCTATTTATTTGATTGAAGGTCTACCTTATCCCACTTCTTAGGGACCTGAAAAGATCAGTAATAGACTTCCTATAAAGATCTAAGAATGATCTCTAACAAAATCAAATCATAGAATACTAGAAACAATGCACTTGCTTGATTGAAGTAGACAATACTAGTAGAATTGCCCCTCTTTCTATAAAGAACATTAAAGCTTCCAAATGATCTGATCAAGAGTGAATTTCAGCAACCTAATATACTTCCAAAATCACTTGTAAAAGATCTAAATGGAACTTAATGAGGATGCAACACAATCTACTATCCAATCACAAGCAAAAAATGATCAAAATCGATGAAAAATTGATCTAATTTGGTGCATAAGTCAAGCAATGGTTGGACTGAACCTAAATCACTTTAGGAGGTGCCTACTACACCTTAGAACAGCCTTGAAGAGTCCCCAAAACTCTGATCTTCCCTATCCTTGAATGCTAGAAAGCCTTCTCTATGAAATCACCTCCAAAACTCGCTTAGAAATCAATGCTTGGAGCAAGCAAAACTTGCTATCTTGGTAATGTGAATTGAATTCAACTTTGCCTCTGGTTTTAGACATCTAAACACCTGCAAATGAAGTCACACAACACCAATCTCCAATGTATTTGACTCACTTTGAGTTCTAGAATCAATACTAGATGCTAAGATCCAATCTAAACAAGATTTAGATCAAAAATTGTGATCAAATTGAATGAAAACCAAGGATTTAGCTCATTTCAGCCTTTAGGCTCTGATACCATGTAAAAATTACAGCAAATAAGGATCCTAAAACACTTGAAATGATGAGGAAAACAATGGATTATGATTTCATAAGATTAGCACAAGTTGAACCATCAAAATCCATAAAAAATCTATGCTTGAACCTCACTAAATGGCCCAAATCCTTGAAGAAGGCTTCACACGTGTGAAAGTACGGCCTCCCACAGTCTGAGTATTGTACACCAGACCTACATTCAATCCTATAATCATTAGTAATCACAAGTACTCAAACAATTATGAACATAGAGAGCAATTGCACCATTATGAGAGAAAAAACATGAAATTGCTTGATTAATTTTGGTGAGATATCATCACCTATATATACATGATCCATCATGGTTTTGGGCAGGTATGAGTAGCCCTAAACCTATCCCTAATGCTGATTTTGGTGGATCTTTCATCCTTACCAAGTTAGGGTTGGAATCTTGGAGATCCCTCAACAATGCAAAAACTACCAAAAATAGCTCCTATTTTTTCTCCCTTGTATCTAAGCATAATTTGGACTCATTCCAAAGGTTCTAACACTTAGGTCTACTTGAGAACATCCTTATGAATGGAATCCTATGCTATTTGGCACGTGTGACAAGCCACATCATGACCATCTAACTATTTACAAGTCATATGACCAAAACTAGTCAAGCTAGAATTGTGAATTTTTAACACATCTCTTACTGCATTACACATTTAGTATACATAGACTAATCAGATTCCCATTCTTGAATTCCATTCATAGTCATTGAAATAATACACATGATAACATTTACTCATCTTCTATTTGTATTATGAAGTAATTTATGACATGAGTAAAAACAAAGATGAACAACGAAAATTATCTCAGTCTTTTTACTCTGACTTAAGTTTCAAGAGACTATCCATAGGCTAAAGTCTTTTCTTCAACAGGCATCCGGTTCTTTAATATCTTCATTTTTGTGGCTGTTCACTTTATTACTAGATTGCCGGTTCTCATCTTAAATCTTTGCCGGATGATCTCTTTCACTAAAAGAGATTTTTGAAACAAGAAGAAAGGAGGGAGGCTGAGTGCTGGAGCGTGACAATGAGGGAAGAAGGATCTCAGGTGAGGGAGAGAGAGGGAGCGCGACATCAAAGAGGGATCGCAGGAGATGTTAGGCCCGCCATGGCTATGGACCGAGCTGGGGCACACTACTCACACTATCTTGCCCTGTTGGTCATGTACACTGGACACGACCTTGATTGTGGTATCTGACCTATCTGTGTTCTCTAGGGTTCGGCACTGGTTACGAGCTCGTAACACTCCCTCCCCCTTAAGAACCGTCTTGGTCCTCTAAGACAAAGTCTGGAAAAAATCTTGCGAAGGACGCTGCCTCTTTCCCAAGTGGCATTCTCAACAGGCTGATCATTCCACTTAACCAGATATTCTCGGTATAGAGTATGACGAGTCTGTGTCTCTCTACTATCAAGAATCTCCTCTGGTTCATGTGGAGGTTGTTGAGGATCCAATGGGAGAACTAGAACACTGTCTCCTACCAGATTGTCTGATCTGGTTAAGGCTTTTCGTAACTGACTTACATGAAAGACTGAAAAAACCTTACTGCTGTGTGGGAGTTCTAGTTCATAGGTGACCTCGCCTAGTCTCCTACTAATGGTAAAGGGACCACAATACCTTGGAGACAACTTAGCACACACTCCTGATTTGAGGGTTTTAGAGTCAACTGGGACTCTCAAGTAGACTTTCTCACCAGTGGAGAACTGCACATCCCATTTGTGTGGCTCTACATAATGCCTGGCTCAATCCTGGGATTGTCTAATGCTACGCTTAGCATGTTCTAAATCTGGTTTAGGTCTTCTAAAAAGTTTCTGGCTGCTTCAACTTTTTCTTGTTTAAACCCTACAGCTGTGGGTGAGCGTGGCTGAAAACCGTACATTAGCATAAATGGGCTGTATCCCGTAGCTGAATGTTTGGTACTATTGTAAGCAAACTCTAATATCGAGAGATACTCCTCCCAATTTGTCTGCTTCTTGCTGACGTATGCACGAAGCATATCCTCCAGCACTTGATTTACCCTTTCTGTTTGACTGTCCGTCTGTGGATGGTCGGTGGTACTCATATTAAGTTTAGTATGGAGATGATGGAATACTGCCCTCCAAAAAATTCCAGTAAACTTACTGTCCCGGTCGCTGACTATGCCGGAAGGTAGACTGTACAATTTAAATAGCCCGTCTACAAACAACCTTGCTAACTCTGGAGCTCTAACGGTTGTTTTGGTCGGAATGAAATGAGCCATTTTGGTCAGACGGTCAACTGTGACCCATATAGCGTCATTACCCTTTTGGGTTTTAGGCAGGCCTACTATAAAATCCATGGAGATACTCTCCCATTTACCAGCTAGTATTTCTAAGGGATGCAACAACCCTCCTGCCTTTAAACGCTCTGCTTTATTTACTTGACATTTCTGGCAACTGTTTGCATACTGGTGGACGTCCTTTTTCATACTGGGCCAGAAAAATTGCCTACGAAGAAGCTCATAGGTCTTCTGTATGCCTGGGTGTCCCGCACTAGGATTGTCATGACATTCATATAGGACCTGCTGCCTATAATCCTCTGAATTGGGGACACATACTCTATCTCTATAGAGCAAGTACTCATCCTGAATGGAATACTGTTTCCATTTGAATCCTTGAGTCAATTGACCCTCAACCACTAGGGTTTGCTTGGGTAATACAGGCTCAGAATCCTCAACGTCATCTGACGACGTATACTCGGACTCATCATCATCCTCAACGGAAGCTGTTGTATTCTTGGATGAACTGGCACCAGCCCCGGGAACTGGTTCTGGAGTTTGTAACTGTCTGTTCTGGACTGAGTTCCAGATAGTAGAGAAGAATGCATCATGTTCGCATTTCCCTCTCAAGGACTTGAGTAACTCATTACGAATCTGAGTAAAACTCAGCTCGTTTATCATAGGCATTCTGCTAAGGGCATCTGCTACTGTATTGAATTTTTCACGCCTATATCTGATAGACATGTCAAACTCTTGCATCAACTCTGCCCAACCAGCTTTCCGACCTCTAAGCTCAGGTTGATTGCAAAGGTATCTGAGACTCTCATGGTCTGTCAGGACCTCAAAGTTGGCACCATACAAATAATGCCTCCAAGTCTTAAGGGCATGGACTATAGAAAAGAGTTCCTTTTCATAGGCACTGTACCTAGTTTGAGCTGGCTCGAGTTTTTTACTCTCGAACGCAACTGGTCATCCACCCTGAGTTAGCACAGCACCTACTGCAAAGTCGCTAGCATCTGTTTTGACCACAAATGGCTGATTGGGGTCGACGACTTTTAAAACTGGTGCTGTAGCTAAGGCTGTTTTGAGAGCATCAAAGCTCTCCTGTTGTGCGGACTCCCAAATGAACTCCTTTCCCTTCTCCTTAAGAAGATTTGTCATAGGAATTGCTATCTGAGCATATTCCTTGACAAATCGTCTGTAATATCCCGCCAAACCAAGAAAGATCTGAAGTTCCAAAATATTCTGAGGTCTCAGCCAACTGAGTATGGCTTTAACCTTATTTGGGTCCATCTTAATCCCATCTGAAGAGATAATGTGACCCAAATATGCTACTTTTTCAATGAAGAATTCACACTTGGATTGTTTAGCATAAAGCTTATGCTTTCTGAGCAGTCGAAACACCTTTCTGAGGTGTTTTAGATGCTCCTTTCTCGTTTTACTGTAGACGAGGATGTCATCTAAAAATACGACTACAAACTTACCCAAGTATGGTCTGAGGACACTGTTCATCAAGGTCATAAAGGTAGCTGGAGCATTTGTGAGCCCAAATGGCATCACCTTAAACTCATAATGACCGTGACGAGTCCTAAAAGCTATTTTTGAGACATCTTCCGATTTTATACGGACTTGATGATATCCCGATCTGAGGTCTATTTTGCTGAAAAACTTAGCCCCGTCGAGTTGATCAAATAACTCGTCTGCCCGAGGCATAGGGTATTTATTCTTAGTTGTGACTTTATTGAGGGGACTGTAATCTACGCAAAGACACATAGACCCCTCTTTCTTTTTCACCAATAGGACTGGTGAGGCCCATGGTGAACTACTGGTCTGAATTTGGCCTTTTCCAAGATAGTCTGTTAGCTGCCTAGTTATTTCTGCATCCTCTGTTCGACTGACCCGATACGAAGGTTTAGAAACAGGTGATGTACCTGGTACTAGGTTTATTACATGATCTACCTCTCTGCTAGGTGGTAAACCATGTGACAAATCTTCAGGAAAAACATCTTTAAATTTAGACCATAAAGTTTCTAATTTACTGATTTTCTGCTGAATAGAATTGGAAATAGAAACTTTAGGAATAAACTGAAAGTCACATAAGAATACCTGATGGTCTTCGTCTCCGATTAGCTGACAGAGCTCTAAACTGTAGACCATAGGGCTGTTGGGAACATCATGCTCCCCATGCAACTGGATCTCTCGGCCTTTATGCTGAAAGCTGAGGGTGTTCTCCTGAAAGTTTCTGTGGAGGGAAGGTCCTAAACTGTAGAGCCAATCTCTCCCGAGAACAATGTCTGTTCAATCCAGGTGCATTATCTGAAAGTTTATTTCATCTTGGTACCCTTGAATACCAAGATTTAACTTACTTACCATAGTTTCCCATATTTTTTTATCTTCACCCTTAGCTAATGAAACTATGTACCTATGCTGACTAGGTACTTCTGGTAGTTTAAGCTTTCTAACCAGGGTGTGGTTGATGAAATTATGGGTTGCCCCATCATCAACCATGACTCTTATTGACTGGTAACCAACTTTCCCATGCATACGTACTAGGTCATGCAGCCCAAAACTGAAGGGTCTCGCTAGCATTGCAGAGGTCAGCTGGCAACAGTGTTCATGATCTTCATGATACACTTTGATCTTGGAAGCTGCCGAGTCACTGGGGAAACATACAGTCTGAACAAGATGAACTTGTTTTTTTTATCTTTCTTATCTTTTTTAGTGAAAGGCCCCTTGGGACACTGTCTGACTGTGTGTCCCTTGCCCATACACACAAAGCACAAACGTTCTTGTTTGGCTTTCTCAAAATCATCTGGTTTTAAGGGCTGTATGAGTGAAGGGCGTTTCTGAGGAGCTTCACTTTTAAATTTGTCTTCTTTCTTTCTTTTTAAAAATTTCTTTTTAAATTGAAAGTCTTTTTGAGAAGGCTGCTTAGAAAGTGGCTGTTGTCTCGTCTTCTTTCTACCCACTGAATCATCATAGATTTGAGCATATCTGAGAGCTTGCTCAAGGGTAGTAGGCGAGTTTCTCTAGACCTCTACTTTATATTCATCTTTGAGGCCACGGACAAATCCCCTGATTTTCTGATAGTCATCCATATTTTTAATCTTTAAAATTGCTTCTCGATACTGCGAGATATATTGGATGAGGGATTTATCCATTATTGTTCTTTTCCAGGCTTCCCAGGCTCTATCCAGTTCATTTTCTGGTAGAAATTCTCTTAGGAAAGCTTCTTCAAAAGCTTTCCATGACCGAGGAGTCTGCCCAGTCTCCTGGAGATTTAACCACCACTTATAGGCCATAGGCCCTAAGGAAAGACTGGCCTCAATTGCTTGCAAATGGTCAGGGTTCTGTTTAAGAGCATGAATGTTCTTCCATTTGCTGAGGAAGGTTTGTAGAATATCTGCATTTCTATCATTCTCTTCCCCATTAAAAGTAGCTCTTTAAAAACACTGGGGTGAGACCGTAAAGTCTCACCCGAAACTGATGGAAGTGGAGAAGGGAATAACTGAGAAGTGGAGGGAAGGCTTCCTTTCGCGGAACTCAAAATCAAGTTTTTGAGTTCAGCAAATGAGTCGTCCACACTGGACTTGAAATTGGCTAATGCCAACTTCAGTTCATCCACTTCTGTTACCAATTGGAGGAACTGCTCCTTGGTAACCAGTTCGTCGAGTTCTTTGGCGAACTGTTCCTGTTCTTCTACTTCCATGGGTTCCTTCCCTTTCCTGTAAGCCAAGGCTTCTGTTTCAAGTTCGTCGAAGCCTCTCTCCGGGGGTTGATCAGGTCCCTGAGGAGTGGTCATCTTCATAACTGAAAGAGAGGTACCTTAACTTCTGACTAAAAATAAGAAAAGAGATTGACTAAACTGGAAAAACGAAAGTAGAATACTTGGCTCTTTCTTAGAACTGTACTTCCAGAGAGAAAAGCAAGAAACCCCCTCAGTTCTTTCACAGCTGTCCAATCCGTCTTCTTAAACAATTTCCAATTTGCTAGCTCTTCACCCTCACTGTCTGAGTAGCAACCAATCTGCTTGCAAAAATCAGATTTGAAGACCCTGCACAGTGGACAAAAATCCGATTTCTATCCTGGAGGCCCCTCGCTGTCTGCTCCATAGAGTTATGACTCCAAAAAAGTGGAATTTGGGCCCCAAAAACTTGTGATAAATTCTGATCTATGATAAGGGGGAAACCCTCGCTGTCTGCTGCTCCAGAAATCTCAAGTTTAAGACCACAAACCGGTCTAAAATTCCGGAGTTTGAAGGAGACTGCTCGCTGCTTTGAGTAAAGATCTGATCCTTCAAATCCGCCCTCATCTGCTCAGGAATCCACTGCAAAACAGTGATGAATCTGCCCAGAGATTGCTCTCTATCCAGCGCTGGATCTACTTCTAGATTTCTACCTCAAACCCGCTCTGATTTCTAAAGTTTGCACTCACAAATCAGAGATAGATACCTAGTTTTTACAGCAACTGATTTGTACTTGCAATCTGGCTCAGGTTTTACTCAAAAAATGAGTAATTCCTCTGCAAAAGCAGCGATGGATGGCTGTCACTACAGCGATTTCTCTCCTCTCCTCTTTTCTAAAAGTTTGAGAATTTTTTCTTACCTTCTGATAGATTTCTCTACTGCTGCTACTAAGCTCCCACAGAAGGAGGTGGCTCTGATACCAGTGTAATAGATCCTAATACCACAGTAGGGCAAACACTAACTGATCCACCCAACCTTGCCTACTCCCAAATATAGAGTAAGCCCCTCCTAGCCCAGTGTGAGGACTGGTAGCATGCTACTGCCAAGTGTCGGCCACGTGGCACTGACATGGCCGACTACACGTCGGGACCCAACTGGGAGCCCTATCCTGCTGACAAGGTCCCTAGGCTGTGTTAGGCCCGCCATGGCTATGGACCGTGCTGGGGCACACTACTCACACTATTTTGCCCTGTTGGTCATGTACACTGGACACGACCCTGACTGTGGTATTAGACCTATCTGTGTTCTCTAGGGTTTGGCACTGGTTACGAGCTCGTAACAGAAGCGCTGTGGGAGGTAGATAGCATCAACAATGAAGGTTGGTTGTTTGTATATGTGAGAGATGGGCAGCGAGCAAGTAACATACACCTTTGTCCATCAGATCAGTAGTATTCATGTCTGTTGCAGTTAGAGCAACAACATTTGAGATAGTTTGTCCATTGCATTCAGATAGAGGAATGACAGGTTGTCCAACGCAGTCAGAGAGCCAGAAAGCTATGAATATAATGCAGGCAGATCTGCATGAAATGTCTCCAAGATCAATCAACATACTATCCAATCTGTAAATAGCACCAGTAGTTAAGACAACGGGATCATCACCAATCTTCTTGAAGAACCTATGTATTCATAATCACAATCATGAAACAGAATGTAGCAGAAGACTCCATGCCTCTCTACATAACTAGAACACTAAAAATGATCTCTGCCTATAACCAAGAAAACAAGAACTCTCTTCTGCTCTCCATGAACGAATGAATTGCTTCCTCCCGAATCCTTCCTTCTTCTCCTCCTCGTTGAGAGAAAACGGTTCATTTCCATTCCACTTGAAAACACCAACGTCTTTCATTCTCCATTGAATTCCATCCACTAAATCCAAATTCACCAATCCTTATGAAAAAATTCATATCCATTTGACACATGTCCATAGTAACTTGGTTGATTTCAGAAGTAGGGAATAGCCCATAGTGAAAAACTGCTCTACGGACCATTTGAAGCATCTTTTCTTCATAACTGAACTTCATTGAAGAGAAAAATGCCTTCAATAAGGTTTTTTAGTTTCCATATTTATACAAAGACCTTTATAAACTATTTTGGCCTTACCAAGACAATTCCTTCAAAATCTTTAATCATTGGTATTCATACCCATTTGCCCCATTATGATTGCAACATTTGTAATGTTTTAGTCCTTCATTTTCCGTAGAGACATACACTACATTGATTTACAATTCCAACTGCCATTTTGGTAGCATGGCTTTATCTCTATCCATAGCTGACCAATTAGAATTCTTCGAATTTTTTTCAAGAGCTTATTAATTTGTAAAGTAATGTTACTTCATTACTTGGTCGCAGCTTGAAGTTTTCAATTGTCGTCAATGATCTTCTTAGAAATTGTTGTTTTTTCGCTGATTGGTTGTCTTTGTCTTGAACTGAACTTTGATTGTCGTTGTTTGCAAGACCCTTAGCCTTTGGACCTTTCCTTGAAACTTAAGTCAGTGCCTTCAAGATACCTGGGCATCTTTTATTAATCATAGTTTAACAAGTACATTGATCAATTACAACATGGCAAACAATGGCCATTAACAACTATGGATATTTTTGTCCATCAGAGTCACTTATAAGTATTGTTATCTAACAAGCTTACTAGAAATAGTAACATAGTAAAAATAGCTCTAATTTGTTTGATATAACTGTCATTTAAAAATTGATTATGACATTTGAACATGCCATAGAATTTCATAGCTACTTTTTAACATAGTCACATTCGTATATCATTAAAAAGTGGCATTATCCGATTTTGCACATATGAGATACATCTAGTACATTTTCTTCTAGAAAATTAGCATCAATGATTGTAGTTGCTGAATTACGTTTGTTTCTTGACAGTCTGTAGAAATACAAGCATAGTTGATGACAATCTACATCGACATGTCCGAAGTCTACTAAGTGTTGGCCAAATGGTAGACAATGGTTTCAATGTTGACTTTGCTTCAAATGATCAACTTATGATCTACCAACAATCTAATGAATCTTGCCACTTCCTAAGATTGAAACACATTCTATTAAAGTCCAGCAACTTCAAAAAATAGAGATCCAATCAAAATTAGGGTTTTAACTCACAAAAAATTGAATTTTTCAATTTCTACATGCAATTGTCTAAAACTTGATATAGAATTGTAGCCTCTAATGAGACCTTCCTAATGCATTAAAAATCACCCAGATCTAGTAAGCCAAGTAGGAAATTGGAATTCCACAAGTTCATAGACCTAAATTGAGTTTTGAATTACAAAAGATTAATTCTACACATGCAAAAATGCTGAGTTATTAGTAGAAATCAATCTAGCATGCTCTAGAATTTGTAACTTCTCCAAATCTTTGCTAAATTTGGTTGCTCCTTTCATAACCTGAAACATAAGAGCTCTAATACCATGTGAAGAATTTCAGATCATTAAGATCCAAAATGTGTCCCTTAATCTTTGGTTAGAAAGTCAATACAACAACATACAACATTGCCAATGTAGAAAAATCAGTATCTACTCAATGAAAGAGATGCAAACTCAATAAGAACTTGATCGAACATCAAATATATGATAAATTGAAGTGCATTTCTATACAATAACAGTACCATACTGTATTTCCCACGTGTGGATCCAAAAATAACAAAATATGAGCATTCTACACACAAGATTGCAAGATATCACCAAGATAGTGCACCAATGCATAGATGAGCCCAAGAGAACTCATGTATAAGCATGAAACGAGAGAGAGAGAGCTCTAACAAAAAATGATATAAGTGGGTCATAATTGCTCTCTCTTCTCTCAGGGGTCTGATTTATGTGGACCTGAGCTTCAAGTAGTCTACAACGAGTGTTCCAACTAGTCTCTTCTCGCTCAAAATGTCAGCTTTGCTTTTACAGCGAAACTAGCTATCAGGACCCATTTTGCCCAGCAGCCCTGTGAGCATCAACAAAATAGACCTGAGCTACAACAACTTTTTTGGACAACTCTCGCCTTTCCTTGCTTAAATTCTTGGCTAAGTTTTAGCTTGATCTTGGCAATTTCAGCATCACTATTTCTAGTGAGAACTATGTTGTCAACATAAACTAGAAACAAAGTGATGTGAATTGCATCAATTGTGATGTAAAGAGAACAATTGAAACTGACACTGAGGTAAAAATTGTGGAGTCACGCATACCAATATCTTGGGACTTGCTTGAGACCATATAAGCTTTTTCTCAAAAAGCATACAAGATCTTCCTTATCTTGCTCAATGTAGCCCTCAATTCTCTCCATATAAGCCTCCTCATCCAACTTGCCATTCAAGAAAACCTTAGTGACATTCAATTGACATAAATTCTAGCATTACAGGAGTTACAAACATCAAAAGGGCCGTCTAAGAAATGCCACGTAGGACAAAAAAAATGCTAGATTTTGGAAATTCGACGAAGTTTCAGGTCCAGAAGTTAGCTTAACCTTACTAATAATGTGTAGTTAACATGACACGATTATGACACGTGCAACTGCAACTTCAAGAACCTATGACGCTCATTAACTAACTTTTTCAAATTTGAAAATGAGATTGTGTCCCTCGTTTTAACTAGCGAGAGAATAAACATAGAATCTCAAGTACGCCATGGATGAAGATGAGTGTCTATTTTCTTTTTGGTCTGTCAGCTGATGTTTGCAGAGATGTCTCAGTTTCATCTACACATTGTTCTCCCTGCCAAGAATGCTCCAATAGCTAAAAGAGGAGTAGTGAAAGAATCCACAGTTTCTCCACTTGATATGATCGCTCACAGAATCAACCAAAGAAAGATGTACGATTTGTGGATTGACAGAAGTTTGTATCCATTGGATCCGAACTCGATGCAAGCCTCACAATTCCAATCCATCACACAATTAATAAAGTTTTTGTGTGACGGAGAAAACGGTTTACTGGATTATCGTGAAATATTGAAGACTTATGGTGTTGCAAACTCAGTTCAGAAATACAGAGTTTAGAATGTATGTTAAATGGTTTGCTTGCTGACTATAGAGAAAAAGAGACCACATTATTACAAACAAAAGAAGATAATGCACGTTTACATAATATTATATTAAATTTGAATGCAAGTAACGATCAACTCCGACAAGTTGTTCAGACATTATGTATATCAAATGACCAGTTAAAGAAGAAACTCGCATACTAGATAGGAAATTAAAAAGAAACAAGTGAGAAAGAATTTTGAAGGACATTGATGAGCTTTCGCTAAATGGAGGCCAACGGAGAAAAAAGATTTAAGCATTCAAGTAAGGATTTGATTTGAATCATTTTATTTTTGTTTTGTGAAGTAGCATGACATTTATTATGTGGCCTATTTGGGTTTGTTGATTTTCATAATCATTTGCAGATCAGCATTGGTTGCAAATGAGCACATGAGGGACAATGACATGATCGAAAAATCATTGAGTTTGGTATTGACAACCAAGTCCACAAAGTCTTTATTGGACAATAATCGATATTCTCGAATCAAGTCCAAGGTCACTGAGGCTTTGATGAACGAGGTCGGTAAGGTAATTGACCGAACGTTAATTCAGGGAGCATGTGATTTCTCAGGTATTAGCAGGGAGGCATATGCTAGTATGGTTAAAATTATTAAAGAGGCTTTTGGATAATTGCATGTAAAAAAATTTCCCATTCCTCCAAGAAATGTATATATAGAGGCATATTTGGCCATAATCAACATGAAACACCAATCTTGGTTTTGGAGGCAATATTTTTGTGTCAATCTCTCCATTTGTCGTGATTTGTTTTGATTGATTTGAGTTCCTATCATATTGTAGTTTGTTTTCAGGCTGGAGTCTGTACTCTGATAGGTATTCACACATGTGAAACCAGCAAGTACATTTACCTTCATTAATGATTGTTCTTGTTAGATTTTCATGCCTAGAATTGATCTAGATTGATCTAAATCTTGTGTAGATTGATAGACCAATTGTATCTAACATCCAATCCCTCTTGTGGATCATTTTAGGATCCATTGTTGGTTCTATTTTGCAGATTTCCACATGGTATCAGAGCCAAGTACAAGAGGATTTAGTGATATTGACAATATTTTTTGACCAAAACTTGTTGTGGGCTGTAGGAGTACTTTTCACATGTGTGAGATCGTACACTTCTGGTTTTAGTTGAGAAAATTCAAAATTTTGTATATCTTGACTCACACACCCAAATTGAGAGATTTTTAGTGCAAAATCAAGCTTTTTCTATAGAGATTCTATTTCTATGATTTGTTCTTGGATTCGATTTAAATTTGAAGCCTGATTCAGGTGCAGTAAATGAGTTTCTTTGATTTTTTGAGTGCATGTTGAAGTTGAGAGAGATATTGCCAAAGATCATAGATTAAGGAGTGATTTGCAAGACTGAGACTAGAATCTAAATTTCCATCATTCTAGATTGGTTCATGAGTGATAGGATTGTGTCTATAAGCTTTCAAATTGCTAGAAGACTTTAGGTTCAGATCTCTTAGAGAAACCATAAGAGTTTCTAGTGCTTTTTCACATTAAAAAATGGCATCAATGGGTGGTTTTTTGCTTGAAGCTAGTGAAAGGCTCACATCCACTAATTATGCTAATTGGATAGTTCAAATGGGTCTTTGCTTGTACTCCATGATCTTTATGACATAGTACTTGAGGTGGAAGTAGAACCTCAAGGACGTGTTGAATTGGTAAAGTACAAAAGGAGATGTAGAGTTGCATTACATTGCATAAAAATGAATGTAAGTAATGAACGTTTGAAGGAAATCTCATCTTGTACTACATCCAAAGAGGCATGGGATTCATTAAAAGCAATTTATGGATCCAAGAATACTTCAAGGATACTCATGCTTAGGAATCAACTTCTTCAAAGCATGAAAGGAAGTAGTGAAAGTGCCAAAATTATGTTTTTAGGATCAAATCTTTGAATAAGGAGTTGTCTTCTATAGATGATAAAATCAAAGATGATGAGTTAGTTCAAATCATTTTGAATGGATTAGGAGATGATTATTCTAATCTTGTTCAAACCTTTGCTATTCAAGATTCACTTCCTAGTATTGAAAAACTTCAAAGCGTGCCTGTAAGTGAGGAGAGTAGAATGCTTCATATCAAAAGCATGATGAGTTCCTTATCTTTGAATGATGGTGATGAAAAAGCTAACTTTTCCTTGAAAGGCAAGAAGAAAAAGTTTCCATCCAAGAAGACTCAAGACATGGAGATGGAGAGCAAGGATGGAGCATCAAGTTCCAAAGGCAAGAGCAAGAAAGACAAGAAGAAGCTAAAGTGTTTCTTTTGTGGTAAAAAGGGACAAAGTTTTGCATTCGAGTGCTACAAGAAGAAGAATGCCCAAGAGAAGGACAATCAAGGCAATCTTGTGCTTGAGGAGGAGGAGGAAGAATGCAAAATCAATCTTTGATGGTATCCTCACCACAATTATCTAATCAAGACACTTGGTGGATTGATAGTGGGGCAAGCTCCCACATGACTCACCAAAAAGACTACTTTTCTAATCTACTTTCTTACAATAGTTCAAAGAGATTCATCTTCACTGCAAGTGATCAAGAATGTGAGATTGTAGATGTTGGATCCATTCCTTTATGTCTAGGATGATTAGATGTACATTTCAAGCATGGAGCATGTTCTATCTTGAAAGATGAAAAACGTGTTGCTAATGGTTTCAAGCAAGGGAGGTTATTCAACTTGGATGCTAATGTGATGGTTGGAAGTGTGAACATGGCAAGGGAGGAGCTCACTCAAGTGGAATGGTGGCACAAAAGGTTAGGCCATCCTAACAACAAAGCTATGGAGACCATGGGGACAAAGGAGCTAGCAAGTGGACTTCCCAAAACCATATCCAAGTGTGGCAAGCTTTGTGAAGCTTGTGGACTCTCCAAATCTCATAAGCTACCTTTCAAGAGATCTTTGACAAGATCTAACTCTCCGCTTGACCTTATACACTTGGATGTTCATTCATTTTCATATGAATGTAATGGTGGAGCTCTTATGTATGTCACTTTTATTGATGATAAATCAAGATACTCTTGGGTTTATCTCTTGTCTAAGAAAAGTGAAGTTTTTAGTCCTTTGTAAAGTTTAAAACTCTTGTGGAAAAGCAACTTAATACTCGCTTGAAAGTACTAAGAACTGATAATGGAGGGGAGTACATCTCCAATAGGATGAAAGAGTTTTGTGAAACTAATGGCATTAGGAGAGAGTTTACTTGCACATATACTCCACAACAAAATGGAGTAGCTGAGAGAAAGAATAGGACATTATGTGAGTGTGCTAAAGCTTTGAGATTATATGCATCCCTTCCTATTTCATTTTGGGGAGAAGCTATTTTATGTGCAAACTTTCTATGCAATAGAATGACTAATAGTGCCATTAAAGGACTTACACCTTATGAGGTATTGTATGGAAAAAAGCCAAATCTTAGTGTACTTGTTATGTACATATTCCTTTAAAAACAAGGACAAAGGAAGATGTCACTTCTTTTAAAGACATCTTTATTGGTTATAGTGAAAATAAGAAAGCTTATAGGATATTTGATCCTATTACCAAGAAAGTGTTGTAAGTAGAGATGTACTTTTTGATGAATCTCTCCAAGCCAAAGGAAAGGTGACTTCCAACAACACTCAACTTGTCAAGAATACTTATAGTGACAAAGGGGAGCAAAGGGAAGATTCTCAACTTCTCAACTCTTATACTTTCTTGACTACTATGCTTGAAGAACCAACTAGTTTTGAGGAAACAAATAAGTCTCAAAATTGGAGGAAAGCTATGCAGGTAGAGTTTGATGCTTTGTTAGAAAATCAAACTTGGAAGCTTGTTGATCTACCTTATGGAGAGAAGCCTCTTACTTGTCAATGGATATATAGATTGAAATATAATCAAAATGGTCCCATTCATAAGTATAAAGCTAGACTTGTGGCAAAAGGTTTTTTGCAAGTCAAAGGCATAGAATATGATGAAACCTTTGCACCTGTTGCAAAGCTTGTAACCATTAGATTAATCATATGTCTTGCTACTTCTTTCAAATGAGATCTCTTCCAACTTGATGTGACAAATGATTTCTTGAATGGATTCTTATTAGAGGAAATCTACATGTGCCAACCCGAGGGCTTCATCAAAGATGGAGAAGAAGACAAGGTGTGTTTCTTGAAGAAGAGTCTTTATGGACTGAAGCAAGCACCAAGAGCATGGTACTCTACGTTGCATTCCTATCTTATTTCCATTGAGTTTGTTGTAAGTTCTTATGAACCATCACTGTACTACAAATGTAATGACGGGAAGATCATTATCTAAGTTTTATATGTTGATGACATTATACTCACAGGAAATGATCTAGGTGACATCAAAGATGTAAAAATTTTCATGGGAGTTTCAACTCCTTTACAATTAATCATGCCAAATTTTGCTAAGATTGATCTAGGACTTCTAAAAGTTATACTTGGAATAGAAGTCACTAGAAGTGATGATTTTACTTTCATATGTCAGTCTAAGTATGCTAGATCAATCTTAGCAAAATTTGGCATGATTAATTGTAAAGGAGTTGAAACTCCCATGGAACTAAGTGTAACAGTTTCTAAGAAAAGTGAAGAAGCATCCTTTGAGGACATCACTACCTATAGAATGCTTATCGGTTCCTTGATATACTTAACCATCACTAGACCAGATCTTAGTTTTTGTGTTGGCAAATTTCAATACATGCAAAGTCCATTAATATGTCATTGGAAAAGTGCCAAAAGGGTGTTAAGGTACATCTTGATTACAAAAGACTTTGGCATAGTTTATGAAAGGACTAATATTTTATTAAGAGCATATTCGGACTCAAGTTTTGCAGGTGACAAGTGATAAATTGCATTTTTTGATGCAGCCCTGATTGTCACTTTTGATACCGCTGCCAGAAAATAGAAAAATAGTCGACTGCAAGTGGGTATATAAGAAAAAGATGAAATCAGATGGCACCATTGGCCACTACAAAGCAAGGCTTGTCCAAAGGGTTACACGCAGAGATATGGTGTTGATTATTTCGACACATATTCGTCCTGAAACCTTCCATGAGGCGACAACTGGGAGAGACACAGAAAAATGGTGGAAAGCAATGAAGGAAGAAATAGGTGACATCACAACAAATCAAACATGGAGTTTGACACCGTTACCACCAGGGCGCAAGGCAATTGGGTCCAAGTGGGTTTACAAAGTAAAACTTGGAGCAGACAGGGAGGTGGAACGCTACAAAGCTAGACTTGTAGCAAGAGGTTTTCTACAAGTTGTAGTAGACTTGGACATGGATATCCACCAAATGGATGTCAAGGCGGCCTTCCTCCATGGAGAATTCGAGGAAGAGATATATATGAAACAACCACAAGGTTTTAAAGATGAGGAGAACCCTGATTTGGTGTGTAGACTCCAGAAATCCCTGTATGGACTAAAGCAAGCATCACAGACATGGTACGATAAGATCGATGGCCAATTTTAGATAAGGGCTTTGTAAGATCAGAAGCTGATCCCAGTGTCTACATTAAGCAAGATAGAGGGCATATCATCATTGTAGCATTGTATGTAGATGATTTCATAATGACGGCAAACAATCAAACATTATTGACAACCACCAAGGAGCAACTAACTTACAACTTTGAAATGAAAGACCTCGGGGAGCTGCATCATTGCTTGGGCATCCAAGTCAACAGGGATAGGAAGAATCAGACTGCTTTTTAAACCAGTCTAACTGCAACTCTACTCCAATAGACATAAACTACAGACTTGCAAGTCAACAAAGCCCAAATACTAAAGCAGAAAAAAGAGAAATGGAAGCAAAGCCCTACCAAAGCTTAGTTGGTTCAATGATGTATGTGATGGTTGGAACAAGGCCTGACATTTCCATGGCAGTAGGACTGCTTGGAAGATTTGCTAACAATGCAGGAAAGAACCGTTGGTTGGCAGCCAAGAGGCTGCTCACATACTTGAAGGGAATTGTAAATCTAGGCCTAGTCTACAAGGCTGGTAGTAGGAGCCGAAACAAAGAGGCATGATGATGGGCAAGTCATTGAGGACTTGGAACTCAATGGGTATGTTGACGCAAATTGGGCAGGCGATACGGACACTCGTAAGTCTATAAGTGGCTATGTATTCATGCTAAACAGAAATACCATCAATTGGAGCAGTCAGAAGCAAAGTATTGTGGCGCTATCCAAGCTGAGTACATAGCCCTAAGTCAAGCAACAAGAAAGCTTCATGGCTTTAGAAATTGATCAAGAGCTTGGGAATTGGCAAGGAAGATGGAAAAAACACAATGGTACTTGGGCCCCATTAGATCAAGATCTAGACAACATTGGACACACTGATCGTATATGCATTGATATCATGGCAAATGGGGATTTACTTACTACTATTGAGATTAAGTAGTACTGGACCTTATTCTACATTAGAACGGAACTGACACTTTTACATCAAGATATCCCTGAATATTTCAGCTTTATATTCAATGGAAAATTGGTATGTGAAATCTATTAATTTGTATTCATTATCTTTTTTGTCAAAATTCAGATCACTAACTGTAATTCGATTCATGTATGTTTGTGCAGATACGTAAAAGACATGAAGAAAAAATCAAATAAGATTTGGGAGGAATTGTTCAAATAATAGAGCAATCATGATACAAGATTTGTAAAAACTCTCATAAATATCAATATATTTCTCATTTTCTAAGAATATACATGTGCGTCCTGTATTTTACTTTTACCCCATTGTCTCTATCTTTCTATATGCCCATAATTATTCACTGGACATTACATCAAAAATGTATATCTCTATTTAATATATTATTTATAGCTCAAAGTAATATGGATTATCTCCACCCTACACTAGTGTCAGTTGTGGACTTGATTGCCCTCCCGTTTCCGCAGTTGGACTAGGTGTTGCATGAGATAATAAGTTCACCAACATTTGTTGACGAAACTCATATATCTCATTCATTGTCGACATTTATACTACAAATCCAAAATAATCGAGTCAATTGACTTATCAAAAACCAAATCGAAAATAATAAAAAATAACTTAGTTAGGCCATTAACTAGTCTATTTACCTCTTGTATATCTGGAGCCCCGGATTGCATGATGTACCACTCTAAGAAGTCCTATATATTGCGGATGGAGAACCATCCACAGTTGTGTCCATCATCTTGCTGAGCTGACTTCAATCACAAAACGTATAATAGGTTAATTGTGCACTCTGGAAAAAAACAAATCAAATTACTTATCAAATACTTGATGAGAAATACTTACTTCTGCATCAACAATCTCCAAGTGGCTATTTACAATGGCCCCATCCGGCCTTGCAAAAATTGCAACATTTTGATGTACATCACGTCCATTTCGGCATGGGTAGAGCTCAAGGAATTCATCTTTAAACAGATGGAATTAATGATCCGATCTGAATCTTCCCTAAGGGAGATTACATGCATACTCCAATGCTTACTGCAAACAAGAGATAATTAGTTAAACTGAAGAAATTTCAATACCTAAAACAAAATGTTACTTGAATATATTCTATGTAATCAATTACATTTGGCAGTATGGAATAATGAAGACTTTGGTCTCCGAAGTTGTATGGAGAAGATACTTCGTCGTCTGAGTTGGACTATGAAGGCTGTGTGCAAAAAAGGACATCACAACCCCAATGTCCTTACTATCATCGCATTTACATCTATTTACAAAATACATCAAGCCAGCCTCCACAATTGGATCATATATTTGTTGTCTTCTCTTTCAGCGCATCACAAAAGTCTTTATTTATGTGATTTACATAATAATTGAAATTAGACAAAAAGAAAATTGACTTCCTAACTTATCTACCTCTTTGGCAACATACTCATCAAAAACTATATATCTCTCAGAATCCAAAAGTGAATCTTTCAGATCAACAAGAAATCTTACACAAAGATCTTTACAAAAATCACCTATTAAACTCTTATCTAGATCCGATATTATTTTATCTACAATAGAGGTCATATCTATTGTAAAGGTCATATCCTCGTCATTGTGGGATGGAATGGAGGGAATGGAGGAGGAACTACTTGAATAGTTAGGGGTGGTGGGAGGAGAAGAACGCTGGGGAGACTGGAGTGATGGTCCAACTACAGGACGAGAGATAGGAGGGGGGGATGGTGAGTACTACCCTTTGTCTAATATGCCTGGTGGCTTGGTCTGCTTTCTCCTTATTCATTGAGAAACAGGCCCTCTCTCTGTAGGTGGTGGCCTGGAGGTAAAGCCACTCTTAAAAACCTGATCGTATGTACTCCTCAACCTCCAGACAAGATGCATGTCTTGAGGCATGAGAGTAACTCTCTTGGTGTGCACAGGGCAAAGACTAGAGTTCTCATAGAATTTAACCTGAAAGTCCTCATAGGCAGTATGGAGGGCTTCCAAGGCTGTTATGTTCCAGCAAACATCATGTGAGAGTGACCCTATCACTAATCTCATAAAACCAGTAGAAAGGAGCACGGGGAATCAGGAGATTCGTTGTCCTATGTAGTCTCCTGATATCCCTTAGCCATGGTCTTCTCGGATGACCTACTCTCCTACTAGTGCCTAGTGCCCTTCCTATAGGACGACGAGGGCGGGGCAAATGTAGAAAGACATGTTGTCTGCTTGGTACGGGCCATTTCAAGCTATGGTATCGCTATGATGCGCCGCCCAAAGGACAAAACAATGAGCATCGGAGACAGGAGGCGTGTGATGGCAATATAGGAGATGGTGTATCGCTACAATGCGCGAAGAGGAAAGTGCTATGGGAATCTGAGTGAATGGGCACGTGGTAGTAATATGTAGAGCGATAGCAAAAAAAAACAGACGAGGAGCGCTAGGGAACTAAGAAATCAGAAACTAAAAAATGAGTCAAAAACGTTCTTTTATACCCGTTGAACATCGTAATCATTGTCACATGTGTGATGTGACACATCCTTTTCCTGCACGTGTGGTGACACGTGGTGGCATAATGGGTCCGTACAATCGTATGGCTGGCTTGCACGTGCGAGGACACATGTCATGTTCTGGCCCACACACACGTCACGGGATAACTGGTCCATACAATCGTATAGTTGGCTTGCACGTGCGAGGACATGTGTCATGATCTGAAATGCAAAGACATGATTGTAAGTTTACCAAACTTATCAATCTGTTTAACTTGTCATACCCTGTGAGGAACACTATAGTGTATGTCGCTTCGTTCAGGAGGGTATGGCCTTTGTGGTTTTCATATCTGCTCTTATCTCTGACGAGGCAGAATCTTATGGGTCGTCCATGATTGGTTTGCCTACCCCTACCAGTCTTGAGCTTTGTAGGTTTCCATTATTGATGAGGTTTTAGGAGATGTAGAGGAGGCCAGGCAAGCACAACAGTATGATCCTGCGAAGGCCCGTTCTTTGTCTATCTTTCTCTTATCTACAGTGAGCGAGATTGACCAGAGCAGAACCTTGATGGACATCCCTGTGTACCACATTCAAAACAATTACCAAAAGAACAGCCTTTTTTAACCTAAAAACATGCTAGCCACCATATGCTATTTTCTGATTGCACACTAAAGTTGAGATCCCTTGAGTTTGTTGCATTGTTCAATGCTCCATTCATGAGAGTAATACTTATTCTTTCCATCTTTTGTCCTTTTATAACTTCTGATTCATCTAGCTTGACCACCAGCAGAAGTTTGCTCATACTAACACTTGTAATATTATAGAATTTCACTATTAATCTCAATAAATGATTCAAATCCACAAATAAGTTGTTGGTAGAATCATATGACAAATTGCCAAACTCTGAATTGTAAATCTCATTGATGTGAAAAGGGATTCCAATGACGTTTTGCATACCCTTATTCAATACATCTCTCTCCAGCCTTATCTGAAACTCAAGGTACTGATCATGCATCAGATCTCACACATGTGAGGATGCTTTGTCATATGATGAATCATCATGCAAAATTGACACTTGGATCAAACTTTCTATTTTGAGCACTTTTGGTCCATTTTTCCTACTATATGGAGATCTACTAAGAAACCTTCTAGAAGTCAAAACTCACCTACTTCAGCCTATTCCACACATGTGAGCAGACCTCTACACATGGGATGTGACACCTAATCTAATGATGTGGCTCATGCAATCAATAGATTGATGCCATGTGTCAAATGACTAGAAAACTAGATTTTGGCCTTTTTAGCCACTAGAACTTGAATTAAATCATATGTACAACCTATATGATTATGGTACATGACAAGTACACTAGTTTCACACATGGGAACAGGCTCCACACAT
The DNA here is from genome assembly GCA_029204225.1 of Diphasiastrum complanatum. Taxonomy (NCBI): domain Eukaryota; kingdom Viridiplantae; phylum Streptophyta; class Lycopodiopsida; order Lycopodiales; family Lycopodiaceae; genus Diphasiastrum; species Diphasiastrum complanatum. Next base: position 56,397,576 of record CM055104.1, on the reverse strand, counting down.
GTGTAATAATCCTATATACATAGATTTGGCCTTGACCAAGCATATTTTTTGCATTTTTCACACACGAGAGGAGGAGGTCACGGACAGCATGCTCGTGCACCTCCAAGAGCTCCAACTACTATGTGTGTTGAAGTGTGCAATGCTTTGGAGAACTCTCCTCAATGTGTGGACTCTTTGTGAATTGCAGGATTGGGGTTTAAATTCATCAACGACCAAGATGGAAGGAGATTAAGATCGGTGATCTTTTACAAGATATTGGATTTGCTTAGGTCTATTTTTAAATGTTCATGAAGGGACATGAAGTGGAATACACACTTCAACTTCTTTAAAGAATTTCAATATAAAATAAAAGTTTCATGTCCTTAAGCCTATTTTGGCCAAACAAAAGACTATAGCCTCCAGCCAAAGGGCACCCTGACTGTACCTACAATTACGGTACATCAAAATAGAGTGATTGTCGTAGAGAAAGTGTTCAGAGAATGCCAAAAGTGATTTCACCACCTTATAGGGCACAAAGCTAGGAATTTGTGGTGAGAAGCATTTTGAAAAGCGAAAGTGACTTGGCTTCCAATTCGACAGTAAAGTGATGAGTGGCCTGATAAGCAAATAATTGCAAGTCATTATTTTTGCAATTTGATATCGTCATTAGCTTCAGCACACTCCTTTTAGCCTACAGGTGGAGTTTTGGGCATTTTGGACATGGCCAACATAAATGAGGGTATTTTGGACGAAGCAAGTAATTGGATGGGGCTTCTAACTAAAAACATCTGGAAGTTCAAATTGCAGAGAATTCTCATAGAGAAGGAGCTCTGGACCATATAGAGAAAAGATGCAATCGATAGATGCCACTATCAAACTCTACGGAAAGATCCTTCTTCTAATGTATAGCTACGCCTATCAAATTTGAAAAAACTATTGCGATAATTGCCACGTTGATTCTACTTGATTCTAACTTTGAAATCATCAGAACCTATGAGAGTCATTTTGTAGACAAACATAACAGTGATAATTTTGTTGTGTAGAAGTATTCGATGACTCAGACAAAACTATAAGAGAACGTAATTAGATTACAGAACAATAGAGAAGTATTCATTTTGACATAATATTGAACGCAACAAAACTATATAATCAATTCAATAAGTAGCATGTACAAATCAGATGAATAGCGAGCAGAAAACAATAGCAGATGCAATTACATACTTGAAACTAACTATGAATCTCTGATCGTCCATGTTTGATGCACTTTCACTAATTAGTAGTGAAGCGATGCTAGCAATACTCTATATCTTGATCACTTCCACTACTTTAACCTAGAAAATGATCAACCATATATACTGGTTAGGAATGCCAAATAGGCTTATCCAAATGACAATAAAAGATAGTTATTTGGTCATAGATCGCAATTGGCAGTTAGCCATATTGCGTTGTTCCTTTTGCAATTAGGTTACACAGTAACTACTTGCTAACAATGGTTAGAGCAAGTCATTATATTTATAACAAGTGGTAACATGATCAGTTGACCTTCAATAAATCCTTGTCGGACCCTTTGACAGTTAGTCGATTCGACCCATCTGTTGGATTCCCATGTATTTCCAAAGACTGTGCGATAACACAAGTAAAAATGTTGAAAGTGGATAAATGAATGGATGTAGATTAAAGAACAGATTTTAAGGATAAGAATCCAAAAGACGCCACATGGCATGAGTCTACGAACTGCATCAAATGCACATTTGGCCTTCATGTGGCATTTCGCATTATTTACAGGTATTCTCCCGTTATCGGCTCGGGCTTTTTAACTATAGACTAATTGCAATATCAACTAAATATACACCAAATAAAAATCACATGTGAGCTTGTTATTCTAATAGTTTTTTTATGATATGAAAATATATGATAGAAGTAGCCATTGAATTTGTCAAACAACCTTCAACAAGTCTATTGCTTGCTATTTACATGGATGCTCCTGCGGCCAAAAGATGATTGAAAGACTTATCAAAGGACCTAGATTTTTGGCTGTGACAACAAGCATCAAAAGGACTAGTCCTTTCAATATAAATACACTTGATACTTTATTTCAGGAGGTGACAAGAAGAAGAAATACATTCCGCATAAGTATTGAGATCATATAGGGATATGCTACCAAGATGGTAGAGGCCGAAGCCACAATTAAGAATGATGCTAAGACTGTAGCAAAGTTTTTATTCCAAAACATTATCACGCGATATGGTTGTCCTTAGAACTCGTTAGTGATAGGGGAACCCATTTCCTTAATCAGACCATTGAAGCCATGTTGTCATATTTTTCTATTACACATCGCCAAACCACTCCATATAATCCAAAAGCAAATGGGCTTACGGAGTGGGCGAATGTAATTCTATGTAAAATTTTGAATAAAGTAATGGAAACACATTCTTCTGATTGGGATCAGAAGTTACCATCTGTCTTATGGGCATATAGAACTGCTGAAAAGATTACAACTAGGCAGACTCCATACTATCTTGTGTATGGAATGCATCCCATACTACCGATAGAATTTGAAGTTTTGACGTTTCGCATTAGTAATATAGAACAAATGAATGAGCACGATAGTCTCCGGGAGCGGATGATTTCTTTGACGCAACTGAAAGAGGATCGTCATCTTTCATTAATCGAGACTGAACGAGTTCAGAGTAAAAAAAAAGTAATTTTTGACCAATCCATTAAGAAAATAAAAATTAAACAAGGGGACTATGTGCTTCTGTATGATAACAAACACATGTTGTTTCTTGGAAAATTACATACTAGATGGATGGGATCGTATAAAGTTATAGAAGTTTTTAATAATGGATCACTTCAGTTAGCTGATCTCCAAGGACATTTACTTGACACTCGAGTAAATGGTTCAAGGGTGAAGCGCTACTATGACTAATGTCTGATACATCGATTTTTGAAGGCCATCATTTTTTGTCCAATTATTATTATTTTATGTTCTTATTTATTTATTTATTTATTTATTTTTACTGCAGTTTACATTTCTTTTGTGAAAATGCTGAAGCATGCTGCAATTGTTTGTATTGTGAAAAAGCCAAGACCTTCGCTACATTTATATTTTGCGAAAGACCCGACACTATATTGGAATATGGTGTATTTAGTGAGTTCACCAATACGGAAATTGCGACACATACCTTTGCATTTTTTGGGATTTTACCTTCTGACACCTTCACATTTTTCGCATTTTAACGACGGAAGAAATAAGCTTACCAAGCGAAGCATTCCTGCATTTTGTTTACTTATTTATTTTTGTTTTTTTGGACTAGATACTTTATTATTTAGTATGTACCTTCAAAATGAAGGACACGCTTCCATTTAATAGTAGTCTAATCCGCCAAAATATCATCAATATCTCAAACACTTCAGTTGTTGTCGCTACCATTTTCCATCACTCTTGCTCTCCGGAATTGTGAACTGTTGCGATCAAGCTCTTGTCTGCCATCGCTCATTTACATTTGCAAGCACTATGGCGATCGTATTCAAGACACACCCAAAGCCGGTGTTACCAATCTTAAAACCACTAGCTGTTCGCACGCGAATTGAAGGTCTTCTTCAATTCAATCCATCAGTTATTCTTACTGATCTTTGTTATGAGTTGATCCGCAACTTGGGCGAAACAGAGGAAGGACATATTTTCACAACTGTCTGCAATCAAGAGATTATAATTACAGAGGGGTTTCACTATGATTACCAGAACTCCAATGGAGGATGGATGACCTTTTTTTACCTAAACTTTTTGGTTACACAAAGGAACAATGGGAAAATCCTTGGACCTTTTCTAACATAAATACTTTATGGTCTAGACTAACTGTACATCAAAAAGGAATCCTCGCCCTTGCCAATGTTCAGAACAAGTTCAATGTGCAAACTAATGATATTAATGTGATCGCAGGATCCTTGTATATATACATCTTAGAATACCTAAGGACATTTGAGAATAATATTTTTCTAGCATTGGATGAGTACCTAAATAGTTAGAATCAATTATTTGATGTGAAAGAAGTTGTTACTAACTCTAAATCTGTTTCTTCCCGAGTTACTCACCAATTACTATTCCCTGATCTGTGGGAAATCTACACATATTGGGAAGTTAACTACTCTCGTTATTTGGAGGAAGTAAAAACAAATAATATACTTCGCTCCACTAACCCAATAACTAGACCATACTACACTTACAGCCATGTAAATATTGCTTCGCTCATTTCTTATGCTCTCTTATCTATTCAACAACTGTATATTAAAGCGAAATTTCTCGAATATACATATGCTGCACTCTCACTAACTGACCCTTCTGTCGAGATGTCTGAAATCCTGACCGAGGATAGTTGGTATACACATATTGTAAATAATACATTAATTGATAACCCCCTTGCATCAATCGGCAGGAATGGGTGGTTATCCAAATTTAACATTTCAAGAAGACTATAACCAGAAGAATAACTATTTCATGGCAACAAAAGGGCTGACATTGGAGCAGAAAAATGAAAAGAATGAAGCCCGAGCCAAGGCAATTTTCCACAGCAAGCCAACTAGCCGGAAGCGACAAAGAAGGATGTAAATCAGATTGTTGGCGAGCCACTGCACAATTGAAGAAGGTGATATGTGGAGACTTATGATTTCACATTATTTGAGTTATGTCATATATTGTAAAAATTTTCAATTTTCATATACGTAAAATGTGCTATAGTGCCTAAATACATGTAAAGGCCTATTTCGCACTTTGTAAATTCATATTTCAAGTAGAAGTTGCGACGTTCTAAAGAGATGCAATAGAAGTCCAGAACCGACATTTAATGGTTCGTAAATGATATTGAGGCCGGTGATTGTTCCTATAAGGTCAACACTTCGTGCCATTGTACTGACGCATTTCTACGTAGAGCTGAGCATCAATAGAGAGAAGAGCGAGTTCCTATAGCTTGAGCATTCTTTTCTTTCTACTATCTTTCACAGAATTACTTCTCATCATATGTGCGAACACACTCTGTATGATCTGTGGATGATCGTGATACTGTTCTGTTTGCGTCACACACATTTCTTATATTATACTGAATTTCAGTTACTCTAGCATGGATTTTCAGGCGACATTAGCAAGTAACAATTCTGACTAATGTGTGCAGGGTATTAGCCGAAGCTGTTAAGCATCATTTCTTAGCAGACCTTCTTTCATTTCTGAATGAGCTATGTGTTCAGATAATGGGATTGTTTGAGGCTCTGTTTTGCTTGCTTTCTATGATAAAGACTAATTCTTTGTGTTTGATTAAGAAGAATCTTTAGCTAATGTGATTCTGCTTACTGAATCTAATTCCTAGTTGCTATCAGTTTTGACTATTTTCTTTATGACTGAAGAGCTTGAAAGATAAAGTAATCCTTACATTTATAGACCTTGACCAAAACATTTCATCATTGGTGTTCCTGGATACCAATTTACCCAAATATCTTTGGATAACTAGTTATGTCGCTGTAGTATTTGTTGTGAATTTTATACATACCAGTCCGTTTACCATCATATATACATTTACCATGCAAAAGATGAGATTATTCTCTCTCTTGGAGAATGATCAAACCTTTTATACTACCTAATTCATCATTTTTGTGGAAATCTATAACGACTAGGCCACCACAATTATCAACTATTTATACTAGTTAGAAATGTCATTTAGGCTTATCCAAAATGACAATAAAAGATAGCTATATCGTTGAAAATCACAAGTGGCACATAGCCATAATGCATTTCACTTATCCAATTGGGTTACAGGTTAATTACTTGCTAACTATATAGGTTGATCTAGTTTGAGAGAGATTGAAAAGCTAGTGAGCTTGATCTCACATTTTGTTGCAAGATCTTACATAGGGATTGTTAGTACACCTTTATTGGATCCTATAGTGAGAGAGAAGCAAACTTTACTGTTCATTACAAGGTATCTCTACATTTTATGGCTTCCATGGGTCCCTTCCTATTAAAATCAAGTGAGAGATCAACTACCTCCAATTATTATATTTGGAAGGTAATGTAGGAAAAATAGTAATTATTCTTCCATAGAGAACACGATTAAAGTTTGAATAAAACAAACTAATATCAGTGTCTTCAATCAGGTCTGTATCTGATCTATGTACTAATAAAATAGTATTTGCTCTGATTGAATTTGCGTGCGGAAATAATATGCGGAAGTAAGTGAGAGTCGACAGTTGAGGAACTGGAGGGTTCGTTCCTTTGAGTGTCTTCCTGCAACAACATTGTAATGACTGTTGAAAGAGACAGTTCAGGGTGTGTCGTGATGATCGTCACCCAACTGTTGTATGAGCTTGGAAAGCTTGAAAGCAGTGTCATTATTGCATCTTGATCGTCTATGACTGATCCGACAATGGCCATTTGCTTCAGCAAGTTCTTGGACTAGTTGATGTGATTCTGCAGGGAATCACCATTTGTCATCTTGAGGGAGTAACATTTCTTCCTAAGATGTAGCTTAGAAGCTTTATCTCGCACTTGGTACTAGGTGCTCAAGATGTCTCAGACTTCCTTGGAGGTCAGAGTCTCAGACACATGGCCGATTTGCATGTCTAATATGTTGAGGATGATCAGCGCAAAAGATTTGTCATCCTTCAGCTTCCATAGCACAGTTCTCATCTTAAATTCCCACAAATGGTAATTGGTGTGAGAGATTTCAATTAGTTTAGTCTAGTTTAGTCATATTTTGGTAAATTGTCAATTTAGGCCAAAATGCATTTTAGAATTAGAGATAAACTTTATGAAAGTTATGTTAGTCTAAAATCATTTGATAAACACTTTGAAAAGTGTGAGAAAGTTATTAGGTCAAATTTGGACACATTCAAATTTGAATGTTAGATGCATTGAATCTAATCATATTGTTGATAGGGTTTTAGGTCTATAAAGTTTTTGGAGAGAAACCAAAGTTCAAATGAGACATGGATATGCTATCAAAAGGCTGTAAATTCGTGGGAGAACAGACTCTCTCTCTCTCTCTCTCTCTCTCTCTCTCTCTCTCTCTCTCTCTCTCTCTCTCTCTCTCTCTCTCTCTCTCTCTCTCTCTCTCTCTCTCTCTCTCTCTCTCTCTCTCTCTCTCTCTCTCTCTCTCTCTTACTGGAGGCACAGTGGCAGAGCAGGAAGGCATCTTGACATGGCATTTTGGCTCAAATCAAGGTGGATGGCAAGAGAAGTTTCGCTTGGAATTGAGCCAGTTAAGCTATTGTGTGACAAAACCACTGCAGTCAAGTTGGGAAGATTATCTAGTGCACTAGGAATTGTCCCAAACAACATGTTGCTACTTAGAGTTAGCACACGAAGACTCCTAAGATAGGCAAATTTGTTTGGAATAGATCTTGTGATGGAATTATGGCTTATGCCTAGAAATTAAAGCTCGGAAAGCATGCCCAATCTATCACAAATAGCACCTGTGATTGTTCTTGAAGCAAGAGTGAGTTGTTTCAAGAAGGCTAGACTGCCCAGAGATGGATGGTGGATGGATCATGTGTCACGAATTAGAGGAAGGAAATCACAATCCAACCTAATGATGAGTTAGCAGATGCTGTTTTTTTTTATGTGAACAGTGTACCAGACTGGGTCACATACATTGTTGAATACTTAATGCGGGCCGGAGTGAAGATGAGATGATAGATGGGTTGTTTGAATGGATGAGGAGAGACGAGAATGGGAAATTCAATGTTCATGTCTAAGGTATTGGAAGGAGATGTGGGGGTGATGGTGAATTGGATCAGGTTCATGATGGCTAGGATGCTTGGAGAGAGTTGGGAATCTACAAGGGAGATGGATGGAGGCGGAGTGGAGATGTTGGGAGGGGGGCAACAATGGAGTCCAAGGGGTGAGAGGGATAGAGGAATCGATGGTGATGGAGGAGGTGGCATCAGGGACGGTGGAAGAGGAAGTGAAGGTGGATGTAGAGGCTATGGCAGTTGTGAAGAATTGCCAAAAATTAGCAAATCTAGCTTGATCAAAAACCATGAAGAATAGTGTAAATTCTGTACGTAATTGGGTTCCACACATGTATGGCCAAAATGCCACGTGGCAACCCACTCCTAATGTAGGTTAGGTCACATCAAGAGAGTTGGTCATGTCTATTTGGTGGTCATCCCTACTTTATAAGACCTACACCTAAGTTTAAGGTGAAAATTTGACCAACTAGCTACCTACCAAGCATAACTCTAGGATCTAGGCTAGGGTTTCATTTTAAAGGAAGAAGAGTGAGTTAACTTCCTTTTTACATGCTGGAAATCCACCTAACTTCAAGAAGGAAGTCGAATTTTCTATGTATTCCAAGCTCCCATAGTGTGAAGATAGAAAATTTTCGGAGCTCATTGGCAATCTCAAGCCACTCCACTATGTACATTGAGTTTTTGTGATCCAAATGCAACCAAATCAATTTCTACTTGTTTCTCAGCATGAAGGCCATACTATAGCTTGTATTACACATGTGTGGGCTCGGATTTGAATGTTGATCAATGCTTTTGATTGTTAATGCTTGTTGTTTGTCAAATTGCCAATCTAGATCAACTTTTTGATGACTAGTTTTTTGATAGATTGTTAAGCAAGCATCCAATCACTCTTGTGGATCTCTTATAGATCCATTTATGGTTCTAATATACAGTACTTTCACATGGTATCAGATCCAAGTACAAGAACATAAGCAATTGATCTAATGCAAATCCATTTTTAGCAAGTTTTGGTGCTAAAAACTAGTATTGAGTGGGCAAGCTAGAATCTTGATTTTGGTGAGGAGATTTGATCCCAAACTTGGTAGGGGTCCAAATCCGTACTTTCCACATGTGTGGGCACCTCTGAACCTGCATTTAATGCATGGTATTCATTTGATCCAAATAAATTCAATTTGTGAGCTTTTGATGTAATTTTTGGTAGAAATCTTAGGATAAGCTACCAAGATTGAGAGCCATTGATTAGATTTGACATAGGGTCATGAGATCTAATTAATCTAGGCTAAAATCAGGTCCTCTAAACTTGTTTTACAGGTCTTGAAAGTACATCAAAAAGTGTGAGTGAGTATTAAGTCAAGTTTTTGCAAGATTTGATTATTGTCTAGGTGGGTGGAAGAGGCCATGATGGTGGATGATAGAGAGGAAGGTGGGTTGGACACTTTTGGGGTCTAGGGAGGCTGGGGTAAGGAATAATTGAGAGAGGGGGTGAAAAATGTGGAATGGATAATTTCTGGGGTAACAGAGTGGAACGAAAGGAAACGGAGCTAAATGCAAAATGGTTGAAGGTTGCGAAGAGCGTGCGCAACTTTTTAGAACATTTGAAAAAAGTTGGAAATTCAGAAGAAAATTGGCAAGAGCTTTGCTAGGCAATTTCATGCTTTTATAGCAAAGAATTAGAAAGACATATTAGACAAATCCCACTTTCCATAGCTCAGTTCACTACCAAATTTTGCAAGGAGCCTCTTCATGATATTATAAGGTCCTAGAGAAGTTGGCGAATGTTTAGAAGTTGATTTTGATGGCCTGCAAAGGTTCTGAAGGTTCAATCCTCGCAGGGGGAGAACTCTCCCACAACTTTCTTGTGACAATATTTTTTGATGGCCTGTGAGGATTCTAGCGTTGGCCTTTGGTTGAATTCTCACAAGGTTGTGGATTGAATGAATCCATATACGGTCCCAATTGTACTTTTCTTTAACGGTATATGCAAGGTTTCTTGAACAACCATCTACCCAAATTATTGCAACACAAAGAAGAAAGATGGAACCAAATAATCTATTTGGAGATCTAGTACCATTTGGCACATGTGGAGCAAGCACAAAAAGGAATAAATTTTTTTAACACCATTAGAAGCTATATATCTCCACCATGATTTAGGTTCATCTGGTGTCGATTGGGGAGAGGGTGTGTGCATCTTCGAGATTTGGAAGGTACATGCACCTTCTTGAGCCTAAAAGATGCATGCTAAAAATGTTAATCTGGAAAAGAAGTTTGCACGGTTTCAACTTGCTGAGGTGCCTCTCCTTTGTAAAGAAGTCACAAGTGATTTTACATCTCTCATGATGTAGACCTTTTTAAGGACAAGAATCACCTTTCTTTGCTTCAATTTTTATATCGCTCGTGTAGCCTTCATCATGATTGATTGCATGAATCTTTCCTTTTAATTAGTGATTCAACTTTAGATGATTTTGTCATATATCATAGAATCTAATTTCCATTTATATATTGTCCAAGCTCATGTCTATATTTTGGCCAATGTAATTGATCTTTGCTCAATTTTTCGGTAAGGTAAATGCAAATGACTCTAAAAGCAAGGTGAATCTACCCCTTCAACCAAGCAACAATAGATGGAATTGGCATGGTGGGAGATGAAGTGGGCATTATAAAAAGAGATAGGCCATAGTGAATAGTAGGTCTAGGAAGATATGAAGTGCTAGACAATCAGTTCTGGTGATAGCAAATCGATATGCGGGTGGTTGGACCTCAATTCGAATGCTTAGTTTGATAAGCTCCTCACCAATTCATTTGTAAGTACAATGATTGCAAAAATCACAATCAATTCGAGCATGCATGGAAGATTTTGAAATCAAAATAATTTGTCACTGCTAGATAGAAATCAAAATTAGCTACTTTTCAAACTATGACCCAAAAACCCAATGGCCCATAATTTTAAAAATAAAACCAATATTACGTGATTCATCTTGAAATTTTGTTTTAGTATAATACAGTTATATCTTGTAGGACATATATAAAACCTTGAAAAGAAAATAGAGAGACTGGAGGAGGTTGTTGGTATTGTCTTCAATAGACCAATGAAATCCTCAACAACCATGACTACCATCTAAATCCTCTAAATTTGTTGTTCCTTGGAACTTGCTCACATAAATTATGAAGTTAAAAGTGCAAAATTTGGTGTTCAATTTTACCTCTGTACAATTTTATCTGCCACAGAGAAAGTACAAGAACGAAATTGTATGCAATAAGGCTAAGACACTATAGGAACTCAACTAAACTATGTCACAACTCGGCCAAGGTTACAACCCGATTCGAACAGGTCGATTCGAACCGGCCGGTTTGAACCAATTCTTTGAGATTTGAACCGCCAGGCCAGGTTCAAATCGGAAAAAGGTTTGAACCTATTTTTTTCATTCTTCAATAAAAAAAGTCAAATATTCACTGATACTACAGATACTTAAATTTTAATAGCTAAACGATTTCAATTTTCCTCTAAATTTATAGATATCAGGACTCAGGATAACCAGATCTCTTGTGACCTGTGTCGTACCAAAATAGAATGACATTATGACCCAAGTTTAAGAGAACTGCAGTAAGTTGAAAGTTGAAAGTTGTAAGTTGTAAGTTTGTAACTACTAACTAGTAACTTGTAACCATATTCTTGCCCCTAGGTACAAGAATCTGTTAAGTGGTCACTGCTTGCTAAGGAGACTCAAGACTGTGAGTGACAAGTGTAGAGTTGGAACTTGAAAGTTGGAACTAGTTACAACTTACTTGATAGCGGACACTTGGAACTCAGGGTTTAGAAATTAGGAGCCTAGAGTATAATTTAAATTTGAGCTCAGAGGCTAGGGCTGAATCTTGATAATAGTTATTAGTGACCCCTGACCAGTGACTACTTAGTACTAAGTTCTAACTACTAACTAGTGACCACCTACTAGCTAGGTAGAGTCTAGAGTCTAGACTCGGGACCGTACTACATAGGTACTAGGAGTCAAGGCTGTAGATTGTAAATTGTAATTCTCTTTCAAAGTTGAAACTTGAAAGTTGAAGTTCAAACTTATTTTCAAATTGCAATGTCGAGATCGAAGAAAAGAATAGACAAGAAGGTTATGACAATGTTTGAGAAAGCCATAGGTTAGAAACTTAGATTTATCTTACATCCGTCATCATCATTCGTCATTCGACATTGAAGTTTGAACATCGAACATTCTACTATACATATCCAATGTATCTTCGCCACTTGAATTTCCTTTGATGCTCTTGACTAGCTCCAAATTGTGGCCTCTCGAGTGGCAAGCTCAACTGCGAAATCCTCATCAGAGACAGAGGTATGATGCCCCTCATCCGAGCCCTCCTCGGACAGAAGGGTGAACTCCTGCAACTTTGTCACAGCACGAACAAGAAACGAAAGTTGAACAAGAACAATTTGCGACAGTCAACATCCCTTGACTCGAAGCACGAACGATTCGCGAATCATTCGTGAATTGTAAACACACCTCCAGGACCGCAAACCGCAAAGGGATGCGAAATGAAAAACTACGAAAGAAACAAAAAGAACGAAAGCAAACGAGAGATTACGAAACAAACAAAGAGGAATCTTTCGCGCTGCCAGTTGGCAACTCAACGGGCTTGGAGTTGTAGACTTCATGCTAAGCTGAAATGAGTGGCAACGACGGAGACTAACTAACTACTTGATTAGCATTAACTAGTCTTGTGATTCTACGTTTGGCTATCTTGAAATCTCCACACTGTGGAGGTAAAAATGATCCTCTCTGGATCATAAATGTAAGAAGAGAATACGGACAGATATCTGTGAGAGACAGAGAGAGTGAGATAGCGAGTAGGGCAGAAAAGAAAAATACTAGAAACAACAGAGCTGTGCATGAAAATCTACCAACGAGCAGAACGCAGCGAAAGAGCAGAGTGTCATTCCGCCAACGAGCGAGACACTAATGATTTTGCTCTAAAAAATTAAACTGATAATATAGTCGCTCTATTTTCGTGCATCTCCTTGTCTTGTGTTGTCTGTCTTGATTGCTAGAATAAAATGTGTTCTGTGATGTGTAGTCGAGTGTCTAGGATCCTGTAAAAGCTTCCGCGCAAGAGAAAATTCAAAGACACAAAATCGTTCACGAATACGAAGACAAAAACAAAAACAAAAAGGAAAAAGTTTCGCTTCCGCGACAACACATGCATGCAATATTTACCACTACTAACTAAACATTAAATATTTACCAACAGTCTATAGAAGTGCATTCAAATTTGAGTTGCAACTTGCAACCTGCATACTTGGTGGGGGCAAGTCTCAAGACATCCAAGGTGGACTATCTCCTGAACATGGCTAGGACCCTAGGCTTCTTGGTGACAAATCTCACCAAGAACTGTGCAGTACGCACCACCTCCACAATCCATGGAATCTTGGCCACATCCTTGACCAACAAGTCCAGGCAGTGTGCAGCACAAGGTGTCCAAAAGATGTGGGGGTAGGTCTCATTAACGAGCCTACCCATGGAGACGCAGTTTGATGCATTATCTGTGACCACCTACACAACCATACAATGCAATGTGCATGACTTTGAGATTCCAAATTCAAGTGTTGAGTGGCAACTGCTTAGTGAACCATAATCCATTTTTAATCAATCGCCATTGAACAGTGAACATTCAACATTAACATTTACAAATTATCATTTAACATTATAGTAAATTGTAATAAGTATAATATATATACCTGTACAACATGTTGTGGTCCGACCTCCTCAATGGCAGCTCGAATATGTGAGAACATGTAGTGTCGCTCGTGACTACCTCCCCAGAGGTGTCGATGGATCTGAGAAACATCATCCCCATGCACGAAGACACAAGGATATTCAATATGTGGTGCCTCTTCGTATCGCTCCAACCATCAGATATGATGGTGCAACCATACCTAGTTGAAAGTTCACAGGTGACAAGTCACGACGCACATTGCACTGTTGCAGTATTGCACAACTTACAAATGAGAATACAAGATGATAGATCCGGGATCGTAAATTGTAATTGAAAGGTGGCCCTCTCTCTCTCTCTCTCTCTCTCTCTCTCTCTCTCTCTCTCTCTCTCTCTCTCTCTCTCTCTCTCTCTCTCTCTCTCTCTCTCTCTCTCTCTCTCTCTCTCTCTCTCTCTCTCTCTCTCTCTCTCTCTCTCTCTCTCTCTCTCTCTCTCTCTCTCTCTCTCTCTCTCTCTCTCTCTCTCTCTCTCAACTCTTGAGTGACGAGTCTAGACTCTGAGGTCTCTAATATCTATGTAGTATATCGGCCCCCGGGTACCCTAAATTCTAAATTCTGATCTAGTTTCTAACCCTAACCGCTAACTTCTAACTCCTAAGTTCTAAGTTCTAACTAGACTCTAGTACCTACTAACTCGGACTAACTCCTAAGTTCTAACTTCTAACTAAGGAGCTACCCAGGTCCCACACCCCTGTCACAATGCCTAAGCCCCACATTGAACCCCATCAAGATTCAACACACACACACAATGTCACACCCACACACAAAATATCACACAATGCTTACACACAATCACTCTCTCTCTCACACACACACACACACAATCTTAGTGCTCACAAAAACTCACAATGCACACATCTCAAGACTCACACACAGACACACAGTGCATACACACACAATATCATAATATCACTCTCTCTCTCTCTCTCTCTCTCTCTCTCTCTCTCTCTCTCTCTCTCTCTCTCTCTCTCTCTCTCTCTCTCTCTCTCTCTCTCTCTCTCTCTCTCTCACACACACACACACACACACACACACACACACACTCACACACACACACACACACACACACACACACACACACAATATTACACACCATTTTCTTTCTCGCTCTTTCACACACAGCACACACACACACAGAGACACACAATCTCAATGGCAAATCCACCCACCCACCCTCTCTCTCTCTCTCTCTCTCTCTCTCTCTCTCTCTCTCTCTCTCTCTCTCTCTCTCTCTCTCTCTCTCTCTCTCTCTCTCTCTCTCTCTCTCTCTCTCTCTCTCTCTCTCTCTCTCTCTCTCTCTCTCGCACGCGCGCGCGCCAACAGACGAATAGAACATTCGAAAAGCGAGTTTTAGGGCCTCATACGGTTCGAACCGAGTCCGAACGATTCAATGGTTCGAACCATGAAAGGCGGTTCGAACCACGATTCGATGCAACCTTGAACCTGGCTACTAAAAGAACTCCAAAACCAGGCCTTCTTCCTTTTTAAATATGTCAAGGACCAAGCAATAGGTCCTCGTTCAAGAACCAAGCAATAGGTCCTTGTTCAAGAACCTCTGCACCTGGAGCGTGGACAGTCTTCCAAGAACCTCCTATTGGCTCTTCTTCCCTTGTGTGTGAATGGATTCTGATGTTGCTTGCCTTTTTGACAAGCTTCGCAGAACTCAGTTTTGAGGCTTGAGATCCTAAGATCTGTGACTATGTCTTTTCTACTCATGTCATACAGGCTCTGCATGTTCAGATGATACATTCTCCTATGCCAGAGTTGATCTTCATTTTTTTATGCATTTAATATGCTATCATAGTTGCTGATTATCTTGGCCTGGTAGAGGTTTCCTTCTCTGCATCCGACTGTCAGCAACTTGTTTGTCATCTTCTCGATCATGCGGCAAGTGTTGTCGTCGAACAACCTGATAGTGTTCGTTAGTGTAGAGTGTCAATGTCTTTGACATCGTGTCTGCTTTGTTGTTTTTAAGCTCTCTGAAGTCGATCAAGATATTCTTGTTGCAGGTTATGTGAGATGTTGCTCTTGAATCAGTGACTACATCGTAGTCGTATTCAATGTAGCTCGTTGAAGTTTCATTGAGTATCGTGAAAGCTTTGTCACCTCTGTCAGCATCCTTTGATGACTCTGCAACATTAGCTTTTTCAGCTTTGTTTTTTTTTTTTTTTGGGTTGAATCTGCAATCGTATTCAAAATGCCCTTTTTTCTTGCAGTGCATGCAAGGTATTGCTAGATTGAACCAGCATTTGTTGGCCATATGCCCTGGTTTGTGATAGTGATCACAGGAAGAAGATTGTTGATTCGAGGACTTCGTCTTCTCGAACCTTGGCTTGTTCTTGTTCTTCTTCTTTCCTTTCATGATGAGAGCCTTCTCTTGATCATTGCTTCCTTCTCCTTCATCTCTCATCAGTCTCTCATCAGCGACAAGACTAATTGCTTTGTCGAATGTCATATCTGATAAACTCAGTATGCATTCTCAGCGGCTGATAGGACATTGGTAGAGATTTCATGACGTACATCAGCTGTTGTGGTGCTGGGACCTGGCGCTCTTGTCTTGATGTAGCGAGCTGGGCGAAGATCGTTCTGATATTCTCAACATGCTAATCTAACTGGTTGTCATCCCATCGTATGGATTGCAGCTGATTGTGAAGGTGCATGACTGAAGCTGCAGTCCTCACTTCATACTTCTGTTTTAATCTTTCCCATGCTGCATGGCTGCTTTCATAGTCTTCAATCTGCATGAGTAGATCTTCATTTATGGACAAAACGGTGATTGCCATTGCGCGCTCATCTTTTCTGATCCATTCAACTCTCCTCAGATCTCCCTCTGGAGGCTACACCTCTGAGAGTGCGGTAACCGACCAAATGCCTTCGCCCTTTAGAAGTGTTTTGATTTTGAATTTTGAGATTTTGTAATTTGCGCCATCAAGACTGATTGCTACTCTTGTCTGGATTGTTGTAGCCATATTGTGTTGTTTGGAAGAATCACTGTTGAGATATCAGTAGTGATAACCTATGTGCTCTGATACCATGTCGTGGAAGCGAAACTTTTTCCTTTTTGTTTTTGTTTTTGTCTTCGTATTCGCGAACGATTTTGTGTCTTTGAATTTTCTCTTGCGCGGAAGCTTTTACAGGATCCTAGACACTCGACTACACATCACAGAACACATTTTATTCTAGCAATCAAGATAGACAGCACAAGACAAGGAGATGCACGAAAATAGAGTGACTGTATTATTAGTTTAATTTTTTATAGCGAGATCGTCAGTGTCTCACTCGTTGGCGGAATGACACTCTGCTCTTTCACTGTGTTCTACTCGTTGGTAGATTTTCATTCACAACTCTATTGTTTTTAGTATTTTTCTTTTCTGCTCTACTCGCTACCTCACTCTCTCTGTCTCTTACATATATCTGTCCATATTCTCTTCTTTTGTTTATGATCCAGAGAGGATCGTTTTTACCTCCACAGTGTGGAGTTTTCAAGATAGCCAAACGTAGAATCACAAGACTAGTTAACACTAATCAACTAGTTAGTTAGTCTCCATCGTTGCCACTCATTTCAGTTGGGCGTGAAGTCTACGACTCCAAGCCCATTGAGCTGCTAGCTAGCAGCGCGAAAGATTTCTCTTCGTTTGTTTCATAAGCTCCCGTTTGATTTCATTCTTTTTGTTTCTTTCGTAGTTTTTCGTTTTGCGTCCCTTTGCGGTTTGCAGTCTTGGAGGTGTGTTTACGATTCGCGAACGATTCGCGAATCGTTCGTGCTTCAAGTTAAGGGACGTTGATTGTCGCGAATTGTTCTCCTTCTACCTTCGTTTCTTGTTCATGCTGCGACAAAGTTGTAGGAGTTCACCATTTCTGACATGTGCCATTTATTGTGTTCAGAAGTTAGAAGTTAGAACTTGTTACTTGTGCCTTATACAGGTTTGCATTTATGTTCTTGGTCTTGGAATGACTGCTGAAAGTTCATCAGGGCTTGAGGCAGATGGTTGTTGCCATTGATTGGGTGCAGTGGGGGCCATCACAGGAGCCCAAGAATGAGAGATTCGAGCGAACCGTTATGTATTCACCATTTTGGGGTGAGGCTCGATCCATTGTGGTGGGCCTACAGCCCATCTACACTGTCCTACGCCTTACAGATCGAGAGGGCTGCACATTGGGCCTCTTGTACGAGTTCATGAACAAGCTGGACGAGCAGTTGAGCCTTTGCACGACCATTAGCCCAGAGAGGTATATCAAGATTCAAATTTCAAATCTAGTATGTAGACAGTAGTATGTACTATGTACTATCATGTACTATATAGTATAATTACTGATGTGTCTTCAATCTTGATTCTTGCAGGCTTGCGGAGGTCCAGCTCCTTTGGTTGAGTAGGTGGGAGTGGTTTCATAAGCCCTTGCATGCCATGGCCCACATACTCCATCCACTTTGGAGGAATGAGGAGCAATTCACAGATAGGGAGCTCAGGGATAGTTGGAATGTCTATATCTCCCGAGTTTATCCTGATGCACGCGAGCAGGATAACCTGCTGGATGAGTTTCAGATTTTCAAGCAGGAGACCTTGGAGTTTGGCCCAGGTGCTTTTGAGAGAGGGTAATAAGCTGACCATGGATGATGGTCCATTACAGTTTAAACTTGTTACTTCACATTTTACTGCACAATTAGTCAATCATATTGTAACTTATTGAAACTTGGTTGTAACTTGCCAGTAGTAAGTACTAACTACCCCTTGAACTATGATTTAAGCCAGCTACGTCCCTTGTCATGGTGGTCGAAGTTTGGGACTGATGTCCCCAAATTGCATTGCCTTGCCATCAAGATTCTCTCACAAGACTGTATTGTAGTCGCTTGTGAGAGGAACTGGAGTGTCCATTCCATGATTCACACGAAGAAGAGGAATCGACTATCATCCGCACAGTTGGAGAGGTTGGTGTACGTACACGCCAACTTGAGGCTTTTGGGTAAGCTTCAGACCACCGTAGAGATCATTAAGACCCAATCCACTTGAAAGAACTCTGGTTAGATAGAGAAATACGCTACCAATTTCACCAATGTAGAAAAATCAGCATCTACACACAAAATGAGATGCACACACTAATAGAACGTGATCAAACTTGAATGAAATGATAAAGTATTGTTGCTGTCCATACAAAACCAGCAAGCTACTGTCTTTCACACATGAGGATCCAAAAATAACAATTATAGATCATTCGACACATAAAATTGCATGCAATCACAAGTATAGTGCACCAATGGATAGTAGAACCCAAGAGAACCATGTATATGCATGACATGAGATAGAGAAGAAAAAAGAGACTCTCTCCATGAGTTACATCCTTTTATAACAGGTCCAAACCCTATTTGGCCACTTGGCTTTCCCTCCAAAATGCTAACCCTACTATTTTTGGGTCTAGATTCAAAGTACCCAACATTCAAATTTAAATCTACTCAAAGTCGGATTCTTACTTTCCCACACTTTCAAAAAGTGTTTATTCAAATGACATTTAGACTAATTAACTTTGAAAAGTCAATCTCTAAGTCTAAAAACAAAGTTGGCCTCAATATGCCAAATATGGAAATATAGCAAGTATGATCAAACTATCATAGTCTTCTTCCTAGCCATTACCTCCAATGACTTGAAGTTGAGGTCCTTTTATGCCAAACCTCTTGAATAGGTATTTTCTCCCTTGCAACACATCCAACTTGGTTAGCAATAACACAAGGACCTAGTTTGAACAACTTCCCTTTCCTTTTACCTTTTCCAATCAAGAAATCCTTCCTTTTGGTCATACAAGCATCTCCATCAAGATCCACCTTGAGGCCTTTACTTAGCATTTGACTCACACTAAGAAAATTCTTGGTAATAGATGGAATAAACAAGACATCCTCCAAATGAACATTCTTATTTGTAGAGAGAGAAATAGGAATTGTGCCAATCCCTTTGATTGCACACTCACCATCATTGGCCGTGTAGATCACCCTCTTGTCATCTCCATATGCCAACAAAGAAGTGAAGTACTCTTTGTGAAAGGTCATGTGTGAACTTGCTCCACTATCAATCCACCAAGGATCTAGAATCAAAATTGTGAGCTTCCCTTATTAATTTTGCCGATGCAATCATCAGAAAATGAGTACAAGAATCATCACAAAAAATGGACACACTTTTACCACTACGATCCATAAACTATAACTTATGTTCCATAAAATCGATATACAAACTATTAGATTCACCAAAGAACCACTCATATCCTAAAATTATGTCCGACTGGTCTAGGTTCAAAACATGAAAATTAACTTTCCCAACATAGCCTTGAAGATCTTCCAATCCCGGAACCATTATGTCAAAAACTTCATTATCCACCCCCGACGTGAGCTTAACCACATATCTGTGATCACTTGGCTTGGTAGGCACCTAGAGTCTTTCCACAAGTCGAGAATTAATAAAGTTATGAGTACTACCTAAGTCAAACAACACATTCACATCTTTCCCTAACAATTTTCCCCTAACACGAAACAAATTGTGAGGACCAAAAGACAATGTATTGAATTGTAGCATTAATAACATCAATTGTCATTTTACATGCTGACAAATCGATGAAGACTTGTTCTTCAATGGGCATTCCTTAGCCAAGTGACCCGCCTTGCCGCAATTAAAGCATAGCCCTTGCTTAAAGCATCTCTCACTGATGTCTCAGGTTTCTTCTTAATTTTCTTCAATGACTTGGATTTCTGGTAAGCCATTGCTTCAAGTTTATCGGAGCCACACAACATATGACCCACAACATATGTTCAGTCACATTGGCTATTTCGAGTCATATACACCTTACAGTACCAAGAAGTATATTCACCTAGGCGGCAATAGCACAGAAACTATCAAAGGTGAAGGTACAATAAGATGAAGCTTTGCAAATGCTCAATCCAAACTACTTTCTAATGTCCTGCATGTACCAAATATTACTACAAATCTGCTCTTTGTAAGCAGAATTACAGATTTAGGACACAAAGTAGAATTTGAATCGGATCAATATAAAGTAGTCGATAGGACAAGCAAGATCTTGGCACTCAAAAAGAGGCATGGATACTTGTACCAATTAAGTAATTGTTTTTCTGCCTCGCGTCAAGCTCTTAGCACTTCTGTACAGATCAATAAAAATTTACTTTGGCATTATAGACTTGGTCATTTGAATCATGCCTCTGTATCGCACATTTACAAGTAGTCCATTGTTCTTGATCTTGACTATCCAGATAGGAAAGTCTAATTACATGTCTATCAAGACTGTTTAGTCGGTGAGCAGGCTAGGAAACCTTTTAGATCAAGCCATCAACATGTTGCTAGAGGATTGTTAGATATTGTACATATAGACATATGTGGCCCATTGCAAAATCCTTCATTGAAGGATGCAAACTTCAACACTGAGTGTTTACTCCTTTGTAGTATGTCATCTGAAAATCATCAATGATATTCTGAGTATACCTTGATTGGTGTAGATATAGTCTACCGCTCTCAAGGTCTCTATCAATCTACAATCCCAGGTAGCATCATGCTTCTCCTAGGTCTGATATCTCGAAGTGCTTGGAAATGTCTGTTCACTTCAACCACTTCACATGAATAATCTACGAAGGTGACAGTCATGCCTGCATCTACTAACTTTGTGACAAAGAGCAAATATTTTTAAAGCGTAGGCATGTATAGGATGTCATCGAGCTTCTTGTCTCTGCCATTGGTGTTCAGCCACAATGCTCCCGTTCCGCTCACTTGATGTTTCGAACCATCTCCCAAAACGATATATCTGGAGGAATTTGTTTGTCAAAAATCAGCTATCATATGTACAAGCTCCACATCCCTAATGGGTTCACCAATCATTGTTAGTTGGTCTCACAATTCCTTGATCATGGTGAAAAATAATCCCGTGCTCTCATTTTTCTCCATTATTATGGTGTTCACTTTAGTCTTCAAGGACATCATACGTTATGAATTTGCAGTTTGATATTGAGTCCTCAATGCTTCCCAAGTGCTCCTTGTTGTAACAACATCACTGATGTGCACGATTACATGATCTTTCACTAACAAGTACCTTATGAGGCTTTCATATGCTCTCATATCTGCAGGAGTCACGTTTGGCCTCAATTCTTCACTCACCTCAAAATCATCCACATGTAGCATAAACGAATATCTAAGACTAATATTTTTATAATGAGGGTGCACACTACAAATGTTCTATCTCCCTATGTTTGATCATCTTTTACTCACTCATGGATCGTTCATCCCTTGTAGGTTCATCTCTACATCCATCTATACAACATGCTTGTATTAGTATACAAGAAATAGCTTAGAATAATAAGTTAATTTTTTTCATGCTTAATTGTCTATAATGTCAGTTTCATTCTCATTCTTCTGTAGCTTAAGATCATCGCTTATGATCCCTTACGACTAGTTACGTAAGGATCCATCATGTAGCAACTCATAAGAATGTCCCATACAATTCATTACGAAAAGGTTTGTCACATAAGATCTTCATAGGATTGTTTCTTATGGCTAAGTTCCTTTACATCAAAACTAAATTTCTAAGTTTGTTCTTTACGACTGCTTACAACTATGTTCCTTCACTTGTTTCCAATCTTATCACATGTATTTTTTTAGGTTTGTGGACTATTTTATTCCTTTCAAAAGATTCTGAGTAAGGCTACATGCTTGGCTATCTAAAGACTTCTTGTATTTCTACAAGAGGACTTATAAGTCCACATTAAAAATGATATTTTACAAGGGGTAAATCTCCAACAAAATAATGACTCCAAAAACAATTAAGAACATAACCAATGCATAGACCAAACAATTATATTGTTCGGATATGTCAATCAGTTTAATAAGACTTTAGTTCTCAACATTAGCATATGCACAAACGCGACTTTGTTTGAACTAAGTGTCTGACCATAGTTAGTCATTATACAACAATATTCGAAAGTGTGAGACTATCACCTACACAAGCTGTTAGAGCCTTTACTCCCTGTCCCGATTATTTACAGTTTTCAGAGACAGATGTATGTTTTGTAATTATTGTAATTACTGAAATGGCTAAGTCACTGGCCTGTTGTGACCTTTTGTAAGTAAATTGTAAATAAACTGTAATTAGTTGGCATTAGACCTCAGAGAGTCGTGCTTAGCTTTGGCATGAAGTACTGGGTCATTTATTAGGAGTGGCTGAACTGACCTCCTTAAATGTAGGAGAGTTGACTAGTCAACGGGACATAGGGAGATCGACATGGATCGACATTGCTAATTGCTACGCAAGGGATAAGCTAGGTTTAAGTGAAGCTTCAGATTTGGAGTCTGACATTTGGTATCAGAGCCTAGGTTTACGTTCAGAAGAGGATTGCAAAAATCAGAATCACATTTCAATGTTGCGGAGCAGATTCCGATTTTAGGCCAGCTACGAATCAAAATCAAATTTCGCTTACGAAGCAGAATCAGATTTCGGATTTCGGATCAAATTTCGATTTCAAAATCGGGATCAGATTTCAGAACTCAGAATTAGGATCAGATTTCAGAATTCAGAAGCAGGATCAGAATCAAGTTGCTGTTGCGGATTGAAATCAGTTTACAGTTGCGGAACCAAATTGGGAACCCTTTTTTGCTACAGGTGGACATGTTTGCAACACTGTAAACATGGATCCGTTGGAGGATTCTAGCACCGAGATACTGAGAATTGAAGAAGTGGCAGCTAAGGTGGATGCTATGGAGGCCATATTTCAACAAATCCTTGAATAGTTGAAGACATCAAGATCCTCATAGGAACCGAAAGCGGTATGATTGTTTAAGTGTTTCATTTTGTGGGGGGGCTTGCATGGAAGTCTCAAAACCTTTTTTTTGTAAAGAAATAGACTCGTAGCCTCCAAGGAGCAGTGCAGATAGCTCTGTTGTTGAAACACGGTAATAAGGTTGAGGCAGTTTTTTGGCTCTTGGGATAACCAGAGGCTCAAAAGGATTAAAGTCAATTTGTGCAAAGGCAAGTTTCAAGTGACCTGAAAGGAGAAGGAGCAGGGGTTTCCGAGGACAAAGGATTGTATGGGCGGTCTAATGTCCAAAGAGGTCAACGTCCTTCAATGCGACAAGTAGTTGTAGCTTCTAGGGACAACGATTGTATGGGCAATCCGATGTTCAGAAGGGGCCGGCGATCTTTGTTGCTAATGCCGCAAGACCAAGAGTGTTCCAAATTGCTAAAGCTGCAAGACCAAGAGTGTTCCAAATGAGAAAGTTTTGCTTTGGTTACTTGGTAGAAGGCATGTGGAAGGAATGTCCATGGAATCCATTGCAGACTTCATGCAATGTGTAGCAGGCACAAGCACCTATGGCTATTGAAGAGCTGGAGTAGGATGAAGTTCAGGGAAGTACTCTTCATCTTGTGAAAGTGTCGATGATCAGGTGAGGTTGATGTTATTTCTTTTGCCACAATTGTTTTAAACGATGCAACACGTGTATCGATTTCCAGGTACTTCTTGATTGTTATGACTGGACAATTGTGTGGTATGAATGTGTGTTCTATTTGACACTATGTCCTTCCATATTGTACTTGAATCAGATTGAAAGGTTGAATGTGAGCACACAACCATCCCTGTACTAGTACACAATCGTGAGGGCTGATGGAAAGGGTAGTTGGGGGAGGTTTCAGGGTTGTGGATATGTCGTCCACCATTCAAGTTAGGTTAAGAAGTTGGATATAAAGATAATGTGTTTGGCATGTTTTGATGTGGTACTTGGGATATGTTGGCACATACTACGGAAACTCTACATCGCTTGGGGTACTCACGTGTGTGAGTTCCAGCGTGATGGTAGAATCCATTCACTTTGAGGTGGGCCTGATGTGCCTTTAGGACCTTTGGTCATGGCAGCTTAGTATGTGGGGGTTCGTTGTAAGCATATATGTTTTTGTTTTTGTTTGATATGTTTACTGCTGGTTCCAAAAGTAACATATGGCAAGAACAAGTTGACTTACTTATGAACCTAGACCAATAGACGGGTCATGGCGTATGTGTGTGGGCTTATCAATACTTGAACTCCCTAGGGGGAAAGGATGGTATGGGTTGCCCAATGTTCAAGGAGTTTGTCAAGCATTGATATCCTATTCCGCATATTGATGATCTAGTATTGTACAGTGCTAGCAAAGTTGTTTGAAAAATGGATACTAGTAACTCATAGTTCATGAAGTGCATGTGCGTAAGACTGCCTTCAGAACTTGTTTCAATCACTGTAACTTTTTGGTTATGCCTTTGATTGACTAATTCCCCAACAACATGTATGATGTTGATGAACGATGTACTCAGACCATTTATGAATGACATTTTGGTTTACGGTTGTGGTGACGTGTTGCACATAACTCACCTTAAAACTATTTTGTCAACTCTGAGGGATAACATCTTGTTTGCTAATGATAATAAAAGATAGCGTATTTGGGTGTTATCGTGTTAGCTGAAGGCATAAGACCGAATCCAAGGAAAGTTGTTTTCCTTTCGTGGCTTGTACCTACAGACATGACGGTATTGAGAGGCTCTCTTGGATTGTTTGGGTTTTGTTGCAAGGTGTGAAGGGTTGTTCACACATGGCTACACTTTTGACCAAACGTGCTATAGAATAAGAAGTGGACGGAAGTTCAGCAATGAAGTTTCAACGCTTTGAAACAAGTTGTGGCTGACTTTGTCACATTAAAGATAGTAGACCCTCAGAAACCATTTGTCATTGTAACGGATGCAAGTGATGTCGTCGTTGGGACAACTCTGATGCAAGACGGTAAGCCAGTGGCCTTTGTGAGCGAGAAGCTCAACCCTGCTCAGAAGAGTTGTATGCCACTGTCCATGCTTTGAAAGTATGGAGGCATTTTTTTTTGTGTGGCGCGGGTTTGTATATTCCGACCATGACATTTTTATGTATTTCTGCAATTAGCCAGGTGGGCTGAATTGATGCAAAAATTTCACATCGAAATTCAGTACAGAAAAGGTATCGAAAATCGTGTGCTTAATGCATTATCTTGTATATTTTGTGGTCATAGAGAATGACCTAATTGCTGAGATCAGATAAATTCAGCAAGAGGATCCTCATTGTTTATTGTAAGGAAGTTGTGAGAGAGGTAAATCTTGGCCAAGTAGAGTCTCAGAAGGAGAGCTCTAATCTCTTTGCTCACACTTGCCTGAAGTATACCATGGCAGATGGTATAGTTATAGGAAATGCAAAAGTCCCCATTGTAGTTAGTAAAGGGCTGTGTAGGGAAATTTTGCATTCATGTTATGATAGTACTGGTGCTAGTGTGGATGGGACCTATGAGATGAATCTATGTAACTTTTGGTGGCCCAATATGGTTTTAGGCCTACTAGTCTTGTAACAGTGAGAATTCCTCAAAGTGCCTAGTACAACTGATTTCTAACTCAATGGATGAAATGATTGAGTAGTTGAAAGAATTTAAGACAAGCAATTGTGGTGCTAGTGAGAGCCAAGTGCGATCGCCAGTAGTATGGGATGTTGGTTATCGTAGGAGGTTTGATTAGGCCAGTTGTTGTCGACAGCTCTGGTGTATGGAGTTGAGTCGGTTGTGACTCTATTTAGGAGCATGTAGAGGAGATCCATGAGCCAAAAAGGATATTGGATAGGCAGGATAAACGTCTATGTAACCGCTTGATCTTTGATATATCTAGTTGCTTGGCATGGAAGACCTCTTTCAAATGTTGCCTAGGAGACTGCGCACAGTTTGCGTGCACAGTACCCTAGTTTGGTCATCGCGGACGATGTCCTTTTTGAGTGGGAAGGGATGTTAGAGCCTTTACTCCCTGTCCCGATTATTTACAGTTTTCAGAGACAGATGTATGTTTTGTAATTATTGTAATTACTGAAATGGCTAAGTCACTGGCCTGTGGTGACCTTTTGTAAGTAAATTGTAAATAAATTGTAATTAGCTGGCATTGGACCTCACAGAGTCGTGCTTAGCTTTGGCATGGGGTATTGGATCATTTATTAGGAGTGGCTGGACTAACCTCCTAAAATGTAGGAGTTCACTAGTCAACGGGACATGTGTCATATGCTCACTGGGACACTTGGTCCAGTGAATGAGTGACACATGTCAAGGTTGATCGGTCAAACATGACATGTGTCACATGCTCACTGGGACACTTGGTCCAGTGTATGAGTGACACATGTCATCCTACTCACTTGCCTATGTGTTAGAGTACTGCCAAGTGGCAAGTGTAGACTGTGCATGGAATTGGCCATGTGTCAACGTTAGGAAGGGTCAGGGTTAAGGGGTGCTTGAGGATTGTGAATAAGTGAGCCTAGAGAGAGGCATTCCGGATCATAATCTAGGCAGCAAAGGTTGGGAGGAGACAAGGCAGCCAGCTCCACCATGTTTCATGTGCTTTGATGTTTGTACATGCAGGGAAATTGATAGGGATCGACATTGCTAATTGCTATGCAAGGGATAAGCTAGGTTTAAGTGAAGTTTTAGATTTGGAGTCTGACACAAGCACTCAACACAAAAGACAGAGAGCAGAATGTTGAAGACTCGAAGATCGACTCAATTCTTTATTCTCTTTGACTTGGTAACTCAGTAACTCGACAGAGAATTGGTCGAGTGTTCTGATACATATAGAAAGGGCACACCGATAGGCACGTGAACTGCTTACAACTATGTTCCTTCACTTGTTTCCAACGTTGTCACATGTATTTTTGTAGGTTTGTGGACTATTTTATTCCTTTCAGAAGATTATGAGTAAAACTACAAGCTTGGCTATCTAAAAACTTCTTGTATTTCTACAAGAGGACTTATAAGTCCACATTAAAGACGATATTTTACAAGGGGTAAATCTCCAACAAAATAGTGACTCCAAGAATGCACAAGAGATCAAAGCTCATCGATTGTGTAATGAAAGGTTGCATCTCCATTTACATCCAACTTTTGGTCAATTCACTTGGCAAGGACAATACCTCCACGAGTGAAAAGTGATGCCTGTGAAAATAGCAAACATTGTGGGTTTTTAGAAGGTTGGTTTGAAACGAAATTTTTTTACGAGCACTACTGAGCTCCAACCACAAAAAGAGAAAAAAGAAGAAGATGCATATTGAAAATAGTTGGTGTCACCAAATAAACTCGACAAGGAGCACTAGAATTCCGCCCGGCGTCTAGGAACCCATAGTTGTGAGAGGAGATTGGATTGTACATTTGGATGCCAATGCCAACGTGTAGTAGTAGCAATTTTGAAATTTCTGACTATTTCCTTTTCTAAGGGATCTATGAAAGTAGTTATTTAGGTACATCCTCTTGGGGTGGTTGCTGACATTATAACAAGACTCAGGTTTTGCATTTCTCTCTTTTTCTTTTTGGAGGTGCAAGCCGAAGCCAAAGCCAAAGCCATGGCAGCAACAGCATCACTTCACCATCACTTCTTCTCCTTACATTCTGATCCTGCTCAGTTTACTACTCCTCAATCTTCACTCCTTTTGTGCTGTCCCTCACTCACAATCACAATCAGAATCAGCCTGTTGTTGAAACCCACAAATGAATACTCTTCTATCTCATCCTCTTCTACTCCCATCACTTGTTCAGCTCTTCCTTCTTCTTCTCCTTCTAGTGGAAGTTCTCAATTGGGTGCAGAAAATTGGATGACAAGTTGTAGCTTGGAGGAGCAACGTGAGCGTTTAGCTCTGTTCTGGTTTTGGGTTTTTGTTGCTACTTCTTCTCCTGTTGTGATTTAGTTATGCTCTGGTTTTGGGGTTTTGTTGCTACTTCATTCTTCTTCTTCTCCTGTTGCCATGTAGCTGTGCTCTGGTTTTGGGTTTTTTTTGGCTTCTCCATTCGTCATTCTCTCACGTTGTAATTTAGCTGGTAAGTTGTGAGAGACTACTAACATGCCTGTGTGTTGTGTTGATTACTCTCTTGTTTTGATGTGCTGCTGCTGATTGGCCGGATGGATTGGCTTTGCATGGGCTCGCAGGCCAAGTAATCAGAGTAGAACGGCTCTGGCAGCAGTTCTTCTCAAATCCTTCGCAGTGGTGGGACAAAAGGTTTGATAAGGTGAGACAGACACAAACTACTCTCGGCTCTTTACTTTGTGACATATATGTGTGTAACTTCAGTGCGATTAGCAGAGATTCAGCGGGTTCTAATCCAGGTTGCATTGAAGAAGTCCTTGCAAGAAGTGCAAATTGCAATTTTTGATAGATTGTTTCAATCAGGCTGTCTTGGCTTGGCTTGATACCCGTTCACAGGGAATTCTATAACAAAAGAAAAACTTGCAAGCAGAATACAAAACTTCTCAGGCTATCAATGACAATAGACTTCCCAGAAACCCGCGGGCCTAAAGCTCATTGCTTTTGTTTTGAGGTGGCACAATGCCAAATACAAAGCCTTAACCGTAGGGTTCTATAGTATGTTAGGTAAATCCTTACTTTAGGGATCTTTCTGAAACTTGCTGACTTACGGCGTTTTGTTAGTGCTCAGCGTTGCTAACTCTGGAGTCTGAAGCACTATTAACCACCATTGTTATGCTTTTACATGAGGTTAGCTGAAGTTTTATGCACCTTTTCAAGACCCTATAAGATTATCCTTGTGGTTCTATGATGATGGAGATTTTGCTGGGGTAGTACATGAAATAAGGTAAGATTCTTAGTATTTATCTGCTCAAAAACTGAAGCGTGAAGGGCAAAGGCTAAGACTTCCCTTGGAGATAAGGAGATGCGTAGCGTAGTTGATTTTCCTGAAGTAAGCCATTAGCTTGCGTGGCTAGTGCTACCTAAAACATATTAGGTAGGGCAAAGGCACATTTAGAGAGGCATTTATCAAACTGAATCGTGAAAGTATGAGCCATAAGTAGATACTACTGGAGTTTAGATCCAGCTCTAAGTATATGCTTAAGGCTATAAAAATAAACCTAATGACTAACTCTATTTTTGATAAATGCCTACACATAAAGTTCAACATCTGATAGGTTCAAAGGTTCAAACATGCAGCTTCTAGACGCCTAGTGGCCCTACACAAGTTATTTTGCTAGACGATTTGTCAATGGATTCCAGGTTTCAGGTAAGCAACAATGAGGGGAATTGAGACATTTTCTCTCTATCCCGCATGCACACACGGTCTTACTCTTGCAGGCAGAGGTTCGGTTGCTTGAATATATGTAATAACTCGGTAGCTTGCTCTATTAAAAATTTTGCTTCTATTTGATGACCGTTTTAGTTCCTTTTGAAGCTTTGATGATTCCAGTCTATTCTATTCCAACTGTTGTGATCATTCTACTAGATTTGTTTGACGCTATGGCGGCTAAGGTTGCGTGCTCATATTTGTTTTCAGAAAAAGCCGAATTATCCTGACTTCATACATAAGACTGCAGAGAAAGCACTATGGATTGACAGTAAGTTCAATCCTCCTTTGGTACATGCCAGGCTAGCTGCCATGGTCGATTGTCAAGAACGGTGGCAATCCAATGTCTCAACAGCTGAAATCCCTGGTATGTTTCTAGCTCTCTTTTTTTTAACAGCATTCCCTGGCTAAAGAGAGAGATGGATATGCAGCAACATTTTAAAGCCACATCCACATTTCTTTATCATATTTTGTAAAGTTTTGATACATGCTGGTTTGGTGCATGCAGGCAGACTAGTTAGAATGGAAGAACTCTGGCAGGAATTTTTCTCAGATCCATCCCAGTGGTGGGACAACAGATCTTTTAAGGTGTGGCTATACATCTTAACACGCATTGAAAATGCTTTGTAAACTGAGGCTGAGGATGGTTTTGGACTTGATTTCAGGCTTCGGTTATTTTGGCTAATAACTTTGACTTGTGCCCAGTGAAAAGTTTGAATGGTGCTAGGATATATGAGTCTGATTGGTAGTTTTAGTCATTATTCCTAAGTTGAAGCTATGGCTGCTCTGATCTGTGTACTCTTCTGTAGAAAAGTCCAAAGTACCCAGACTTCAAACATAAGAGAACACATGAGGCCCTATGGATGGAAAGTAAGCGAAACCCCTCCTGGGTTAAAGCAAAGATCGCCGCTATGACACATTCTGGTGGTGGATTGACATCACGGTATGGTTTTTTTTCCCAGTGTGGCACAGGCCTGATAGTACAGCCGACATGTCTTCGTTGTTGTTTGTCTTTCAAAATTGACACTTTTTGATAGTACTAAACAATCAGAACATGAATCATACAGAGTGCCTGACCCGTTTTGCAATGGCAATAATGTGATCAAACTCTGTGAGGAGGGACAATTGAAAGAGGCATTGCATATGATGGAGCTTATGGTTCAGCAAAATACTAGAGTTCCATTCAATGCCTACGTGGGCCTTTTGAAGGGGTGCACGAGAAGGAAAGCCCTTGAGGAAGGCAAACGAGTGCACGCCCTCTTAGTCCAAAGGGGGGGACTTGATTCAGATATTTTCCTGGGAAACACCCTTGTTGACATGTATGCCAAGTGTGGTAGGGTGTTGGACGCACGCAAGATGTTCAACATAATGACTGAACACAATGTATTTTCGTGGACTGCTATCATCTCAGCGTATGCTGATCATGGAGAAAGTGAGGAGGCTATTAATCTATTTCAGCAAATGCAACAGACAGGCATAGCACCAGACAAGGTTGCCTGTGTTGTTGTCCTAAAAGCTTGTGCCAAGATTGCAGCCCTGGAACAGGGCAAACAACTCCATTCCTACATTATTAAAAATGGCTTTGAATCTGATGTGATTGTGGGCAGTGCGCTTGTGGACATGTATGCGAAATGTGGGTGCATAGAGGATGCACGGCAGGTGTTCAATGGCATGCATGAACGGAATGTTGTTTCTTGGAATGCAATGATTTCTGGATATGCACAGCGGGGACTTGGCAAGGAGGCCCTTGTTGTGTATGAGCAAATGAAACAGGAAGGTGTGCAGCCAGACAACGTCACATGTGTTGTTGTCCTAAAAGCATGTGCGGGCATTGCCTCCCTGGAACAGGGCAAGCACCTCCATTTCCACATCATCAAAAGTGGCTTTGAGTCAAATTTGACTGTAGGTAACGGCCTTGTTGACATGTATGCAAAATGTGGGAGCATAAAAGGTGCCCGTCAGGTCTTCAACAGCATGCATGAACGGAATGTGGTGTCATGGAATGCTATGATTGCAGGATATGTGCAGGAAGGGCTTGGCAAGGAGGCCCTTGCTCTGTATGAGAAAATGAAAAAGGAAGGTGTGCAGCCAGACAATGTCACTTATGTTGTTCTCCTAAAAGCATGTGCCAGCAGTGCAGCGCTGGAACAGGGTAAGCAGCTCCATACCCACATCATCAAAAGTGGGTTTGAGTCGAATGTGATTGTAGGGAACAGCCTTGTTAACATGTACACAACATGTGGGAGCATAGAGCATGCATGTCAGGTGTTCAACAACATGCATGAGCGGGATGTGGTGTCTTGGAATGTGATGACTGCAGGATATGCACAGCGAGGGCTAGGCAAGGAGGCCCTTGCTCTGTACGAGCAAATGAAACAGGAAGGTGTACAGCCAGACGTTGTTACATATGTTGTTCTCCTAAAAGCATGTGCGAGCATTGCAGCATTAGAACAGGGCAAGCATCTCCATTCCCTCATCATCAAAAGTGGCTTTGAGTCTAATGTGATCGTAGCAAATGCCCTTGTTGGCATGTATGCAAAATGTGGGAGAATAGAGGATGCATGTCAGGTGTTCAACAACATGACTGAACGGGATGTGGTGTCATGGAATGCAATGATTGCAGGATATGCACAGCAAGGGCTTGGCAAGGAGGCGTTCACAGTTTTGGAGCAAATGCAAAGGGAGGGCACGAAGCCTGATGAGGTCACATATCTTAGTGTTCTCTCTGCATGCAGCCATTCTGGCTTAGTTGATGAAGGTCGTCACCTGCTTGATTCCATGTGTGAAGACCATGCTGTCACACCAGCCCTGGATCACTACGCCTGCATGGTCGATATTCTGAGCCGTGCGGAGTGCCTCGCTGATGCCGAGGACTTCATTAACAGAATGCCTATTCAGCCTGATGCTGCAGTTTGGAGGACTTTGCTTGGTGCTGCTAGAAACCATGGCAATGTGGAAATAGGAAGACGTGCCTTTGACTGTATTGTGAAGTTGGAACCAGAAAATGCTTCAGCTTATGTGCTCCTGTCAAATATGTATGCAGCAGCTAGCAGGAGGGATGAGATTGGGGAGCTTGATGAAGGAGGCAGGGTATGTACCTGATTTGAGCTGTGTTCTGCAAGATGTGGAGGATGAGGAGGAGAGTGCTTTGTGAGAACACAGTGAGAAGCTGGCCACTGCTTTTGAGCTTAAGAGCACCCCCCCCCAGAAACCTCTCCACATCAAAAAAAGAATCCAAATTGTGGCATCCTCGTTTGTAAGTACAAATCCTTTGAGAAAATTGTGAATAAGGCATTACAAATTGAAATGAAATTCTTTTTTTTAAGGAAATATAGTCATAAAAGTCATAGAGCTAGGAGAGCAATTTGATCAAACTTTGAGGACACTATTTCTTCGTCATCATCTTTCAGCTCATCATTGACCTCATCAAACTCTTTGGATTCCTTAAATGATGAAAATCAAAGAAACCATAACATCACAAGCATAAGAACTCAACAACATCCTGATCTCACAAAAAACAAATTAAGGGGGTTTATAAAGTGGAAGGGCAAAGAAGAAGAGGTAGAGCAATCATTTTCTGAAATGCAACTAACAGCCAATGTGTCTGTAACTAAAAAATATCATCAAATTCATGGACAAGAAGAACAACATGGTAGAGAAATGTACTAAAAAATATTGTAGTTATTGTGAAATGTACAATCACTGTACTAAAAAATGTATGCATATCAGAAACAAAGACCACTACTGATCTTTGCATAATACACCACAAGCTAAATCCTTTGTATTTCTAGTCTTTTGAGCTTGGTTAATAATGCAACCTTTAGAGTTATCTCCAATTTGAGAGAGAGAGAGAGAGAGAGAGAGAGAGAGAGAGAGAGAGGGGTATGGATGCCTATTTGATCTCCTTTGCATTGTGCTTCTTTTTACTTATTTTATTTTGTTCCATAATTGCTCATGGAAAATAAGCAGCATCATAGTCTAGTGTTGCCTTCATGGCCAGAATCTGGGGTGATAAGACATGATGATTGAGAACTTACTTTAAAAATTAGTGACCAAAAAAAAAGAAAAATGACCTAGAGACCTCATTTTTTAAGTTGATTTTTTTTTTTAAATGCCAAAATTCTGAGCGTTAAATTTGTAAGTATAACAGAAGTTTAAAGAATTTTATTATTTTGAAATTTACAAATATAAAAAGATTTAAGCTATCAAATTTTATTTTATTTTTCGAAATTTGCTTTTATCAAACAAATTCGAATATAAACAAATTATCAATTTAAAAAATTTTAGAATAATGTCAAATTTTCAAATTTTAAAATGCTAAATTTTGAGAAATTATAATGATTTTAAGTAATTTGAATAATTTAAAATATCTAAGATTCACTTGTTTTTTAATTTTTTTTAAACATACATATGTAACTTATTTAAAACTAATTATAATGACTAGAACATTAATAATTTCAAATTGATTGTATTTGAAAATTGAATATTAAATTAAATTTAAAAGTTTATTAAATTTTACCATTTGGAAGACAAGGGCAACAAGACTTCCAACTTGAATTTTACTAAGATCATTATACATTTTCAACTTATGCTTTACTGAAAAAAATTCAAACATATTAATTTCCTCCAATCTACAAGAAAATTCTATTTATAACCTAAGAACTAATACGGAACGGTTTTGTACCCCTTTCCGTGGGAGTTTTGTGATCGTATGAAACGAATTTTTTTTTTCTCTTGTGGGAACACTGTTCATAACATACTCTAAATTGTTTGTGAGTTTTCAAATTACTCATGTTCAAATTTACATTTACAATTGTTAAACTCTTTATTTAAAAAAAAATTTCTACTTATAATTTTAAACTTTAAATCTATTTATTTTTTTAGAATTTTATCAATACAAATTCAATATGATGATTTTAATTTTTTTTTTTTGATTTTTTTAGAATTTTAAAATTTAAATCTATGTAGCTTTTAAGTTTTTTAAATTCTTTAATTATTTAAATTTTTAAATTTACTTTTTCTGGCTTATTTAATCTATTTATTTTTTATTTTTAAATTTAATTTATCAAATTTTTAATTTTTTAATTTTTAAACTTTTTGATATTTAAATTTTAAATTTTTTTATTGTAAGATTCTAAAATTTTAAAATTTCTAAAAAAATTTATTTTTGAATTTTTGAGATTTTGAATTTTGAATTTTTAATAATAATATTTTATTTTATTTAATAAAGTTGTCATCGTCGATGAAGTTGTCGACATAGCCTAACTATGTTCAACATTTCCGTGTTGAGCACGAAGTTGTCGCCAAAGCTATGTTGAACATTTTTGTGTTGAGCACAAAGTTGTCGCCAAAGCTATGTTGAACATTTTCGTGTTGAGCATGAAGTTGTTGCCAAAGCTATGTTCAACATTTTCGTGCTTAGAACTGAAATGTTAAAACATAGCTACGGTTTGTCGACAAAGTTGTTGACAAATGCAACAAAGACCCATGTTCATTCCTATGCTCAGCATAGCAAACGGAACTTCTCGTTCGTTCCTTTGCTATGTTGTTCAACATTTCCGTGTTGAGCACGAAGTTGTCGCCAAAGCTATGTTGAACATTTCCGTGTTGAGCACGAAGTTGTTGGCAAAGCTATGTTCAACATTTTCGTGCTTAGAACGGAAATGTTAAATCATATCTACGGTTTGTCGACAAAGTTGTTGACAAATGCAACAAAGACCCATGTTCATTCCTATGCTCAGCATAGCAAACGGAACTTCTCGTTCATTCCTTTGCTATGTTGTTCAACATTTCCGTGTTCAGCACGAAGTTGTCGCCAAAGCTATGTTGAACATTTCCGTGTTGAGCACGAAGTTGTTGCCAAAGCTCTGTTCAACATTTGCGTGCTTAGAACGCAAATGTTAAAACATAGCTACGGTTTGTCGACAAAGTTGTTGACAAATGCAACAAAGACCCATGTTCATTCCTATGCTCAACATAGCAAACGGAACTTCTCGTTCGTTCCTTTGCTATGTTCAACATAACAAGAGTTTCTGCTCAACATAGTAAGAGAGTGGATGTGGAAGATTTAAAAACTTAAAATATGAAAAAGAAATTAAGCCATTTAAAATTTAAAAGCACGAAGTTGTCGCCAAAGCTATGTTGAACATTTCTGTGTTGACCACAAAGTTGTCGCCAAAGCTATGTTGAACATTTCCGTGTTGAGCACGAAGTTGTTGCCAAAGCTATGTTCAACATTTTCGTGCTTAGAACGCAAATGTTAAAACATAGCTACGGTTTGTCGACAAAGTTGTTGACAAATGCAACAAAGACCCATGTTCATTCCTATGCTCAGCATAGCAAACGGAACTTCTCGTTCGTTCCTTTGCTATGTTCAACATAACAAGAGTTTCTGCTCAACATAGTAAGAGAGTGGATGTGGAAGATTTAAAAACTTAAAATATGAAAAAAAAATAAGCCATTTAAAATTTAAAATTTAAAAGTTACAATTAATTTTCTTTAAAAAACAATCAAAACATATAACTAAATCAATAAAAATAATCTAAAAATTATAAATATTAGAACGTCAAATTATTAAAAAAAATCATAAATCCTAAATATAAATTAAGTTTTAAAATTTCAAAAAACGATGAAAATTTTGAAAAAAAAAATTCAATCTTAAAATTTTAAAATTAATTTTTTTTAAATTTAAATTGAAAAAATAAAAAATAATAATAATTAGGAACTTAAATAATCCATAAATATTAAACTAAAAATATATTAAAAAATAAAAACATAAAAGCAATTTGATAATATACAAATAATGTGGAGTGTATCACAAATAATTGTTTTTTAGATTGGAGAAAGATAGATATGTGGACTTAAGAAAGAACAAATAAACTGTAAAATTTGCGAAAAATGACTTGATAGGGTGATCTGAATGAAATTCTAATTGGAAGTCACTTTTAGCTTCTGAAAAGTAGCGAAGGACATCCATTTTGGATTGCCAAAGTGTTTGAGTACATTCGAAATAGTAATCAGACAAAACAATTACGTGTCCATTGGTTGCGCACTACGTCAACAACTGGTTCTTTTTTGAAAAGGTACTAATTTGAAATGTTGCAAGTAGATTCGAAGGGCAAGAGAAAGCAATTGCCAAAAAATCAACCAAGGGTCAATGATTTGAATTTAGAGAATGTAGATGTTTTGGCTTTTAATTTTGAGTTAACAATGACTAATCGTCTACAAAAGTCAACTATAGCCACGACTTGGATTAATGGGACAACCATCATCCTCAACTCGTCAGCAATAGAAAAATTAACTTACAAGATTTCTTGTCAACATTGGTGGGCGCTATACCTATATTGTTTTTGTCTGGTTGTTTTTTTTAATGACTCCAAAATAGATGTTTTTCGACATTTTCACAAGCCAAATGTGCAACAAGACTTCCAATCTCAATTTTCATTAAAAACATTGCATCGCCTCAATCTGACAGCTTCTAAAGTTTGTCAAATTTCCCTTGTGGCCACATAAATCTTGTGTTTTTCCATTGCACAAGGTCATTTTTTTGTAGAGTTGTTGAGGATTCAGGAGTCTTATTCAAAGCTATTGTTTGAGGAGTCATTTTTACCAAGGCATAAAATACCAAATGCTCTCATTATTGTGCTACTCATGCTCTAGAAAACCATAGGCATGAAGTTTTCTATTTCCAATGGCGTTCAAGATGGTTCCCGTGGAGTGCACCAATGCTCATGAAAAATTGAAAAAAAACAAACAACATAATTCTTGAAATTAGCAAAAAACAAATTGTAATGTAATTGTTGAAATCACTACAAAAGTTGTAATTGGTATAGTTTTTTTTTTAATGTTTAAGAACTACTTTTTTGAGCATTGGAATGCATGTTTGAGTTAGAATTAAAGTTAGAATCACTGTGTTACTGTACTGTGGGTCCTATCAGTGGATAAGGATCAGTTCGCCTCACCACGAGGCAAGTCGACGGGACACGCGTCCCGCCAACGACAACCTGGGTCATGCATGGGTTGCATGAGTGCACAACTATATGTACAGTGTAATTTCATTTTGAGAAATACAGTTGCTATGTGAGCTTGCTGAGGAGAGTGTTTTCTGTCTGTGTTACTGTGTAGCATGATCTGTGTTCCTGTGCAAAGCAAATTCTAAGTTGGTATCAGAGCCGTGCAGGGAGTGTACACAGTACAGTGTCACTGTTGAAGAGAGCTTCGGGAGAACTGTCTTTTGAGAGTTTGGGGTTTTATGGCGGGTTGAAGACGGAAAGAGAAGCACTGGTGCACGGTTTCTAATTTATAGAGGCTTGCTAAGCTCAGCAGAGGGATTATTAGCCTGTGCATAGCATCAGACAAAAAAAAATTTGGTGAAAAATTGACAATTTCGAAGCCAGCTGAAAATTGAAACCAGGCTTGGGGTTACGATTTTTATACATAACTGGTGATTTCTTCGCTGTTTGTGCACCGTTTTGGATGTCGTAAGGACAGGAAAGAAGCTAATCACATTGTCAACCAGCCATGGAGAGATTCTGAGGTTTATGTCAGAGATTTGTCTCCAGACAGTTAACCTAGCAGATTTGCGGTAAAAAGGTGAAAAAAGCCACTTTGTCAAGTTGAGCTAAAATCATCGTTTCTCCATGGAATTTCCTGACTGAACACTCTACAGTCATGGATTCAGAAGGGCGACCCTACTCCAGGCCTCAGATCGTGCTCAAAACGATCCACAAAAGAGTTTAATCTGATAATTTTCAGAGAAGGGAGACGCGGCCGCAGGCAGGGTGGTCGCGCGCCCAACGCAATAGACAACTTAGTGTACCGAAGACCATAGCGACTGCAGGAGCATGGTTCGACGCCCAGATGCAGTTTGAACCTTTGGATGAGGTGTCAAATGAATCGACGGTCCAGAATCTGTGATGGGAAAGAAATTTGAACCACAAGATTTGGTTCAGCCATTGGATGAGCTTTGAACAGGGCCCTAAAGAATTGAAGTGCATTCTGGCCTTCAACTTCATTAAAAATTTTCATACTGAAAGTTGAGTTGGGTCCCTTCACAAGTGAAGAGTGAAGTTTCTTCAAAGTGAAGAAACAATTCAGAAACTAGAAAAGTTCCTATTTTTGGGTCCTTTGCCCGTTTTGACCCAAACGAAAGGCTATAACCTCCAAACGAAGGGCACCCGGACTGTACCTGCAAGTACGGTACAACAAAACAGAGTGATTGCAGCGGAGAAAGTGTTCGGAGTACGTCAGAAGTGGTTTCACCATTCCACTGGGCATGTTGTTGGGAGTTGACGACTGAGTGCATTTCGGAAGGCGACGCCGATTTGGCTTTCAAATTGGTGGAAAAGCGGCGAGTGGCCTGGTAAGAAAAAAAAGTGCAGGTCATTTTTTTCAACTTCTGACATCACTGTTGGCCTCAACATACTGTTCTTAGCCTAAGGCAGAAGTTTCAAGCAGTTTTGCGATGGCAAACATGGGAGAGTCCATTTTGAGTGAAAGTAGCAAATTGGATGGGATTTCCAACTATGCAGTGTGGAAATTCAAAATGAAAAACATACTGATGGAGAAAGACGTGTGGGAAGTCATCACAGGTGATGAGAGAAGGCCGCCAAATGAAACAGACATCAAAGTGTTCGACAAAAAGATGAGGAAAGCTTTGACCTTCATTAACTTGTCAGTGAAGGATCACATCATTACCCACATTTGTGATGCTATTACACCCAGACAGGCATGGGATGTGCTAAAGGAGCAGTTCGAGACGTCAAATCCGTCAAGAATCATGTTTCTGAAGTCAAAGTTGAATAGTGCCCGCATGGAGCAAGGAGAGCACATTCAGACGTACATGACCAGAATCAAGACAATGAGAGATGAACTGCATTCTATTGGAGAGCGGGTGATGTGGAGCTGGTGCATAATGCATTATGCAGCATTGCAGAACCCTATTAGATGTTTGTGAGCGGGATAGCATCAAGAGAAAAATTGCCAACCTTTGACGAGCTCACATGAATCTTGATGCAGGAAGAGCAACGACAAGAAATGGTAAAAGCTAGACGTCAAAATACTGACGATCAGGCACTTGCGACACGCCAAAAACAAGGCAAGGGCAAGGGCAAGAAGAAGTCTAAGCAGCAATTTGCCAAGTCTCAGGAGGATGAGGGATCTTCCAGCAAAACTAAGAAGAAAGACAAGTGCCTCCATTGTGGTAAAAAGGGCCATTGGAAGAGTGAATGTCGCAAATTCCTGGCGGAACAAGGCAAGGGGAAACCAAAACAAGCAGGTAACCTTGTTGATGAGGGTGAGATTGAAGACTCTAGCATCTTCATATCTGCATTGTCATCTAATCAAGATGATCAAGCATGGTATATTGACTCAGGAGCCACAAGACACATGACATGTAATAAGAATTGGTTCACTAGTTTGAAGGTGTTGGATAATGGAATATCTGTTTCACAAGCAAATGGTGAGGTGTGCATGATCAAGGGGATAGGCACAGTTTCAATCCAACTGCTTGATGACAAAAGCAGGATGATCGGGGAGGTACTTTACGTACCAGGTTTGAAGAAAAATCTACTTTCTGTTGCAGTCATTACTGATCAAAAGTTGAAAGTAGAATTCGTCCATGATCGTTGCTTTGTGAAGGATGCGAACCAAAAATTCAAAGTTATGGCGAATGGAGTAAGAGAGCCCAATACAAAATTGTACAGGTTGAATGCTACAATCAAGGGGCAACATGGACTTGTATCGTCCATTCCTTCGCAAATTGAGTTGTGGCACAAGAGGCTTGGTCACTTGAACTTGGGAAGCCTCAGTTCGATGAGAAAATTGGAGATGGTAACAGGACTGCCTACCATAGAAGATCACTTGAAATCGATGTGCGAATCTTGTGTATATGGGAAGCAGCATCGAGAGAAGTTCAATAAAGGGGGTTTTGCAAGAGCAAAGAACATCCTGGATTTAATCCACACAGATTTATGCGGGCCTGTGAGGACCATGTCCTTAGGAAAAGCCTTCTATTTCATGACCTTTATTGATGATATGTCACGTAAGACGTGGATCTACTTCTTGAAGAAGAAATCAGATGCATTTGATAACTTCAAGAACTTCAAAAACTTGGTTGAAAATTAGATAAGTAGGAAGATCAAAGTCCTAAGATCAGATAGTGGAGGTGAGTATAAGTCTAATGATTTCAATGATCTTTGTGATCAATGTAGGATTAAAAGACAATTTATGCAAGCTCATACTCCTGCTCTCAATGGTGTAGCTGAGCGCAAAAATCGTACGATTGTGGAAAGTGCCAGATCTATGCTAGCTGAGATGAAACTACCAAACGATTTTTGGTCAGAAGCATGTAGCACGACAGTCTATCTTCAAAATAGAAGTCCTATCATTGCCATACCAAAGATAACACCTGAGGAAGCATTCACGAAGAAGAAGCCAAAGGTGAACCACTTGCGAATCTTTGGATGTAAGGCCTTTGTACACATTCCTAAGGAAGAGAGACGTAAACTTGATGTAAAAGCTATCAAGTGCATATTCCTAGGATATGATGATCGTGTGAAGGGCTATAGATGTTTTGATTCAATCGAAAACAAAATCCATATAAGCCGTGATGTTATTTTGATGAATCCAAGATGTATGAAGACGAGGATGCTGAGAAGATAGACACATCTAGTAAGAAAGATGGTATAGTGAGGATACCACCTGATGATGATCCATTCATTGACCTTCCGAGTGATGAACATGAGGATACATCTCAAGATACTACCACTCAACCTCAAGAAACAGGTTGGAGAGGTAGGGACAAACCTTTTGGTGCAAGAAGGATTGAAGTTGCAGGTGACAAACGCAAGGAGAAGGATGTACCGTGGGATACATTTTCACTAGGAAGCCAATCACCTGACAGAAAGCTCCCTAAGTGGTTTGAGAGATTGATGGAGAGCCGCGACATAGATGACTTTCCAGGATCATCTAACCAGGGAGAGCTACGAAGATCAACAAGAGAGAAGATACTACCTGAAAGATATGAAGCAAATTATGCTCTTTTATCTAACATTATTCAAAGCAAAGAACCTTCGACTTATGGTGAAGCGAAGGATGATGACATTTAAGTCAAGGCCATGGGAGAGGAGATGGAGTCAATTGCTAAGCATAGCACATGGGACTTAGTAGAACCACCAGTTGGCAAGAAACCCATTGGTTGCAAATGGGTATACAGGACTAAGTACCATGCAGATGGAAGTATAGCAAAGCACAAAGCAAGATTGGTGATCAAAGGGTACGCACAAAATAAAGGCATTGACTATGAGGAGACCTTTGTGCCGGTTTGTAAGTGGAATACTCTACGTCTACTTATTGCTTTAGCTTCACATTTTGGTTGGCCTTTGCATCAGATGGATGTGAAATCCACTTTTCTAAGTGGTGAGTTAGAAGAAGAAGTGTTCATGGATCAACCTGAAGGCTTTGTAACGAAAGGACAGGAAAATAAAATATGTCGCTTGAAAAAAACGCTTTATGGTCTTAAACAAGCACCACGTGCGTGGTATAGCAGGATTGATGCCTACTTTCATTCAAAGGGGATGGTGAGAACACATTCTGATCCAGATCTATATGTCTTATGCTTTGATGGTATGGTTGCTTTGATTGCTATTTATGTTGATGACTTGATTATTACGGGAAATAATCAAGAGATGATAGACATGATCAAGAAAAACCTCATGGAACAATTTGAGATGATTGATCTCAGCCTGATGTATTACTGCCTTGGAGTAGAAGTGTGGCAAAAAGGACATGAAGTGGGTTTAACACAGGTGAAGTATGTTAAAGAGTTGCGAAATTGTTTTCTTTACGACTTTAATTTTTTGATATGGATTAGATTTTTAGATTTTTATTTTTAGTTATAACAAAGAAAACACGTAAAAACCACAATACTTAGTCCCAATTTAGGGAAAAACTTATAAATGACCCAAATGGAGCCCAAACCTAGTCATTCATATCCTTGTTGGAACAAGCTTGTTGAGCATAACTTGATGTTAAGGGCTTCACAATTAGTCCTAGTTTATGGATCCTCCAAGAAATAATACTCTTTACATCATGTAATTATGCCCCCAAGGGCCTATCCAGTGCTCGGTAAACCTATTTTGAGTTATCATAAAAAAAAACTTGCATGTTTTAAAGCCTATCAATTATTTGAAGACTACTACTTATGAAAGGGTTTGTATGCTTGTATAGAAAATCGTCACAGATTTTATGATATCAACTTTTGAAAATTATGCCAGTTTCAATATTATATTTTGCCGATTTTTTCAGACGCTAGTTAGGCGTATCCAAAGACAAGTCTCGATCCCTGTGCATGGATATATTCTCT
Source organism: Diphasiastrum complanatum (assembly GCA_029204225.1). Taxonomy (NCBI): domain Eukaryota; kingdom Viridiplantae; phylum Streptophyta; class Lycopodiopsida; order Lycopodiales; family Lycopodiaceae; genus Diphasiastrum; species Diphasiastrum complanatum. Next base: position 56,354,604 of record CM055104.1, on the reverse strand, counting down.
TATGCGGAGCATAGCAAACAAAACTTGCTATGCCGCATAGGCAATTTTTGTTTGCTATGCTCCGCATAGGAGAATTGTTTGGGTTTGCATAGAATTTTTTTGTTAGGTAACAATAAGATTCTGTTCAAAAAAAAAAAAATCTCCTATGTTGAGTATAGCACGAAAACTCAGCATAGCAAGTTTTTGTTTCCTATGCGAAGTTCACATAGAATAAGCATAGGATAATCCTTGTCTAACATAAAGATTTCTGTTGAGCATAGGAGATGCTCAACATAGCAAGAAATTGTGGCTCTCTCTCTCTCTCTCTCTCTCTCTCTCTCTCTCTCTCTCTCTCTCTCTCTCTCTCTCTCTCTCTCTCTCTCTCTCTCTCTCTCTCTCTCTCTCTCTCTCTCTCTCTCTCTCAGGTTGCTTGGGCTTTCTGAACCTTTAGGACGTGTTCTTCATTGAATCTGTAACGATGGAACAGATTGCATGATATTCTGATCTGTTTTTTCAAGCATATATAAGTCAATACTTCTTTATAAGATTTTCATTTGTGCAAGCGACCTAATCATTATTCATTACGTAGGCCGCACTCATGCATCCTCTACATGTTAAGTGGCTTAGCAAGCTTTTTTTTTATTCCAGTTTCAGCCTCTGACTAGGGCGAATCAGCTGAAACAATATATGCAGATCTTGCCTTGTAGATTAAGATTTGTAGTGATGTTTCCACAAGTGTGAGTGGACCATCAATTGCAAGATGGAACTTAGGGCAAGAAATTTTCTCCTACTGAATTAGCTGAAGCAATGCGTGTTGATCTTTCCATGTGGATTATAGTTTGTAATGATGTTTTCACAAGCGTGTGCGCGCAACTACTCTTGATTGCTCTTGAAACTTGGACAGTCACCAGATCTGACCCAGATGCATCCATGTTAGGATGAGACTTAGGGCAAGAGATATCCCCCTCATTAATATGTTTTGATGGAAATAAAATTCGAAGACAAGGACCTTGGTTGACAAAACATTTGTCTCTCATGATTGCACTTTGATTTCAAAATGACTCCCCATCATCATCGATGTTCAAAGGCTGGGTGTTGCGGCAGTACCAGTTTAGAGGTGATTTAAGTTATAAATAATTCTCATGTTCAAAATCTTTGAGCAAGAAATAATCTTACATGTGTTATGAAATAAAATAGCTACGAAAGAACTTGAAGCAAGAAGTTCTCGCCCCACTAAGAGAATGGAAGTTTACAACACAAGAAACACGTATGAAATTATGGATGAGCTGATCAAAAACATCACAAAGAGAACCCTTGATCTTGCCTGTGTTTTGGAGCATTTATCAAACAAATACTCTCGCTTCTATGACTTGGCTAGTACTGAAAGCCAGAAATTGATCTTATCTCAGTTGTAACTGACTCTTGGGTTTTGTTTATCTCACCTTTCAGATTCTCATTACAAATTGTGCTTTGTATCTAGCTGATCTAAAACCTTGGGCGAATGTGGTTCTAACCCTTGTTTTAAGACTGCCTTAAATTGTGAACCCCTGATTTTTTTTTTAATTAATATTATGCACCAGTTTTAGGTTAGTTTCATGTGACTAATATGAGAAACAACACAAATATAAACATCAAATTCTGAGGCCATTGCATCATAGCTAACAATTATTTTGAAATTAGCTTTTGATTCTAGCTATGTGAATTTGACAAAAGTGAGCTTGTGAATGTGATCCCCCTTAGTGAAGATTGTGTAAGGCTTGTAACGCTATTTTAAATCTGGGTAAAACCAATACTTTCACTTCTTGTAAATCTATCTTTTCTAAGCATGCAAAGCAATTTCCTAATTTCTAGCTAAAAAAAATAGGTCTAGAGAAAGAGAACAAAGAATTAATCGACGGGGAGGAAGAAGAAATTCAATACATTGATAATCATAAGTGATATATATTTTTATAAATTTTGCAGTTACCGTTTTCAATGCAATCAATTCTAAATATTAATATTTTAGTCAGTCTTTAAAAAGTCAAATATGTATATTTAAAAAAAAAAATCAACAATAAGTCAATCTCAAAAGTTTTAAACTGTTCAAATCACTTGAATTCATGATTGTTTATGTATATTAAAATTTAAAAAATATTGATTGAAATATTTGCTTCAACTTTAAATTATCTAATATATGCCAATTTGTATCTAAGAACTAATACGGTTCCGTGAAAATACCTATGGAATGGATTTTGTACCCCGTTTTGTATTGTACCATAGGTATGATACAAAACGAGATTTTATTTAATTTTTTTTTTAACCAAAATCTTGTCCTTTCAAAGCTGATACCTCCTGTATAGCTCAAAACTGCAAACAAACTTAGATGCTCCTTAAGTGTTCTATTGTAGATGATAATATCATCTAAGAATACAACTAGACATTGACCTAGATATGAATGAAAAAGATCGTTCATCATCTATTGAAATATAGCAGGTGCATTCGTCAATCCAAAATGAAGCACAAGGAATTCATAATGACCGAATCTCATCCAAAAACCAGTCTTTTGCACATCATTTGGATGAATCCTAATATGATGATATCCAGTTTTGAGATCTATTTTTGTGAAGTATTTACACCACCTAATCGATTTACTAGATCATCCATTCATGGAAATGGATATTTATTCTTAATAGTTACCTTATTCAACCTGTTGTAGTCAACACACATTCGGAAGCCTCCATCTTTCTTCGCTTTCAGAAGAACATGAGCACCCCATGGTGACGTACTAGACTGCATGTGACCCATCTAAAGATAATTTTCAGTTCGATTAGTAATCTCTATCTCTTCTTTATGAGAAAACCGATATGGTTGTCTAGAGATAGCGTGACTACTTGGAATTAACTCAATCTTGTGAAAAATTATCAAAATCCAGCTTGGCTATTTTGTATTTTCTTGTTTATGAGTAGATCTCACTTGTGGAGCATGTCACCACGTGTGGAAAAAAGTCAAAAATAGCTTAGTCGTTGAGTTAGGGGTACATAAAGTTTGGTGACATCTATCCAAGTGTACATAAGTGATTTGGGCAAATTTGGCATTAGAGGCAAAACAAGATTATACACATGTCTAGTCATAATTAGGCCAAAAGTCAAAAGTGATGTAGCTCGAGTTAGGTCAGGCTACTTACATTTGTCATGATTAGATTTGGTGAGTGACACATCTCCACGTGTTGTCATGAGAGCTAGTGACCAATCAAAAAGCTAGAATCTCTCAAAATGTTCCAATCAAAATTAAGGCCTCATATGTCACTCAACCACTAGGATTTTGAGGAGGGAAAGAAAGGGTCCAATCATCTTACACTCCCCTCTACCTTGAGTAGCTGCATATAGGAGATCAATCTACTTGTATTTTGAGTTTTTGGAGTTATGAGATTTCTACACTATTTTGAGTTAAATTGGTTTTATCTCTCTACTTGAGGTTTCTTGATTGGATTCTCTCTCTACCCGAGAGGAGTGTGAAAAATTGCCTACATTGGCAAATCTAGCCATGTAGAATATTGTACATTTTGTCAATATTGTTTGTTGGTTACTTGAATGGCCAAAGTGCCACTTGTACATACACACCTAAAGTAGGTTACCACGAGTCAAGAGGAGTGGTTGTGTCTATTTGGTAGTGATTCCTACTTTGTAGGATCTAGACCATGATTTATGATGAGATTTGTACCTACCATGCACCTACCAAGCATGACTCTTGGATCTAGACTAGGGTTTTCACATTAGGGCAAGAAAGTGGAGTCTACTTCCTTATTACATGCTGGATTTTCACCTAACTTTGCAAAGGAAGTGTGTTTTACTATGTATTTCCATTCTCCATAGTGAGAAGATAGAAACTTTTTGGAGCCTCAAGGAGAAACTCGAGTTTCCTCTCATTGTATGGTGATTACTCTATTTTTCCAATGAAACCCAGCTTTGGCACTTTGTAAACACTGTCTACAGGCCGTACTACAGCCTTATTTCCACACGTGTGGAGTTGGATTAGACTATTTGATCAATGCTTTGATTGTCTCTACTTGTTTCCTATCAAGCTGCTAAACTAGATCTTGTTTTCTGATGACTAGTTTCTGATAGATTGTTTAACAAGCATACAATCACCTTGTGGATCATTCAAACATCCATTTATGGTCCTTAGTACTGTACTTTTCACAAGGAGGACATTTTCATACTTACTTTGCTATAGTACAAATCTCCACACATGAGAAAGTACTTGTTTTATTTGTAATAAGATTTGAAACTCAGTTTTGTGCAATTTGAGCATCTGCAAAATCAAAAGTATTATTCAGAAAAGTTGTGATTCGGTTTTTCTTGTATGGACAACAAAATCCAAATTACAATAATAAAATTTGCAGATGGAAAGTGGGATTCTTCACACTGGATGGCAGTGCGCTCCTCCCTGGACATGCATATAAAGCTCTCTCTCTCTCTCTCTCTCTCTCTCTCTCTCTCTCTCTCTCTCTCTCTCTATATATATATATATATATATATATATATATATATATATATATATATATATATATATATATATAGTAGTACTAAAGAGTCCCCGTCGTTGACGGGCAATGGAGGCCAATCTAGGTGGTGGCCGATGATTTGGTGATGGCCAATCTCACACATCTCGCGAGTAGTGATGGTTTAGGAGGAAAGCCGATGGTGGCTGGCTGATGTATGTGTGTGTATGTACGTGGTCGAAGTACGGCGGGTGGACGTCTGATCTTGGGTATCAAAAAAATTTCAAATTTGGATATCAAAAAATCATGAATTTTCCAAGTCGATCCCATATCGAAAAATTCTGATTTTGGGTGGAAATTGTCCGTTCCAATGGTAAAAAAAATCCGGCCCTTGGTCGAGTCGGGTCGGTTCAAAATTTTTCAACCCTTATTCGGGTTGGGTCGGGTCAAAATTTTTCGAACCTTGGTCGGGTCAGGTCGGGTCGAAATTTTTCAACCCGACCTCGGGTCAACGACCTCGAGTCAGGTCACGTCAGGTTGAAATTTTTCGACCCAGTGTATTTTTCCAACCTAGTGTATTTTCTGACCCAGTGTGTTTTTCCAACCCAATGTATTTTTCAAACTATATTGTGACTGCTAATCTGGAGCAAATCATGTGTAATGCTGAAGCAGTCCATGTTGTGAATATTATGCAATTGCTATGTAATGCTTTGTAGTGCGGATTAAATTTTGGCATGATATGTACTATTGTTTTGAAATCACATGTTATTTTTGTTTTGGAATCACATGTAATGGAAATTGATGAATGTTATAATACTTTGTTGTGGTAATCCAAATTTTTGGGATTTTGTAAGAGCATGTTTTGAGAATGGAATTTTATAGAATTTTGCATGGTTTGAGAATGGAATTTTGTAGAATTTTGTAATGAAATGTTTTGGAATGAAATGATGTGGTGTTGGTTACGGTTAGGGATAGGGTGGTGTTGGTTACAGTTAGGGTTAGTTTTTTAGGGTTAGGAGATATATATATATATATATATTTTGCTTAAGAGAATTGTAAATAGTCCGAATATATATTTTCAACAAATTTCAAAACATCGTAGAAATGTCGTCACTTAAATCTAATACCATTACCTGGCTATACACCAGGCTATCTGACATTGCCTCAAAGGCAAATGCACTAATAGTGTCACCATTCCTATAAACATATCCTAAATTACTAAGTAGCAAATCTACATCTAAGAACAAATGAAATCTCTATGGATATGCGCCAATCATGCTCTCTTCACTGATCAAATAACAAATATACAGCTCTAACAACCAAATGGCTATGTTGCAAAAGATATGCTCTCCATCACCAAGCAGCTCCCTAAACTCTGTCGGGGGTATTCCCAACAAAGTGTAAATAAATAAAATCCTCCAATAAAATGTGTTGCGGGGCATGGCATCTTGCGTGTATAAGCCCATGGCCCAATGAGCACGCAATTGAAGTTGTAAATAAAATAAACCTGACTTGGGCCTTGTAATTAAAATAAAACTAGAGGCCCAATGTCATTTTTAAACTTAGAGATCACTTTTTAGAGTTGGGTCCAAATTGGGACTCACATGAATCTTGTGATTTCTAATGTACTTTTTGTGGACCCTTGGATTAAGTTGGGTCCAAGATGAATGGTTAGGATCATTGTGAATATTAGCCAATAAGATTGAGGGGCAAGGGCCTTTCCCATTTTATAAAAAGGCACCATTTGCACACTATTTCCATGCTTAATGAGAAGGAGGAAACTCTACCATTTTTGGAAGAGAAGCATCATCATTTGCTATTCACTACTTGTTATTGCTCTTGGTTGCGTTTTCTCTTGCTTTCTATTTCCATGTTTATTGTTTGCCAATAGTGAATGTTTTTCCATTAGCAAGCACAAGGAGCATTTGAGCTAACATCCATCCTCACTCTATTTCTCTCTCTTTCTCTTCTCTTCTCAATCTCTTATTCTCCATTCCTTCCCTTCAACCAAACTATGATGAATGTTAGTGTAGAGGAGTAGAGTTAAAGAGGAGTAGTATAGTGGTGAGTAGAGTTAAGGGAGAAAGTAGGAAATTAACTAAAAGTAGCATCTATGCATAGTTAGGCACCTATCTAGTGATCTAACCTTTGTTGACAGGTGGAAGGACTATACTACGAGAGACCTTCGACCCCAATAGTGGCGTCGTTGTCGGGGATAGGTTTCTACTAACTAGTTTAGTTGCATTTTAGCTATTTTCTTGTTTTTTAGAGTAGTTTAGGTAGATTTTTGGGAGTTTAGAGTTAGTTTTCTATAATTTTTTGTGTTTGGACTGTTCACAGCTAGCGAGGTGTGAGAGGGTAGAGGAGGCCCTGAACAACCTCTAAGGGCTTGAAACCCAAACCAATGATCCAAAAAACTCAAACAACACACCAATTTGCATTTCGGAGAGAAAATGAGCCAAAAAAAACTCATCATATTTTTATATCTCCAGAATCAGTGGGAATTAACCCTTGCATGACTAGCAGCAGCTCCAGGGTACTGTCCCAGACCTGCATAGAAGCCTGCGAGTTTTAGTTCCAAGCAGATTGTAAAAATCAGAGAAAAATCATAAAAAATTCAAAAAACCCTTGAAAAAAATTCAAAAAAATTCAAATCTTCATAAGAACTCTCGTAGAGCCCTCAAAAGTTCCATCTCAGTGAGACCAGGACATAGAGAAGCTTGTGAGAGTTTGTTTGATGATTAAGTGCTTGTGCGAGAGTTCCTAGTGAAAAAAGGACGAGAAAGTACTCGCAGACTGTGAAATTTTCAGTTCCAGTGGTCAAGAACTCTCGTAGAGGATTCTGAAGTTCCATCTCAGTGAGACCAGGACATATAAGAGCTTGCGAGAGTTAGTTTGATTCTAGTGAGCAGAAAATTGGATTTAAGTGCAAAAAAATCACTAAAAAGTGAAGATCCAGCAAATCCTTCTAGTAAGAACTCTTGCAGACCCTCTCAATCGATTTAAAATGTCAAATTACATTAGTGACGAAGCCTGCGAGAGTTAGTATGAAGATCTGGTGAAGATCAAGCACAAAAAGTGATTTTGAGCCCTCGAAGACAGTGAAATTTTCACTTTTTGCGAGAGTTAACTCTCGCAAAGAATTCTATAGTGAGATCCGACCCAGATCCAGCTATTGTGAAGCTTGCGAGAGTTATTTCCCAGAGATCTGAAAGATATCAAGTTTTTGACCTGCAAAAATAGCTAAAGAACCCTTGCACAAAATAACCCTCGCAGACCAGATCAGTGGAAAGATCTGCATCAGATCCAGCTACTGTCAAAATCTCAGGTCAATTAGTGCAAGGAGTAAAAAGTTATCAAGGAAAAACCACCGTAAAAGGCCTAAAATTCATTCTGGTTGATCAGATCGACGAGGACGAGGTGGCAGTGGTAGATGGAGGATCGGGTGTAAATCTGATCTCCACTACTTTGTACGAAAAATGGGGATTACAAGGATTGAAGCCAGCCAGATTCGCCATCAAGCTAGCAGATCAATCCTGTGTGAAACCAAAAGGTGTAGTTGTTGATATTCCCGTAAAGATAGCAGGCATGCAGTATGTGATTTCTTTTGTGGTCATGGATATACCTGAATCTCCATCTGCATACCGTATTTTACTAGGAAGACCACGGTTGAGGGGTGCACAAGTAGTACACAACTGGGGTACAAGGAAATTCACCTTCGAGAACAGAGAACAGGCTATAAAGGTAGATCCAACCACATGGGCGGTGAAACCTATTGCACCCAAAGCTGATGACGGATCATCCACGACAAATCATACGATTGACCGCCCAAGGCCAGCCAAGGGAGGTCACTATCATTCAGAGACGGATGTCATGAGATGGATGGATGCATTAGCAACTATTGACTGCCAGACATGTCAATATGAATAAGATCCAGAATTGAATACATCTTTACCCAAATGTTATACTATGGACACACCAATCACATTTGGGGTGAATATGATAAACATAGCATGGCCGTCAGCGGAGCCGAGTGAGAACCCAGTGGACGATGATCTAGTCCCTTGGCAACATGCTCTAACTTATAATAAGGAGATTGAGCTGACTGATGAACAAGTCCTACACCACATGGACCCAGATCCTTACGGAACCAAGAAGGTACCAGCTCAACTACCACAAAGGTCTGCTATGGCGAAAGTCTCGAGGATCGAACCACCTAAGACACCTGCAAATAAGAAGAATCAGTTGAAGCAACGCTACAGGCAGGTGATCCGATGGAGTGACCTACCCGAAGAGGCAATAGATACAGTAGACGTTGATATTCACAACCATTAGACGAATATCATAGCAGTCCCAAAGAAAGACAACAAGGATGAACCCACCAAAATGACAAAAAAGAGCAAAAAGAAGGTGTTGGATTCCTTGAAGTCAATCAAGTTGGACTCAGATACAGCTTCGTCTTCTACACAGGTGACAAAAAATTAAAAAATGACCAGTCGAGCCAAGATCAATATGCTAAAAGAGGAATCTTGACGAGCTCCAATTCATGAGATGCCTGATACTTTCAAGAATTACACATTGGATGACGTGATAATCATGATGCTGCAAGCCCAACGAGAACCTGATCAAAGTCAAGCACCAGTGGAACAAGTCTTCGAGAGACCTGCACGAACACAATCGATGAATCTTGCGGAACCAGGAGAAGAAGAAAGGATAGTGCATGTGGGAGAGCAGTTAACACCCACGCTGTTCAAGAGACTACTATCCTTGTTGGTGGAATATAAGGACTGTTTTGCCTGGAGCTATAGTGATCTAAAGGGCATTCCGCCAACAGTAGTCCAACACACCATACCTTTGGTGGACGGAGCAGTTCCCAAGGTAAGCTGTTACTACTGCTACAACCCGAATTATACAGAACTGATCAAGCAAGAGTTGCAGAAACTTATGGATGCAGATTTCATTTACGAAATCGAGCACATGGAATGGGTATCGTCGATAATTAAAGTACCCAAGAAGAATGGCAAAATGCGTATCTGTGTGAATCTGAAGGCGCTTAATGCAGTCACCAAAAAGGACCATTTTTCTTTAACATTTGTTACCTGATAGAAGCTATCACGGAACCCGTCATTCAGGCATCTGCACATCTGTTGAGTAACTTTTTGGTTATTTCAACATTTCGCAAGGACAGAATCCAGTCTACACTGTTGAGTCAGATAGTGAAATCCTTTCTGGAATTCCCTAACCCCTCCGTTGTGACATACGACTAGCATAGCTTCCTTATTCGAGAACTAACAAACTCCATCAAACCCAACAACCATGAGAATCCTTATATTCATGGCTTCCAATGGTGGGATCATGCTAGAAACTAATGATAGGTTGAGTTCATCAAACTACTCTACCTGGAAAGTGAGGATGGAATCCTTACTTGAGTTGAATGAACTCATGGACATAGTTGCAGGAACTGAAGAGAGACCACCCACAGTTCAAGAGCAACAAAGGTTTGATAAGAAGGCCAAAAGGGCTCTTCATATCATTAAAATGAATGTTACCAATGAACTTCTCAAGGAAGTTGGTAAGTGTCAAAGTGCAAGTGAGGCATGGAATGCCTTGAAGAAGCTCTTTGAATCAAAGTCCACATCTAGGGTATTGACCCTAAGGAAGCAAATATTCTCTAGTAGGCAAAGAGAGGGTGAAAGTTTTATGTTGAATGGTTTGCTAGATGAACATGCTAACCTTGTGCAAAGTTTTGCCATTCAAAGAGTCTTGCCAAGTGTGGTTGACTTGCAAGAAATCTTATTGGCTGAAGAACCTAGGTTGCAATCAAAGCTTGATGGTGCATCCTTGCAAGGTGGAGTTGAAGAGGCTTTCTTCACAAAAGGCAAAGTCATAGGCAAAGGTAAAGGCAAAGGGAAATGGTCCAAAGGTGGTAACTTGGATCATGATAATCACTCTTCCTCCTCCTCTTCTACTTCTTTTAGAAAGAAAGATAAGTCAAAGTTCAAGTGCTTTTATTGTGGGATAAAAGGTCATTTTGTTAATGAATGTCGTAAGAAAAAAAGAGAGCAAGGTGAGAGGCAAGGAAATCTAGCAATAGATGAAGAAGAGGATAGCATTTCTGAATCTCTTGTTATGACTTCAAGTTTTCTTGCACATATAGATGGGAATGATCCTTGGTGGATTGATAGTGGAGCCTCATCTCACATGACAAGGCATAAGGAATACTTTTCATCCTTATTGTCTTATGAGGGAGAGAGCAACATCATCTATACTGCAAATGATGGTCAATGTGACATCAAAGGCATAGGCACAATTCATATTTCTCTCTCAACAAATAGGAAAGCTAATCTTGAAAATGTATTGTACATTCCTTCAATCACTAAGAACTTGCTTAGTGTTAGTCAAATGATTGACAAGGGGCTTGATGTTGAGTTCATTGGAGATGCTTGTTTGATAAGTAAGTGTGGATTCTTGATTGCTAAAGGAAGAAGGCATGGTAAACTTTTCAAACTGGATGCATGTGTGATCTCTAAGAGACTACATGCTAATCTTGCTAAGTCCTATTTGGGGGAAGCTTTAGCATGTGCTAACTATCTTTGTAATAGGAGGACAAGTGCTTCTTTGAATGGTAAGACTCCCTTTGAGGTCCTCTATGGTAGGAGGCCGAGTGTCAAGCATTGTAGGATCTTTGGTTGTACTTGTTTTGTCAACATCACTCTTGATGATAGAACTAAAGAAGATCCTTCATCAAAGAAGGGTGTGTTTGTTGGCTATAGTGAAGTAAGCAAGGCTTACAAAGTGTTCATTCCTTCTACGAATAAAGTTGTCATAAGTAGGGATGTCATCTTTCATGAAGAGAATGTTTCCAATGTTGTCAATGTTGATGATGATGTTGATGTGCCTACTAATCATCATGATGTGCAAGATGTCTTGGATGAAGGTGGAGATGCCACTCCAAAGCAACCTTCAAGGAGGACTCAAAGGCAAAGGACTAAGCCATCAAGGCTAACCTATGATGAAAAAGAAAAGCAAGTGGTGGAGAACTCTAACTTTGCTTTCCTTACCTCTTTTGATGAACCAACTTGTGTAGGTGAAGCAATTCAAAAGGAGGAATGGATCCAAGCCATGGATCATGAGCATCAAGCACTCATCAAGAACAACACTTGGAGGTTGGTGGAACTTCCAAAAGGCAAGAAGGGAATTGGGTGTAAGTGGATCTTCAAGATCAAGACAAAAGAAGATGGATCAATCAAAAGGTATAAGGCAAGATTGGTGGCATGTGGCAAATGGATGTTACTAATTTTTTGAATGGTGATCTTGAAGAGGAAATCTACATGGAGCAACCTGAGGGCTATGTTTCACATGATGAGCCTAATCATGTGTGTTTCCTACAAAAGAGCTTGTATGGGCTTAAGCAAGCACCAAGAAGTTGGTATGCTAAGCTCAATTCCTTCTTACTCTCTCAAAACTTCATCATGAGTGAGTATGATCATTCTCTCTACTTTAGATTTAATGATAATGGTGACATCACTTTGATTTTGATCTATGTTGATGACATAATCTTAAGTGGTGATAGCAATGAAGATATAGATGACATCAAGATGGCACTTAAAAGTAAGTTTGAGATACAAGATCTTGGTAAGCTTCACTATATCTTAGGAATTGAGATTGTTAGGACTTCTAATTCTACTTTCATTTGTCAAGAGAAGTATTCTAACTCTATTCTAAAAAGATTTCATATGGAAAATTGCAAAGTAGTTTCTACTCCTATGGAATCAAATGTAAAGCTATCTATAAGAGATAATGAAAGATCCTTCAAGGACATTACTCTCTATAGAAAGCTCATAGGATCTCTTATTTGGTTAACCATCACAAGACCTGATCTAAGCTATGTGGTTGGTAAACTAAGTCAATTCATGCAAGATCCTAGTGAGGCTCATTGAAAGCTGGGAAAGAGAGTACTAAGATACCTCTTGGGATCTAGAGATTTTGGCATCTTGTATGAAGGATCTTCACCTAACCTTTGTGGTTTCTCAGATTCTTGCAGGTGATCAAATGGATAGGAAGTCAACAAGTGCCTTTGCAATATATCTTGGAGAGGGAGCTATCTCATGGCTATCAAAGAAGCAACCTACTATGTCTCTATCTTCCACCGAGGCCGAGTACAAGGCATTGACAACATGCACCAAGGAGATGCTTTGGATAAAGAGGATGCTATTGGATCTTCACTTGCTGATTCTAAGAAGACACCAATCATCTATTGTGACAACCTTTCAGCCCAAAGCTTGGCAACCAATCCAGTTTTCCATGCTGGAAGCAAGCACATTGAGATTGCTCATCACTTTGTGAGGGATCAAGTCATTGCCAAAGAGGTGGAGCTTCAACATGTCTCTTCATTGGAGTGTGTGGCTGATATCTTCACCAAACCATTGGGAAAGGACTTGTATTATAAGCATAGATCTATGTTAAAACTAGCATCCAATGTTGAAGAGGGAGTATGAAAATTGTCAACATTTCCTAGCTAGTTTGAGGCCTAAATTGGCAATTTTTGTACATAGTTTTGGATCAAACCTTTCACACATGTGAAAGAGGCCTAGATACTTTTAATTTAGTATATATTTCATATTAAAGAAGTCCCAAACTTCAGGACCTTCGAAATGATACCAAAATACATATAGGCCAAAATTGGCTATTTTAGGCTAATGGTGCCCTAAAATTGGGTCCTAAGTTCTAGAAAGAGGAGAGAGAGTCATCTTTCTCACCTATATTAGGCTAAAATTCGTGGAGAACAGGTTGGAGAAACTTATTGTATTGTTGAGAGAGATCAATAGATCATTGTCACAGTTTCTTCCTCCATTGAGAACATTGCTTTGTGTATTGTCTTCAAGCTTTTGTGTATGATCTTAAGAGGTTTCCAAAAGTGGTAGGTTGTTGTTGTAGGGCTGGTATGCTGCTGTTTTTGGCTGCCATCAGTATCTTTTATTAGTTTCTTTTGTCTCTTGAATGCTTTGTCAAATTCATATGTATCAAAGGTAGCATTAGGATGCTTTGCCATTTCTAGCTTTTGTAGCTTGCTGTGCAAAGATCTTAGCCAAGTATTTTGGGAGTTTGGATCCATTCAAGATCCACTTTTTTCACATGGTATCGCATGTTTCACCTATACATTTGGGTGGAAGGCTATTGCAAGAGTATGTGTGTGACGTGGTATGGTGCAAAACAACATGAACTACATCTATAGCAATCGAGATAGATTTCATAGAGAGATTCGCAGTGGCATCGTTGATGCCCTTGGAGCTCATTCCGCCAGTGACATAGGGTAGCAAATAGTCCTTCCATCATCTTATATTGGTTCACCGCGTCATATGCATCAGCAGTACTAGAATGCTATGGTCATCGTTAGGGAGTTAGGTTCTCCCGATTTGTTTATCACAATGACAACGAACCCAAATTGGTCAGAAGTGAGGAGGGAGTTGAGATTTCAACAGACACCTGTAGATAGGCCTGATTTGGTGTCGAGGGTTTTTAGCATGAAGCTTCAACACTTGATTGATTTGTTGAAGAAGGATGGGATATTTGGGCGCATTATATGAAGGCTTCATGTTGTAGATTGTATTGTATGTGCGAGATTCCTATGAGGGGGGATGATCCGGAGTTGTATGAGATAGTGAGGACCTGTATGATGCATGGCCTATGTGGAACATCTTTTCCAAATGCACCGTGCATGAAGGATGAAAAATGCTCGAAGAACTACCCAAGGAGTTTCATTGATGAAACAACTACGATGGCCTGTCGACTCATTATTCGGGACGAGGCTCCCATGGTACATAAGTATGCCATTGAGTGTGTGGATCGGTCTCTACGGGACATATCGGGTATTGATACTCCATTTGGAGGGATTCCAATCGTTTTTTGTGGTGATTTTCGTTAGGTGCTCCCGGTGGTACGACGGGGCAGTCGTGCATAGATTGTGAGCACTTTACTGAAGTGTTCGCATTTGTGGAAACATATGGAGGTGCACAAACTTTCAACGAACATGCATGTTATGGGTGTGGAGGGAGCTGATATGAATGAGCAATCAAGGTTCACAGAGTATTTGCTGAGTAATGGAGATGGTCGCGAGCCCACATTCATGCAGCGTGGTTTGGATTTGATTTCTTTGCCAGAGTGTATGTGTCTAAGGATGCTGGATGTGTGTGAGTTGATTTCGTTCACTTTTCACGATATTGCACGATGTTACATGGATGTCATCCCATTTTGTTTCAATGCCCTCTAAATATTTCAAGTCCCGGGCGTAAGTGGCTGCCACGCGGACTGTGAGATCAGGGCAATTGATGTAGTGACTGGCGAATGCGGAGAGAGCCCTTCTGGCGTCTACATCCGTTGTCCATCCATATTCGGATTTGTTGATTGGCCAGTTGAAATTGTTGAGTGTGATCAGGTCCAGAGGAGTGCCGCATTCCGCCCATTTGGATCTTCTTGGACATGACAGGAATTGCGCGTTCACCCGTAACTATTGCGGACTCGTCATGTAAGCCCTAATGGTCGCAGGGTCTCTCTCAAATAACTGTTGTCGCCACTCCGATTGTGGTTGGAGGGCGGGTGAAGTTTGCAGTCTTTTTCCTTGATGGTTTGAGCTAAGAATGATATCTGCCATCTGCCTCTTGATGACTCGTGGGGATATTTGGATAAAAATTCATTGATGTTCTCCTCCACAGATTTTGGTCTTCGGAAGGCCCGGCTGGCAGATATCGTTTGTGACCCTCTGGATGATGTTGCTTGGCCCTGGCTGGTGGTTGCGCCTGGGCTTTGGTCACTCGTCTCAGCGGTAGCATCTGTCTGCCCTTGGTCTTGGCCTTCGGACCCTTGATCTGGTTGAAATCCCCCTGCTGCCTGCTGGCTCTGATCTCGGCGTACTAGTCTGTGCAGCGTCAAAGTTAGGTGGATGTGGAATTACCACAGGGGTAGGCTGGGCCTTCGTTTCCATGTATTTTTGACATGCCTTGAGGGCTTGCTTGGCCTAAGCAAGCTCTTGCGTTGCGCTTGTCCGATACGTATTGAACTCCGCCTGGTAGTTGTTGAGAGTTTGGCTATAAATCTGCATCTGACGACGTAGAAGATTCATCTCTGATTAGAAAAGTGGCCTTGTGTCCGGTGTAGATTGAGCTAACCAGATGAGCTTCTCGTCTTGTAAGGCTTTAATCTCCGTCCCCAGACACGTGTTCTCTGCTTCCAAAAGTATAAGTTGCGCCTGGATGGGGCAAGCCATTGGGATGCTTCAGCTTGAAGCTCCCACACCTTTGTGGAGACCTCAATCAACGCTTTGGAGAGGCTTTGAATATATTTGTTTAGGCCCTCCTCCTTCTACTGCAGCTTGGCAATCTCCTGGTGTCTTGTTTGTTTGTGTTGCTGAGCCAGAATCAGCTCTTGCTACAGCTTGGTGAGGTCTGCTCACAGTTGTGTATTATTTGTTGCCAATTATAGTACCCTGCTTTCCAGAATAGCTTTGGCTGCTACCGCATCCAGGATGTATTTTCCTAGGGTTTGGTACGTAGATCCGTGGGAGCAGTTGGTACACTGGCATTGGCAGGGGCTTGTATTGTATCGGCCCCGACGACTTGTGGAATTCCATCGTTATTGTCTTTGATCAGATTTTCATTTGTCCTGATGCCATCTGGGGTGGTAGGGTCAGCACGATCTGGCGATGCTACAAATATTGTTTGTAAAAATGCGTCATCAGGCAACAGTTGGCTGCCCTCGGCAACCTTTGGCGAAGCGGGTGGGGTGTGAGAAACAACTATGGAAACAGAGACGGGGACGGTTTGTCTGAACGAGAGGATGGGAGGAACAGTGGGGAACTGAAAAGTGGTGTGGAGTATGGAAGAAGGTGAGGATGGAGCAGAAAGTGTCTAGCGTGGGGGTGAAAAATTGATAACTTGCATCCATGCTAGAGTGTCGGGGGACAGTTGCGAATCGGAAGGGTTGAATGTGAGAGGAGCAACGGTGGTGGCAGGAGTAATGGAGGATGCGATGGTGATGGATGGAGCAGCGGACACTGGAAGAGAAGTAGGAGTGGTATCAACAAAAGAAACAAGGATGGAGACATAAACAGATGTGGATGTAATAGGAAGAGAGGTAGCGACAACAGAAATTGGAGTGGGGGGTTGCACTGAAGAAGAAGTGGCAGTGGTTGATGGAGTAGTTAGTGTGGCAGTGGAGACACGTCGTCGGGTAACAGGTGGAGATGTGGATGTAGAGGCAACGCCACACATTCGTTTGCTGGCCGTTGTGTTAATGACTGTAGGTTGGGATGAGTTAGATGCTTGAAATGGTGGGTGAAGGTTAGTATGTGGCACAAGGGTAGAGAAGAGGGATGAGCGTTGGAAACCGCGCACTTTTGCCTCGAGAAGTGTGAGGCAAAGTTACAGAACAGGGGGCCTGATGCGATTTTTTGGATGTTTGATCAAGTTCTAGCATGATTATGCATTGCATTGTTGATCAAATCTTACTAACCTTTGTTTTGTGAGTTGAACTTGTGGATCAAAAGCATATTTCAGGTCTATTGAAGATCAGAGGCTGAGAAGAAGCTTTTTTGGATTGGATCATAACACCTAATCATTTGTTGATTGTGAGGCTTGTGCATATTCAATACTAACAATGTTTTGCTCAATGTATTGTTGACAATCTCCACTTCTGTGGATGAACACTCTCCTTTTTGGATGAAAAGTCTCCTTAAGTGGATGAACCTTCTCCTTAAGTGGATGACAAATACTCTTTGAGTGATTTTGTATTTCTCCAAAAGTCTGAGCAAAGCTCCCACTTGGATGAAAGATCCCCTTTTGGGTGAACAGATTGTCAACAATCTTTTGCATTAATTTTGGTGTACTTTGTTGAGCATGTACGTAACTCTCCTAATGTAATCTGATTGGAGCATTTGCTGGAAGGTTTTAGCCATTATGCAAATGTGTTTTCAAGTTCTTAACAGGTTGAGGAACATTCTCATGTGAAGTGATCGTAGATCTACATCTAAACACCAAGATTTGACAAGCTAGTGAAGCTAGTCGTGTGATTCACTAAGTGTGCTCTTTCATTCACCTCTGAAGCTTGTATTTATCACTTGCTAGAGTTTATAACCTTTTAGAAGTGTGGTTTACATGTGGTTTTACAGGTTGAATCAATATCTTAGTGTGTTGATCATATGTTGATCAAGTTTGTTCAATTCTAGGTATTCTTGGCAGCCTAATCTTTTGTATTTTCTAAGAATGCAAGTAACTCTTCACACCATAACATCCAAACTCCCAAAATACTTGGCTAAGATCTTTGCACAACAAGTTACAAAAGCTAGAAATGGCAAAGCATCCTAATGCTACCTTTGATACACATGAACTTGACAAAGCATTCAAGAGACAAAAGAAACTAATAAAAGGTATTGATGGCAGCCAAAAACAACAGCATACCAGCCCTACAACAGCAGCCTACCACTTTTGGAAACCTCTTAAGATCATACACAAAAGCTTGAAGACAATACACAAAGCAATGCTCTCAATGGAGGAAGAAACTGTGACAATGATCTATTGATCTCTCTCAACAATACAATAAGTTTCTCCAACCTGTTCTCCATGAATTTCAGCCTAATATAGGTGAGAAAGATGACTCTCTCTCTTCTCTCTAGAACCTAGGACCCAATTTTAGGGCACTAGTAGCCTAAAATAGCCAATTTTGGCCTATATGTTCAAATAACATGATTTTAGTGTCATTTTGAAGGTCTTGAAGTTTGGGACCTCTTTAATATGAAATACATACTAAAATAAAAGTATCTAGGCCTCTTTCACATGTGTGAAAAGTTAGATCCAAAACTATGTACAAAAATTACCAATTTAGGCCTCGAATTAGCTAGGAAATGTTGACAATTTTCACACTACTCGTACCTGTAAATGGTAGCTGTAAAACTCTCGAATGGTGACAACTTTGTGTCCACCCTCTAATTGCTCTTTAGGAGCATCTGAATGTATACCATCACATCTATCATCATCATCACCACGTGCGACATCTCTTATACACATATGTGGGATCCACTGATACCACCCATCGGTACCATAAGGAAAGAGGAGGACAAAATGCAAGGCATCATACGATGAATGATGCTTTGTGATATGCTAAACCATCATGAATGGAGTGCAATATGATGTCATGCATTCCTTCGCTCGAGGTCTCATCTATAGGCATAAGCATTGCAATCTCATTGTTTGTAGGAGCATTGAACCTTCTATTCGCTCTACTCTATAAACAACCAGACACTATACGAAGTTGAATATCCTTTGTGACATTCTCTCGCATGATTCGAACAACGTTCTTAAAACATTGCGCAAATGGATTCACATCCATCATCCTTCTGGCTTTATCTACTATATTCCATTGCGCAAATGGATTCACATCCATCATCCTTCTGGCTTTATCTAGTGTCAGTAGTTACGATTCCTAAGTTGATTAGTCATTGGACTATATACTTTCAGTTTCACTATATTCCATGTTCACTTGAATATATGAGTGTGAGCTTTGAATCATTTCATTGGTGTCGTTAAAAACTCTCTTATCTTGTCTTTGTTGATTTTATTTTTGACATGTCTTCCTTGCCTCTCCTCAAGCTTTCCTACTTTATGTATTACAATGTTTATTAGCTTTTTGCTTGTTTGTTTTAAGTTTCCACTTGTTCACATAATGTAACAAGAAGGGCCTACCTATCCATATTGGTACTTGCATAATTTTAAAGTCATATTTGAGAAGCTTTGAGTATGTTGAACGACATCCATAAACTCTCTCTTTAGTGTGAATGGCTTCACTACATTACCAATTCAACCTCCCTTTGGATAACAAGAGAAAACCTAAATCAATTCTACCTAGTGCTTGTCTTATTGTGGGAAAATCCTCTTACAAAAAAGATGTGCATTACAAAATTACTTCATACTTGCTTCAAAAGGCATTTGTGCAAGTTAGTTGTGTGTGTACATAACATGTCAAAGTATGTTAAAAGTTGCACATTTGTAGGGTTTTTCGCACTATACAAGAGAAACCCTAATGACATCCAATGAATTGTCTTGGACCCAATGGTTTGATCATTCAAATTACAATTTAATTATTAAGATGTTGTATTAAGAAAATTGAAAGTACTTATGTTCCTGTTAAGTAAAAGAAATAAAACTATTTATAGCCTTATACTTATTCTTGAATTTAAAAGCAATTATGGACATTGAGGCAATAATTGATCTAGTAGGCAAAGATAGAAAGCATATCAAAATAGTTTTGATGTCAACTCCATTCAACCACACAATTTTTAGGTTTCAATCTAGAAATAGTCAAAATAGCCAAAGTTTAGCTGAATTTTAACTCATTTTAGTTATCATTCTTGGTTTTGTTAGACAATGGCATCTAATAGAGCTCTTTGGGATACTCACACTAACACATGAATTTATTCCTGGGTCAATAAATAATCTCCTACCAAAAATTGCATATACTCCATGCATACGATGTTTTCCAATGAATCTTTAATGACTCACAAAGTATTTCTGATAAGCAATATACGATTAACAAACTGGGCATGGTCATAATAGTGGTAGCTTGGGAGTGTGAATCAGATAGAGTAAATGTGGTTATGAGTGTGTAGATTGAGTGGTAGGTGGTAAAGTGTGTGTGAGTGTGGATAGAGTGGTGGGGTGTATGTGTGCGTTTGTTTGGTTTATGAGTTGCTTATTTCCCTTGTGTATTAGTTAGTAGATACATATCCTATTCATGAAGCTTTCTTATCATTGCTAATCTTTTTATGTTGATTTATTGCAGTTTCTTGGTTAGCTTTGCTCTATGCTTGTTAGATTGTTAAGATTTTGTTTTGGTTTTGTGCTATAGCGTCACCCAAGCTTTCTCGCTACCTCACCTTGCTTCTTATGATGGAATCTCCATATAAAAGTGATTCAAAACCTATTTCAATTATTTATTTTTGAGAGTTCAAAAATTTTCATGTAGTACATAAAAGCATGGAAGTAGAAAGAAAGATCTTAACTTCAAAAAATGCAAATTGTTTGCTTCTTGTCACCACTTAAACAAGGTTTCTTGTGTAATAGTCCCTTGAAACTCCCTGCACATCTTTCAAGAAGTATTGCATTCAATTATATTATACTTTAGTTATGACAACTACATACTGCTTAGGATTATCTAGGGCATAAGGCTTAAGTCAAACATGTACGATCATCTTCATAAGATATATGTCATTTGGTACATTATGTGAAGGTTTTCATTCTCTTTATATTTTTGGTTTTATTTTAAGGAGGTCAATTGGCACACCTTTGTGTGAGTGCTAATTGCCCTTCATAAATTGCATGATGGATTTTCACACACACACACACACACACACACACACACACATTTTGTTACATAACAAAGATAAAACTAAAGCTTAGTAGAAAAATTATTAAGTTCAAGTATTTTTTCTAATTGGTTTTTTTTTGTCTAGGTCAAATATTTAGCACTGATCATCATTTCAATTGATCTATCAAAGTCAACACTTGCAATTTGGACATCATCCATTATAAAAAAACTATTAGGGTTTGTTTCGTCTCTTATATGACTTTATAAATACTTTATAGGGAAGCAATTTTCATGATAGAAAGAAACTATCAAATTTGTGTTTAAGATGGGGTGTTAGAATCGTAAATACAATTTGGTCATGCTAGTGTAAAAGCTACTAGAACTAGACTAGTTAGAGTTTAGTCACATGATTTGGTTGGTCCCTTGGACATCACTTATACATACTAGCCATGATTTAGTCTTATGTACTTACTAGCCCAAAACTTGTGACTATCCACTGCTTAATTTAAGAAGTCAAGACTACAAAATGGCCAAATTATTGGAGTAAATCGGGAAAATAACAAGAGATGATGGCAAGAATAAAAAACCCCTTGATTTAGGGCCTTAATAAGATTAGGCTAAGACTAGGCTAGGGGCTATGTAGCCCTAGTATCATATCAAAGATGGTGAAGCTCTTGAAATGGACTAAAATCATGTAAATTTGGATGAGAGAATTCAACCTTTTGGCATAGAGCTTATTCTACACATATTGCAATGGTCTGTAAGCTCTTTTTTTTTCATAATCTATTGGCTGATTGAATGCTATAACACTTAGTTTAATTCTATAACACTTAGTTTAATTCTTGCAAAATCTAATGCATAATCATATATATTCTGGTAGGTAGCTCAAGTAGCAATTTGAACTCTTGCCTAATGAAGCTATGATTGACATTGGAATGGAAATTTGAGTCCTATTGCTTCTTGTGCAATTTCAATCACTTAGATCTTGTTGTAGATTGTTTGAAGATGATCATACCTTTGATTTCTAGCACCTTATTGATGATCTCTTTAAGGTTCCCATTCCTTGGCAAAGGACATGTGGCTTTGGTACTAAAAGTTTAACATAGTTTTTGAGAAATCTTTGATTAATCACCTAGTTTGTGAGAAGATATGTGTTACAAGCCTTGGACATTTCCATTTTGTTTGGACACTATTTTTGGGATGCATCATCCCGAAGAGTGAACAAGTCTTAATGATTGAAAATGAAAAAATTTGAATGGTGGAATGTGACAATGTTCAATACCCTCCCCAAAACACACTTTGTTTGGGTACTAGCTACAACTTGAAACTATAATTATATACTTTGATTGTTAACTTCAAGTTTTTTTTCTCCATCTGCTCCCCCCCCCTCTCCCACTCAAAAGAGAATCCCATTTCATCTTAAAAAAAGACGCCCTTTCTCGTATCTCATCCATCTTTTAGACTTCTCTTCCTCTTCAACGCAAACTTTCCTAAATATGCTCCTCTTTTGATCCTTTGAATGCTTGCATAGACTCATTTTATTTGCCTTTAAGTCTCTTCTTAAATACACCCTATAGGCTATAGAATATCAAGAATTCCCATAAATTCCAAGCACAAGTCATGCTTAATTAAATTCTCCAATTTGTAGCTTAGTTTCAAGAAAGTCGAGTTAAGAAACATAAAATAGTCAATCTAAATAGATTAAAGTGATTGGACCAAAGAGTTGACTTTGTTTTGGTGCCCATAATTAAGAGCCTCTCTTTCTACCCAAAAACGGGTCCTTCTTTGTGTTTGGATACTCCTTGTGCTAATGTTAATTTTGTGAAAAGGCTCCTCTTTATTGTTTCCAATTTTTGTAGGCTTTTATTGCTTGTATTTCATTTTGTTGGAATGCCTCTTGTGGTGAATGCGAATTACAACATGGATCTTCTCCTTTCAGTCAGTATTTGTCATTTCAAATTACTAGCCCAACGAGGTTGGCTCAGTTGGTTAGCTTGACATCCAAAGTTTCTTTGGTCTCAGGTTCGAGCCTCCCCTTGGAAACCAAGAAGCATTTCAAATTACTATCCAACGGGGTTGTCTTAGTTGGTTAGCTTGACATCCAAAGTTTCTTTGGTCTCAGGTTCGAGCCTTCCCTTGGAAACCAAGAAGCATTTCAAATTACGACCCAAGGGAGTTGGCTCAATTGGTTAACGCTTGACATCCAAAGTTTCTGTGGTCTCAAGTTCGAGCCTTCCATTGGAAACCAAGAAGCATTTCAAATTACGACCCAACAGGGTTGGCTCAACTGGTTAGCTTGGCATCCAAAGTTTCTTTGGTCCCAGGTTCGAGCCTCCCCTTGAAAACCAAGAAGCATTTCAAATTACGTTTACACATGTGATTGGCCCACAGTTCACTCATTCCAATTGAGTAAAAAGCAACTATGATGACCCATATTAATGCTCATAAACAGGCACAAACAACAACTTAACTTTTAGCAAATCATGATAATTATAGATACCTGCCATTGCTCCAAAGAATTCAGGTTTCTGCATGAACAATGACAAATTTTCATACATAGTTTTGTTGCTAGTACATGTAGATCAACAACCTGATCTGGCTAGCTGTCGACAGTCCTAATTCCTTCCTTACTACAAAGTTCAAACTTAGAAATTCAGCAAACTAGTTGCACTCGTACGTCACAACTACTTAAATTCACACGCAAGAATCTAAAAACTGCACCACATTATTGTTCACTGCAGCATTTGATGACACCTGCGATTGAAGCAGCAATATACAGATACGAGAGTCATAGCCAGAAACGAGATCTCTCAACTGACGTGTTGGAGGTAGCTACATCATCCTCAGAAAATTAGACAATGTGGGCCTTATCATGGGTTTATGTCAGAAATAGGATAAAATTGATCATTATATGCTGGTCGATCTGTTGCATACGTAGCCACGCGGCAGAGGTACTTAAGTTTGGGACCCTCCGTCCAAAATTGCAATTGAAGATAGGCATTAAGATTTTGATTTTCTGTTGCGCACGGTGATTCGCGCCAACTGATCACATTGTTTATGTAATACTTTGGTGTAGATTGTCCTGCCTCGTAGATCCCAAAGCCATAAGTGCTATCTACTTTTACAAAACAAGAGGTACCGGATTCCTGAGTAGGCGAGTACCAGAGCGGCACGAGAACTCCGTTGCGTGCTGATGGGTCATGTACCGCAAAAAGGCAATCGCGATGCATAGTAGCATAATAGTCATTAGCGCTTACCATAAATTCTCCTTCATTAAGAACTTGTCCCTCATTCAAAAACCTATCGCCACTTTGAAAGGGAGGAAATGTGGGTGATGAGTATGCTAGAACTGTGAGGAATGCCAATGCTAGTGCTACAATCAACTCAACTATTTCCTTCTCCATATTATGAGAGAGAGAGAGATATATGATTTGAAGAAGAAAAATGCTTGCTCCACTATTTATAATAAGGGTGGTTTCACATGGAAGAGTTTAGGGCCATTTCAGAATTTGCACCTACCCCCCGGTTTGAAAGCCCAAGTCATTCCATGTGAAAGCCCCTTTTCATTTGGAGGACAAAGCATTTATAATTTAAATTCAAATTAGATAAGATATTTATGGTCTTCATTGGAGGAGAGAGAGAAAGCCCACCACTTAACCCCCCAATACTCCAAGAGGTCCAAGGTACTCCCCTGGTAACTTGACTTACTCACCTTGGCACCTTTCAATGTCACCTAAGATGCCACCTAGGGGCAACTCTCACTCCTTGTGAAATGGGGAGACGTCTCTTGAAGTGGCTCCACCAATCAAAGTAAAGGATTTGGGCCTTTTGGACTTACCCCCCACTCCATGTGAAACCACCCTAAGAGTATCCCATGCAAGTATTGTATATTGGAAGGCCCTGTCCTTGCAGGGAGGGCCCTGACCTTTCCACCTACAAGGAAGGCTCGAGGCCCATGGGCCTTCACAACATAATGCAAGTTGAGAAGTTAGAGAGAGAATGCACATTCCGAAGAGAGAATGGCAGATTCTGGAGGAAATAGAAAGGTGGATGCATATTCCACTCATGGAGGTGATTCCAAAATACACACAAAACCTGGGCACGTGGCATTACTCTAAAGAAAGAAAGGTGCATGTGGGTGCAAAAACTTAATGGTGTTTAACTTTTCTTCTCATTTGGATGCGCACAGGGATAAGGGTCTTGGGCACGTGGCATTACTCTAAAGAAAGAAAGGTGCATGTGGGTGCAAAAACTTAATGATGTTTAACTTTTCTTCTCATTTGGATGCGCACAGGGATAAGGGTCTTGGGCACGTGGCATTACTCTAAAGAAGAAAAGGTGCATGTGGGTGCAAAAACTTAATGGTGTTTAACTTTTCTTCTCAAATGGATGTGCACAGGGATAAGGGTAAGATCCTTATCCAACATGAAGACCGTCTCCAAGAAATTTAAAAAATAGAAAAATGTCTAAAATAGATACTCTTCATAATCTTGCAATTGCAAACTTCTTTCACATTTTTTATATGTTAGTAAGTGAACCATATAAGGTTTTCTACTTCTATTGCTTAGAGCCTTTGTTGACATATAGAGCTTGAGAGGAGGAAGTACCTCAAATTTGTTTGCATTAGTATGAACCATTTTCGGGCACGAGATCGTGATTTTGGATGCAGCTTCTTCAACTTCAATTCCCCTATGGCTGTTGACAACTGCAATAAGTGTGGCAAAAATTAAGCCAAAAGATCACGACATCACATGCAACTATCTTATATTTATACTACTCAAATGGGAAGTGGAAGTCTGTAGGATGTAGAATAGTGATTCGCGTAAGTTATTACGCTTAGCGCAGCTTTCTTTGGCAGTTATTTGTTATCAGACATTACTAGGCTATTTGTTATTTTACAGTATTATTACCACGACCATTTTCATGATTTCATTAGTTGCACTATAAACCACGATTGAAATGTCATTTTATGTTCTTGTTGAAGCATGGTTTTGCTTTCTCTTAATAAAACATGTACTTCTTAAATACTCGTGATTATTGTGAATGTTAATTGTGAATATTCTTAAATTCATGCCAACTTCAAAATTCTAAAATGAAGGACATGTTTTGTAATCAAAATACTAAACTCTATGTAAGAGAAACAACTTTGTTTGATTAATTATGTTGTCTAATACAATGGAATAATAATCATAAATAATTCTTACAACGTTAGATCTCTTGACGTAAACTCAATAATGTTAGAAAGCAATGATAAACTTATAGTTTATTGTTTCCGTTACTGTTGCCAATTGTTACCAGCTGTAAATAGTTGTAGGCTAGTCTAGTAGTCTACTCCTAGGTTTTCTCTCTCTATCAAGGTTCAGAGTTTAGTTGTACATTTGACATTCAGTATGCAATGTGTGAGAGATATAGTGTTGGTGCGTGTTCTTCCTCCGCCTTCTTGTGGTGATTTTTTTATGGTGAATTCTTGATGTTGCTTATATGATTTTTGACATGGTATCAGAGCTACAATAGTCTTGTGTGTCTGATCAGTGGATATAGCTTGCAATGAAGTGAGAAAGTCCTTTAAAGGAGGTGAAGGCTTGGAGAGACGAAAACGGCTAGAAGAAATTCTTCCTTGGTGTATTATGCACTTTTTTAAGCTTAAAAGCATTAGTGGGGAATAAAGACACAGTCTCGGAGGCATCAGAAAGGTCAGGGCAGCATCAAACGAATTGAAAATTTGTTGAGTGGGGAGATTTTTACAATACTTCCTAGTTTTTGTGAAAAGTGCCATTGGTGAAAGAGTTTTGCCAAGAAATCTCTCATTTGTTTGTTTGGCAAACTGCAAATCACACTAGACAGTGTCTAGTACTGCAATTCGGAGTTTTGAGACTTCATACTTTTCACATTACTGATCTTTGTTTGTTTGAACGATCACTCACTTTCGAAATCTTTGCAAAGTGAGAAATCTAGAATATTCCCTCCGAAAGTTCTTATGTTCTCTCTACTTTTCATCTTGATTCGTAATGATATCGGATCAACGTGCGCGAGCCCAAGAAGATCCTGAGTGGTTGTACACCTACGCGCCTACCAATATCGCATATCCATACCGATATCGGATCGACATGCCATAGGTAAAAAAAAAATTGAGCAGTCGTACATCCGTACAGTACATCTGCGCGTCGTACCAATATCACATATCTGTACCAACATCGGATATTGATCGTGGAAGACACCAATCAAGAGGGCGAAACTCAAATCGTGGATCGTTCCAACAATTTCAAGAACAATCCAATGATGGCCCAAATCGAGGCAATTGGAATCAACTCAAGGATGCAGCTATTCCAGGCAAAATAAACTTGGAAACTGTAGGTACTACAACAAACATGGCCATGTAGGAATCCAGAATCTAGACTATTCATTAACACAAAGTATTCTCAAAGAGAAGAGAGAGATGGTTAGATGACCCTCTTGAAGAAACTTGTGGACAGCCAATATGAACAGTAGATTGCTTAACAAAAGTGTGTCTCATACAAATGAATGGCTACATATAAGTAGTCCAAGATGGCTATCTACCTTCATGACTGTTGGTTGTCCAATAACTTGACTAATGGCTATCTAGCTACCATAAAGTTACATAAAATAATTAAGTACCCCAAATAACAAGTTAGGTACTTAATTCACATGTATAGGCCCCTAGTGGACCCACGAGTCCCTACAAGTTAGTTTCATACTAACTTGGGCCTAAAATATAAATGACCATGATTACACAGATCTTGACCTTTTGGGTCATAGTAAGCTATGGCTTCTACATCATTTACATTTATTATTCTAACAGCCTCCTTAAATGAAAATGACATGTATTTACTAAGTAAGAAAATTAGCATGTTGCTTTAAATTTAAATATTCACAAAGAGCTTTAAATCGAACTCTAGGCAATGCCTTAGTGAACACATCTGCAATATTATCCTCCGTGGGACAATATTCAAGCGTGATGTCGCCATTATGAAGCTTTTCCCGAACAAAGTGATAGTGGATCTCGATATGCTTTGTTCTTGCATGAAATACTGGATTTTGTGCAATGCAATAGCACTTTGACTATCCATAAATAGGAGTCTAGTAGCTGAAAACTGACCATGCTTTATATCAAAAAGTAATTGTCTCAGCCATATACACTCCGTAGTGGCTGAAAATATTGCTCTATATTCTGCTTCACTTGAGGATGTAGCAACGGTGGGCTGCTTCTTGCTTAACCAAGAAACTGCAGAATTTCCAATGAAAAAGCAATGACCACTAGTAGAGCGTCTAGTGTCTTGATCTCCACCCCAATCTGAGTCACATAAACCAGCCAAACATGCATCATCACTAGAAGGATAAAACAGACCAAGTGTTTTACTTCCTTGAAGATATCGAAGGATCCTTTTCAATGCTTTCCAATGTGATGTCAATAGAGCATGCATGAATTGACTCATGAGGGAAACACTATAAGATATGTCCGGTCTTGAGTTGCATAAGTAAATGAAACTTCCAACGGCTTGACAATATAGTGTAGTATCAAATGGTTCACCACCACTTTGATTACTTAACTTCAGGCCTATCTCAATTGGTGTAGCAATCGGCTTGCAATCTTCCATTTTGAAATGCTTCAAAATCTGCTTAATATTTTTAGTTGTTGGGTAATGAAGATTCCAGCCTGTCCTTGCAAAAACTCAAGACCAAGGTAGAAATGCAATTGGCCTAAATATGATATATCATAAACTGAAGCAAGATCAGATTTTAAGGCTGCAATATATTGTTCATTACTACCTGTAATGATAATATCATCAACATGTACCAAAATAATGATGATAGACTCATATGTATGCATGACATAAAGCGTAGATTCACTAGGACTGTTAGAAAACCCATGATCACAAAAGTATGTGTGAACCTTTTGATACCACATCCTTGGGGCTTGTTTTAGTCCATAGAGAGCTTTCTTGAGAAGACACACTTTGTCTTCTTGACCTACAACCAAAAAACCAACAGGTTGTTGAAGGTAAACTTCCTCATTAAGATCACCATTGAGGAAGGCTGTCTTATGTCAAGTTGGTGCATATGCCAACCATGATGGGTAGCCAAAGCAGTGACTATCCTTACGGTAGCTATTCGTGCGGTAGGTGCAAAAGTTTCCTCATAATCAATGCCCTCCCTTTGTGCATAACCTTTGGCAACAAGTCTTGTCTTGTACCTTTAACATTTTGAACAAGATTAGCATGATCATCCAACAAGCCATTAAGTATAACTTGAACAAGTTCTACCTCCTTAATGCTTTCATCAATACATGCTAATTCATCATTGAATGCTTTAACCCTCAAAACAAATGCATGAGTACTCTCTTCCTTCTTTTGCAAACTTTGAAAGATTTGCCTCCTAAGAGTAAGCACTCTTGATGTAGACTTGGATTCATAAAGCTTTTTCAAAGCTTCGCAATCCTCCAAAGATGATGTGAACTTCTCCTTGAGAAGTTCATTGGTAACATTCATACTAATCATGTGTAGCCCTTTTGCCCCTCTTATCATACCTCATTTGATCTTGTTGAGTTTGGTCTCTCCTCCAAATGTACAACAATATACAAAACATCATTCATCTTAAGAAGTGATTCCATCCTCACTTTCTACAATGAATAGTTACTTGAGGTAAGCCTATCATTGCCTTCCAGCATGATTCCACCACTTGTAGCCATAATGCAAAGATCTGATATTCTTCTTTCAACCTGTTCCAATGCACAAAGCACTCTCTTGAATGTAAAAAAATGAACTCAAGAAATCACAAAGATATGGAACCTTTCAAATATCTTCTAGCACTTCTAACTAGAAAAATCAACATATAGAATAGTAAAATCTTGATCAAACTATGATCTATCCTCAATCTAATGATTCTTGCCACATCCTAAGATTGAAACACACTCAAATAAAGTTCATTAACCTCACAAACTAGATATCCAATCAAAATTAGAGTTTTGACAAAAACACGAGAAATTGAATATCTCAAATTCTATATGCAATTTCTAAAAATTTGATATATCATCTTATAGCCTCCAATGAGACCTTCCTAATGCACCAAAAATTGGCTAATTCCAGTAAACCAAGTGTGAAATCTGAATTGATTAAGTATATAAATCTAAATTGAGTTTCAACCTACAAAAGATCAATTCTACACATGCAAAAATGTTGATTTTTGAGTAGAAATCAATCTAACATGCTCTAGCATTGGTAATTCCTCAAAATCCTTGATAAATGTGGTTGATCCTTTCATAAACTAAAACACAATAGCTCTGATACCATGTGAAGGATTTCAGATCATTTAAGATCCAAATCCATGTCCCTGATCTTTGGTTACAAAGAGAGCAAACCAAAATCCTGCCAATGTAGAAAAATCAGCATCTACATACAAAATGAGATGCAAACTCTAAGAGATATTGATCAAACCAGAACATAAAATATAGTTGCTTTCTGTAAAATTATAGTACCCTATTGCATTTCACACGTGTGGAACTGAAAATAGCAATAAATGATCATTCTACACATAGAATTGCAAGATAACATCATGAGAGTGCACCAATTAGTAGAACCAAAAGAGAACCATGTATAATGATGAAATGAGAGAGATAAGAGAGAAGATCCCTTTCTCCATGAGTTACAACAATATATAGCAGGTCCAAACCCTACTTTGCCACTTGGCTTTCCCTCCAATATGAAAAACCCTACTATTTTGGAACTAGATTCAATGTACCCAAAGTTCAAATTTGAATCTCTCTCAAACTCGACTACCAACTTTCCCACACTTTCAAAAAGTGTTTATTGAGTGTATTTTAAACTAATAAAACTTCAAAAGGTTGATCTCTAAGTCTAAAATGAGTTTTGGCCTCAATTGACAATTTACCAAAATATGACTAAACTTGTTGAAATCTCTCACTAGACATGGACGTAACACTTGTGATAATCAAAGTGCCCTTGCCTTATTGGCCAACCCTATATTTCATTCTAGGAGTAAGCACATTGGAATTAAATATCAATATTAGGGGCAAGATTCTCTTCAAAGAGCTCACCTTGGAGTAATGTTGAACACAATATGTGACTATAGATATATTCACTAAAGCACGCATATGCACATAACAAATTTTGTGTAAAGTTATATATGAAGCTTAAGGCGTTCATGGATCCAGATTAATTGGGGGTGTTGGATTTCTACCCCCACAATAGCTCTGATACCATGTGAAGGATTTCAGATCATTTAAGATCCAAATCCATGTCCCTGATCTTTGGTTACAAAGAGAGCAAACCAACAATCCTGCCAATGTAGAAAAATCAGCATCTACATACAAAATGAGATGCAAACTCTAAGAGATATTGATCAAACCAGAACATAAAATATAGTTGCTTTCTGTAAAATTATAGTACCCTATTGCATTTCACACGTGTGGAACTGAAAATAGCAATAAATGATCATTCTACACATAGAATTGCAAGATAACATCATGAGAGTGCACCAATTAGTAGAACCCAAAGAGAACCATGTATAATGATGAAATGAGAGAGATAAGAGAGAAGATCCCTTTCTCCATGAGTTACAACAATATATAGCAGGTCCAAACCCTACTTTGCCACTTGGCTTTCCCTCCAATATGAAAAACCCTACTATTTTGGAACTAGATTCAATGTACCCAAAGTTCAAATTTGAATCTCTCTCAAACTCGACTACCAACTTTCCCACACTTTCAAAAAGTGTTTATTGAGTGTATTTTAAACTAATAAAACTTCAAAAGGTTGATCTCTAAGTCTAAAATGAGTTTTGGCCTCAATTGACAATTTACCAAAATATGACTAAACTTGTTGAAATCTCTCACTAGACATGGACGTAACACTTGTGATAATCAAAGTGCCCTTGCCTTATTGGCCAACCCTATATTTCATTCTAGGAGTAAGCACATTGGAATTAAATATCAATATTAGGGGCAAGATTCTCTTCAAAGAGCTCACCTTGGAGTAATGTTGAACACAATACGTGACTATAGATATATTCACTAAAGCACGCATATGCACATAACAAATTTTGTGTAAAGTTATATATGAAGCTTAAGGCGTTCATGGATCCAGATTAATTGGGGGTGTTGGATTTCTACCCCCACAATAGCTCTGATACCATGTGAAGGATTTCAGATCATTTAAGATCCAAATCCATGTCCCTGATCTTTGGTTACAAAGAGAGCAAACCAACAATCCTGCCAATGTAGAAAAATCAGCATCTACATACAAAATGAGATGCAAACTCTAAGAGATATTGATCAAACCAGAACATAAAATATAGTTGCTTTCTGTAAAATTATAGTACCCTATTGCATTTCACACGTGTGGAACTGAAAATAGCAATAAATGATCATTCTACACATAGAATTGCAAGATAACATCATGAGAGTGCACCAATTAGTAGAACCCAAAGAGAACCATGTATAATGATGAAATGAGAGAGATAAGAGAGAAGATCCCTTTCTCCATGAGTTACAACAATATATAGCAGGTCCAAACCCTACTTTGCCACTTGGCTTTCCCTCCAATATGAAAAACCCTACTATTTTGGAACTAGATTCAATGTACCCAAAGTTCAAATTTGAATCTCTCTCAAACTCGACTACCAACTTTCCCACACTTTCAAAAAGTGTTTATTGAGTGTATTTTAAACTAATAAAACTTCAAAAGGTTGATCTCTAAGTCTAAAATGAGTTTTGGCCTCAATTGACAATTTACCAAAATATGACTAAACTTGTTGAAATCTCTCACTAGACATGGACGTAACACTTGTGATAATCAAAGTGCCCTTGCCTTATTGGCCAACCCTATATTTCATTCTAGGAGTAAGCACATTGGAATTAAATATCAATATTAGGGGCAAGATTCTCTTCAAAGAGCTCACCTTGGAGTAATGTTGAACACAATACGTGACTATAGATATATTCACTAAAGCATGCATATGCACATAACAAATTTTGTGTAAAGTTATATATGAAGCTTAAGGCGTTCATGGATCCAGATTAATTGGGGGTGTTGGATTTCTACCCCCACAATAGCTCTGATACCATGTGAAGGATTTCAGATCATTTAAGATCCAAATCCATGTCCCTGATCTTTGGTTACAAAGAGAGCAAACCAACAATCCTGCCAATGTAGAAAAATCAGCATCTACATACAAAATGAGATGCAAACTCTAAGAGATATTGATCAAACCAGAACATAAAATATAGTTGCTTTCTGTAAAATTATAGTACCCTATTGCATTTCACACGTGTGGAACTGAAAATAGCAATAAATGATCATTCTACACATAGAATTGCAAGATAACATCATGAGAGTGCACCAATTAGTAGAACCCAAAGAGAACCATGTATAATGATGAAATGAGAGAGATAAGAGAGAAGATCCCTTTCTCCATGAGTTACAACAATATATAGCAGGTCCAAACCCTACTTTGCCACTTGGCTTTCCCTCCAATATGAAAAACCCTACTATTTTGGAACTAGATTCAATGTACCCAAAGTTCAAATTTGAATCTCTCTCAAACTCGACTACCAACTTTCCCACACTTTCAAAAAGTGTTTATTGAGTGTATTTTAAATTAATAAAACTTCAAAAGGTTGATCTCTAAGTCTAAAATGAGTTTTGGCCTCAATTGACAATTTACCAAAATATGACTAAACTTGTTGAAATCTCTCACTAGACATGGACGTAACACTTGTGATAATCAAAGTGCCCTTGCCTTATTGGCCAACCCTATATTTCATTCTAGGAGTAAGCACATTGGAATTAAATATCAATATTAGGGGCAAGATTCTCTTCAAAGAGCTCACCTTGGAGTAATGTTGAACACAATACGTGACTATAGATATATTCACTAAAGCACGCATATGCACATAACAAATTTTGTGTAAAGTTATATATGAAGCTTAAGGCGTTCATGGATCCAGATTAATTGGGGGTGTTGGATTTCTACCCCCCCCCCCCCCTCTCTCTCTCTCTCAATCTCTAATCTAGATCCATTTAGTTATCGAACAATCGGCAAGTCACTGAACAATCGGTAGATCATCGAATAGTCGGACAACTTGTAGTAAAATGTCTTCTATTAATGCAAGCACATTTTATTTGTGAAAAGCAGTCTTACCAATGAGATTGTCTATGAGACTCACATGTCCTCAACATAAACACTAGAGCAAAAATAATTACATTTTTGATTGTATTGAAATGCTTTTTTGTTCCAATGGTAATTCAAGAATAACTTATGTTTCTAAGAATCATTGCATTTTCACACAATTCTTTATATTGATCAAGTGTACTTTTATGATTCATAAATAATAACACTTGGAAGTTGAATACTAATTTATTGGATTCTTAAGTCACATATAATAACTAGAGGACATGAGACAATATGTTTGAAACACACAATTGAAGAAATCATAAGAATAATTCTAAAGTTTCTTTCACTAGGAAAGTTTTTGACTTCACAAACATTACCCATACTAGAATTTTATTAGAATATACAGATTATATTAATCTTGTAATTGATCTAGTAGGCAAAGATAGAAAGCATATCAAAATAGTTTTGATGTCAACTCCATTCAACCACACAATTTTTAGGTTTCAATCTAGAAATAGTCAAAATAGCCAAAGTTTAGCTGAATTTTAACTCATTTTAGTTATCATTCTTGGTTTTGTTAGACAATGGCATCTAATAGAGCTCTTTGGGATACTCACACTAACACATGAATTTATTCCTGGGTCAATAAATAATCTCCTACCAAAAATTGCATATACTCCATGCATACGACGTTTTCCAATGAATCTTTAATGACTCACAAAGTATGTCTGATAAGCAATATACGATTAACAAACTGGGCATGGTCATAATAGTGGTAGCTTGGGAGTGTGAATCAGATAGAGTAAATGTGGTTACGAGTGTGTAGATTGAGTGGTAGGTGGTAAAGTGTGTGTGAGTGTGGATAGAGTGGTGGGGTGTATGTGTGTGTTTGTTTGGTTTATGAGTTGCTTATTTCCCTTGTGTATTAGTTAGTAGATACATATCCTATTCATGAAGCTTTCTTATCATTGCTAATCTTTTTATGTTGATTTATTGCAGTTTCTTGGTTAGCTTTGCTCTATGCTTGTTAGATTGTTTAGATTTTGCTTTGGTTTTTGCTGTAGTGTCACCCAAGCTTTCTCGCTACCTCACCTTGCTTCTTATGATGGAATCTCCATATAAAATTGATTCAAAACCTATTTCAATTATTTATTTTTGAGAGTTCAAAAATTTTCATGTAGTACATAAAAGCATGGAAGTAGAAAGAAAGATCTTAACTTCAAAAAGTGCAAATTGTTTGCTCCTTGTCACCACTTAAACAAGGTTTCTTGTGTAATAGTCCCTTGAAACTCCCTGCACATCTTTCAAGTTGGTCGTAGCAAATGGTTACATATCATAAGGTAGAAATAGTATCGATATATTTCATACACAAATCAAATGTCTCCACAATCTTCTAAAATGCAACAAACAAATATATTGATCCCAAGACCTTTTTGTGTTTTTAGATTGTAGATCTGCACTATGCGTTTATCCTTATTGACTTCATTGTATTGTATACTAGAATTTGGTACAAGTTATAGCTAATTGTTCACTCCCTGTATGCCTTGGCTTTTTCATCATATCCAAGGAAAATACACTTAACAGCTTTTGCATCCAGTTTTTTTTATTTTTCATCAAGCACATGAGTGTAAGCATCACAACCAACTTTGTTGAAAAATACTCACCGCCCCCATCTGATCTGAGAGTCTTAATATACTACCTGTTTGTTTTTCAACTAGAGCCTTAAACTCTCTAAACTTGGCAAAAGCATCAGATTTCTTGCTTATGAAATAAATCCAGATATGTCTACTGTAGTCATCAATGAATGTGATAAAATAGTAACAGCCACTAATGGACCTAGTTTGTATTGGTCCACACAGATCACTATGAACAAGATCAAGAATGCCATTGGCACTTCTTGCTCCACCTTTGGGAAATCTCTCTCTATGTTGTTTTCCCAAAATACAACCCTCACAAATGTTTTCTTCAAAAGAGATATCAGGCAATCCAACAACTAGATTACCTCTTTTAAGGATTTGCAAGCTTTGAGCACTAATATGACCAAACCTTTGATGCCAAAGGTCACTTCAACTATCAACAGTGCTTACCATAGCTTGAGTAAAAGATCTCGCATTCAAGTTGTAGAGTCGATTTCTGTTGACTCTAGCTCCTGTAGCAATCACTTTGTAGTGATTCTTGATGTCCTTGACGAGACATTTGTCGCTATCAAACTCAACCTTGAGTTGTGGGTCAGCCATCATCCCAATTGATAGTAAATTGTTGGCTAAACCAGGAACATATTGCACATTGCTTATTCGCTTTATCATTCCGTTGGCTAGCTTCACCGGTACCACTCCAAAACCTTTAACAGATAGCAATTGGCCATTGGCTTGTCCAACTTCATCACCATTGTAAGTTTCCTTGAGTTCTGAAAACCACTCTTTCCTTGAAGTCATGTGCTTGGACGCACCACTATCAATATACCAGGTATCATTGGCTTCATCACTTGCCATTAATGCTATAATGAACAAGTTTGAACTCTCACCTGTATCATCTTCATATTGATCATCATCGTATTGATGTTGATCAGCATAGTTGTCTTCATAATAATAGTCATCAAATTGATGTTGATCAGCATAATTGCTCAGTTGTCATTTGCCTTTTCGGTGTTCTATCTCCTTCTGTTTCTTGAAGCATTCATGCTCCCAATGGCCTATTAGAATAATAAATGTAAATGATGTAGAAGCCATAGGTTACTATGACCCAAAAGGTCGAAATCTGTGTAACCATGGTCATTTATATTTTAGGCCCAAGTTAGTATGAAACTAACTTTTAGGGACTCTGGGTCCACTAGGGGCCTATACATGTGAATTAAGTACCTAACTTTTTATTTGGGGTACTTAATTATTTTATGTAACTTATGGTAACTAGATAGCCATTAGTCAAGTTATTGGACAACCAACAGTCATGAAGGTAGATAGCCATCTTGGACTACTTATATGTAGCCATTCATTTGTATGAGACACACTTTTGTTAAGCAATCTACTGTTCATATTGGTTGTCCAAAAGTTTCTACAAGAGGGTCATCTAACCATCTCTCTCTTCTCTTTGAGAATACTTTGTGTTAATAAATAGTCTTGATTCTGGATTCCTACATGGTATCAGAGCCATTTATCAGAATTGATTGCTTGCTGGAGGGCACCCAATAGGCAGCCACATTTCTCCTCTTTTGGTTCATAAAAATCAGAATTTTTCTGATTTTTGTGGAGAGAGAACCATTCGGCTCATTGTTTTTTGTGCAAGAAATTGCAGGAAAAAAAGCTTGGAACCTCCACTCATTTGGGAGCCAACAGTAGGGCGCCCATGCTCAGCTAGTTTTCATGTGATTGAAATCAGATTACATGCTTCAAATTTCAGATTTTCTTCCTTGAAGACAAATGTGTTTTTGACACATTTTTAGTGGCTGAAATTTTTCTATTTTTGAGTCTGGAAGAAGGTTCTACCATCTGCTCCATTAGCACATTGAGTGCATACCATTTTACCACAAAAGTTTTGGTTGTGGTTTTGGCTTCATTGGAAACCTACATATTAGTTAGTATTCTGTTTTTTCAACAGAATACAGCCACCTATATCTTCTTGTGAATGAGCTATTGCATGTGGTGTATTGCAATCTATAGTGCTTATTAATTCAGCTTTGATCTTGTTGACTTTTTAGTAGATTTTGGCCTGGAATCTGTTTTCCCATCTACTATTAGCTGAATTTTCAGAAATGGCTAAAGAATATGAATCTATAGGTTTTTTGTTCAATGAAGATAGGTTGGATGGAACTATTTTCTCCTTGTGGTGCTACATGATCAAAAACCTCCTTATTGCTAAAGGTTTGTTTGAAGTTGTAAGTGGTGATGAAGAGAGGCCAGCTAGTTTGGCACCTACTACATCGTCAAGAGCTACTTCTGCAACAGATGTGGAGGTGTCTTCCGAAGAACAAAAGAAGTGGGATCGACATGACGCACGAGCACATACGGTCATAGCGCTATCCGTGAAGAATCAATCCTACCTCACATTTGATCATGCAAGACTTCCAAGAGTGCTTGGGAAGTACTTGCCAAGATGTTCCAAGTGAAGAATACGGCGAAAGTGCTTTTTCTACATAATCAACTCTCAACATTGAGGATGCAAGAGGGTGATACGCTTTGAAATCACTTAATGAAGATCAAGGAACTTCATGAAGAGCTTCTTAGCATTGACAAAATTGTCGATAACTCTCAATTTTTTTCAATTACTCTTAATTCACTTCCTTATTCCTATCTTCCATTTGTGTCTACTTAAAGCATATCTCTTAGGGGACAACAAATCCCTTTAAAGAGCTTGTTGGCTTGCTTCTCCAAGAAAACAAGGATTAATTTTGGTGAACAAGAAGATCAAGCCTTCTTCACTAAAGGCAAAGGAAAGGGCAAGTGGAAAGGTAAGCCTTCTTCTTCCAAGGAAGGCCAAGATCAAGGATCCAAAAAGAAGGGTAAGTGCCATTATTGTAAAAAGTTTAGGCACCACATAAAGGAATGTAGGAAGAAGCCTACTAAGGATAAAGAGAAAGGTATTGATACAAATACAGCCATGATTTCATTAGAACATCAAAAGGAGGATGATTCTTTCAATGGTGATTTTGCTTTTGTCACTAACAATCTCATTTCTAATCAAAATGAGATTTCTATCACTTCTCCACTTGCTGGTTTTTTAGCAGAAAACAACACTACTTCAGCTTTGCAGGTTGCTATTTTTTCTTCCATTAATTGGGTGATTGATAGCGGAGCTACACGCCATATGACTCACCATAGAGACGTCTTCACAAAGCTTATGAAAATCAAAGATGGAAGCAAGGTTCAAGGTGTTGACAACACCTCCTATCCAATT
The DNA here is from genome assembly GCA_029204225.1 of Diphasiastrum complanatum. Classification (NCBI taxonomy): domain Eukaryota; kingdom Viridiplantae; phylum Streptophyta; class Lycopodiopsida; order Lycopodiales; family Lycopodiaceae; genus Diphasiastrum; species Diphasiastrum complanatum. Next base: position 56,315,753 of record CM055104.1, on the reverse strand, counting down.
GAAGGCAGTGGATTTATACCCCTCATTCTTCCCAATGGAGAAGAAAAGTGCATTTAAAATGTACTTTATGCTCCTAAGATTAAGAAAAATCTCATTTCAGTCTCTACAATCATGAACCAAGGATTGATTGTAGAATTTAAAGAAGACAAATGTCTTATAAAAGACCCAAAGAGATCACTTTTAATTGCTGCTTCGGGAACATTGCGAGGAGGTTTGTTTTTGTTGGATATTTATGAACCTAAAGCTTTGACATCCTTTGGTCTTGTTGCTGCTAATTCACATGCATTGGAGTTGGCTAAACTATGGCATGCGAGGTACGGGCACCTCAATTTTGGCAGTTTGAATATGTTGAAGAAATTCAACATGATGGAAGGCATTCCCAATATGGAGCATCCCAAAGGACATGTATGCGAAGGATGCATACTTGGTAAGTGTCAACGAAAGCCTTTTCCTATTGATGGGACTATCAAAGTTGGTGATAAGTTTGCCTTAATTCATAGTGATGTATGTGGTCCAATGAGGACCGAATCCATTGGTACATGCAAGTACTTCGTTACTTTTATTGATGATTTTTCAAGGTTTACATGGATCTTTTCTATGAAGACAAAATCTGAAGTTTTTCAACGCTTCAAAGATTTTTTAGCTATGATAGAAAATCAATTTGGGCATACTTTGAAGATACTTCGTATCGACCGAGGAGGGGAATACATTAAAAGTACATTCGGCACGTTTCTTCAAAGCAAAGGCATTCTACATCAAATGACTACATCTTACACACCGCAACAAAATGGTGTTGCCGAGAGGAAAAATTGCACAATCATGGAGATGGCTCGTTGCATGCTTAAGGCAAAGGGCATTCCCCACAAGTTTTGGGCTGAAACGGTTATTACGGCGGCATACATTTTGACTCCTTATGAAGTTTAATATGGTAAGAAGCCATCGGTTTCTCACTTTCGCACTTTTGGTTGCACGGCTTATGCATTTATTCTCGATAAGCTAAGATCAAAACTAGATGATAAAGGAGTAAAATGCATTTTTATGGGCTATAGTAGTGAAAGTAAAGGCTATAGATTGTTTAATGTGGATACTAACAAAATCATAGTGAGTTGTGATGTTCATTTTGATGAGAAGAACTCCTATGATCTTGCGCCCATTCATGTCATGAAAGGGGACATCCCCCAAGATGACTATGTTGAAGTGTTTCCAGATTTGGTATCACCATCTAATATTGAAGAGGAGGGACTGCCATCATCCTCTAATGGACAGCCCATTGGTTCTTCAAGCGAACAGCCCATAATTTATCAAGAGGAGCAGATTTATGAAGAGGAACGGCCTGCTGAAACTTTGGACAACATAGTCCAATTTCAGAGCACTTTGGACGGCAAAGTGTTGATAGTTCAGATCACTTTGGACAGCAAATCGTTGATCAAAATAAGGCTATTGGATAGCCTAAACCAGTCAAATGGCTGTTGTAGACTTTGTAGACAGCAAAGTGAACCACTACTATGAAGGGAAGACTCGTGCCTCATCTAAATCAATAGAATTTGCTGATTTTTCTGATTTTGCTCTTACTTCTATTGATGATAGTGCAATAGAACCTGGTTTTTATGAGCAGGCCAAAGGAGTAAAATGTTGGGAGGACGCGATGAAAGAGGAGTATGACTCACTCATACAAAAAATTGTGGATTTGCAAGAGATCTTGGTGAATGAGGAGTTTAGGCTTCAATCAAGAGGCGTTGGATCTACATCGACTTCTCATTATGAAGAGGAGGCTATGTTCATCAAAGGCAAGTTCAAGGGCAAAGGCAAAGGCAATTGGTCTAAAGGGCAAGATCAAGGTTTGGCAAAAAGAAAGATAAGTCTAAGTTGAAATGCTTTTATTGTGGAATCAAAGGACATTTTGCTAATGAATGTTCGAAGAAGCAAAGAGATGAAGGTAGAAATCAACTTTACTACTAATGATGAGGATCTAGGTGGTTGTGATTCTCATTTGATGTGTTTTTCAAGTCCAATATCAAGTGAAGATCACAAAGATTCATGGTGGATTGATAGTGGAGCTAGTTCACACATGACTAGTCACAAGAAGTTCTTTACTTCTTTGGTCACTTATGATGGAGCTAAGAAAGCAATTCACATGGCCAATGGTGGTGAGTGTGTGATTGAAGGTATTGGTTCAATTCCTATTTTTCTTTCTACTAATAGGAAATCAAGACTTGATGGTGTTCTTTACATTCCTTCACTTTCAAAGAATTTGTTAAGAGTTGGTCAAATGATAGAGAAAGGATACATGGTAAAGTTTGGTGGTGATGCTTGTTTCATTACAAAGGAAGAAATCTTGGTTGCTAGGGGCAATAGACAAGTTAGACTTTTCAAGCCTGATGTTTTTTTTATGGCTAACAAAAAGGATGGAATGGAAAAGGAGATTGGTATAGTAGGGTACTTTAATTGTACGGAAAACAACTATATTTTATGTTTTGGTTCATGTGTGATCAGTATCTCTTAGAGTTTCATCTCATTTTGTATGTAGATGTTGATTTTTCTAACTTGGCAAGATTTGGTTTGCTCTCTTTGTAACCAAAGATCAAGGACATGGATTTGGATCTTGATTATCTGAAATCCTTCACATGTCCCGTATGTGGGATTCGGAATAATTTCTGACGTGGATAGCTGGTACTCCAGAGTATAAGATTGTTAGTTATTCCTCGCTATTCCGGGCTTGGCCGTTAATGTAATTAATAATCTTATGAGGGCCCAGGCCTATAATTGGACTTATGGAGCACTTGCATGGTGTTTGACTGCTATTATGCAAATATAGGAGATCAATTGCTTTTGATAGAATTGGAGGGATCCTAGAGGGAAAATTCTCTATCTTTTGGAGATTATATAACCTGGTGGAACTCGCCCCACTCTTCATTCCAAATTCATGTTTTCAAGAGCCATGATCCTCTCCTCTTGCATTCAATCACCATAGCTTGGGGGTGAAGTGGTTAGGGTATTGACTAGACATTTCATGTTGGTTGGGTGGTTTGGCTTCACAAGTGTCCTTTTGGTTGCATGCAACATGATCTAGGTAGATCTTCATGTGACGATCCTTACAGTGGTATTAGAGCAAGGCTTTGCATCGATCAAAATGTGAGTTGCTTTTTGTTTTTTCCTAGCCTTTTGGTATTTCCTCCTTGATTTTTACTTACGGGTGGTGGAATTGACCTCCAAGTAAGTGGCTTCTCTGATTTGAATTTGCTTTCAGCTAGTGATCATTATTATGGAGATTTTTCATAGAAAATAATGGAAATTTATGGATTTTTCACGGTTTTTTTGCAGTTTTTGAGCTAGTATTCCATGTTTCGACTTGAAATTCATCAAAGATATTGTGATCCACAAAAAACTGCAAAAAGGGTTGGAAAATGGTCAAAAAACATGGTTTTTTGGTGGCTTTTTTTTCTATGTTTTGGGTGATATTTATAAAATCCTTGGTATTTAGCATTTTGATTGGTCACTAACTCTCATGCCAACACATAGGGATGATTTACTCACCAAATTTCAACTAGCATAACCTAACTCGGGCTACATCACTTTCTACTTTTGGCCAAATCAAGCCTTTACATGTGTACTTGCCTATTTTGCCTCTTATGCCAAATATGGCCTAATCAACATTAAACACTTGGCTAGATCTCCACTAAAAATTTGAGTACCCATAAATCGACATAACTTAGAATATTTTGACTATTTTCCACACGTGGGAACATGCTCCACAAGTGTGAGATTTTCTCAGAAACAACAATTGTAAAATAACAAAGCTAGATTTTGCCAATTTTTCACAATGTTCTCTCTCTCTCCCCTCTCTCTATGGCTTGAATTTTTGCATGCTCTGATTGTAATATGGTATCACATCAAGGAATGGCTAACCCTAAGGATTTGAGCATGTGTTTGAATTATAGATAAAATTTTGTTTTTATTTTTGTTTTGTGAAATGTAGAATAAAGAGATTACTCTTTGCAAGAAATCTCAGTTTTGTACCCATTCATGTTCAATTAATAAAGAGAGAAACATTCTCTTTGTTTGTTTTTCAGAAAATGAATAATGAGAGAGACATTGTTTGCTTGATGATTTTGTATTGAATGTGCAATATGTTTGGAGTGCACACAATCTTGGTGTGGATTGAAGGTGTTCAATTCCATTCTTGTTGAAAGCATTTTGCTTTTTGGCTTCACTCTCTCTCTCTCTCTCTCTCTCTCTCTCTCTCTCTCTCTCTCTCTCTCTCTCTCTCTCTCTCTCTCTCTCTCTCTCTCTCTCTCTCTCTCTCATGGGCTCTATTACGTAAATATATTACTCTATTTACTTCGCAAACCTCTGCAGAATACAAATGTCGCGTAATAACCCTTTTTACTAGTCGGGGCAGAAGAAGAATGCCTTGCTATGATAGAAGACCCCATTTATTAAAAAAAAAAATTTAAAAAGTGGTGGGAAAGCTGGTAGTCTTTCCAAGGGCCAAGATCTGTGCACATTTTGAACAGTCAATCTAACGGTGAGCAGCAGATCATTGATAATTTCATATCATCAAAGTCTGTATGGAGTTTTAAGCTGGAAAAGTCTTAATTACTTTGGGGCAATTTGTCTTTACAAATTACATATAGAAAATTGGTCATTCATGAGGCCAATGCTAAGAATCAAAGAGTGGTCTTTATTGAAGACAAGCCTAAATTCTATGATAAGATTTCACAATAGGAAGTCGGGGATCTCAGGCACAACAACCCGAGATCCCCTCAGTCATTACAAATTGGTTTTTGGAATTGTAACAGTGTGTTTTTATCTTCTTTAGGAGGAGACTTTCACTCCTTTTTGCAGAAATGCGATATTTTGCTCTTAGTAGATACTCATGAATCATTGTATTGACCCCTTCCAGCCATTCAGGATTATTCATGGCATTCAGCATATAGGCCTTTCTTGAGAGGAAGAACCACACGTGGCTCTGGTGGTGTCGCATGTCTTACCAGGGATGTTTATCGTACTCATAACCTGCTCAAAAGTGATCCATTTGCGAGATTTTTTGGTTATAGTTCTTTGGTCACCACTTCGGACTACCTCATGATCTCTTTATAGTTGTTTGTTATTTTGCACCTAAGACATCAGCTTTTGCAGACTATGGTGGTGACCCATTCCAGGCTCTCTCAGATGATATAGCCAACTTTGCACAACAGGGCCTTATTCTATTAGTAGGAGATTTTAATACTCGCACCAACACCCAACAGACAGAGTTTCATGCAGATAGTGATTTCCTACATAGTCAGGTTTTGGATGTGGGTAGCCATAAAAAAATGGTCAAAATCATAAAGTCATTGATGTTGACTCTCTAAGTATGGACTTTTTAAAACCTATCGCCCATATTGTTGCTCCATACATCTCCTATGTTTTTAACCAATTTGTTATTTATGGCCTCTCCACACCTTGGTGTACTAACCTTTTGCACCCTATACTTAAGGCTGGTGATCCTCTGAATGTAGACAATTATCGTACTATTATGATCAGCCACACTATGGCTAAGCTCTATGATTTGGTTATGCAGTCTACTATCATCAGCTCTCAGGTGGAGACAGAGGAGTTATATGTCATGAGACAGGCAAGTTTCAGAGCAGGCTATTCCACATCATATCAGATATTCATACTGAGATGTATCATTGAGGCAGTGAAGTCCAAGAAATAGAGAGTCTATTGTTGCTTTGTGAACTTCCGCAAAGCATTTGATTTGGTTTCGAGACACTTGCTGCTTCAGCATTTGGCATCCCTTGGTTTCTCACAGGAGGTCATTGATGCTATCATCACATTTTATGAGAGAGTTTTGGCCCGATTCCGTGATGGAGATGGATGGTCTTCATATATTCATAGTATGGTTGGAGTAAATCAGGGGTGCCCTTTATCACCCACCCTATTTGGTCTATAAATTGACGACCTTGAGCGGATCATTCGGGAAGAAGGTGGAGGTGGCTCTCCTCTAGCAAATATTATTATCCCTATTCTTCTTTATGCAGATGATGTGGTTCTACTATACAGGACTTCAGCAACATTTGGATGCCTTGTATACTTTCTATCAGATATGGGGGTTGATGGTGAACATCGGTAAGACTAAGGTTATGGTGTTTAACACCAACAGACAACATATGAGAGACACTATGTTCTATTATGATGGACAACTTCTAGAGATAGTGGTGTCTTACACATACCTGGGTGTTATCTTCTATGGTCCATTGCAGCATTGGCTAGGCTCTGCAAGGGGTGCTCTGCTCTTGTTCAGATGGAGAGGTTTTTCTCTACTTAATACATGCATGATCTGGACACACGATGTCGTCTCTTTTCTTCGACTGTTTCTCCAGTTGCATTGTTTTCAGTAGAGACATGGTGACCAGGCTTATCTAGAGACACTTGGAGTGACATCCCACACTTGCAAATTCACATGCTTAGCCGGATGATTTGAGCCAAGCAGTTAGTTCCTCATGAGATTATTTTGGCGGAGTTTGCTTCTCCTTCACTAATTGTAGAAGCTATTTTCAGGATCATCACGTTCATTCACAAAGTCTCAGAGCTTGATTCATCCAGATACATGGTAGTGGCTTTTACATCTTCTCGCACTTTGGCCGGGCAGCGGGCTAAGTCCTTATGGTTTCAGTATGCTTCAGACTTTCTACATAGCTGGGGATTATCTACGTCTGACCTCCAAAATGAGACTCATGCGTTCAATCGTCAACAGTTCTACAGAGCATACATGCATACTATTTGGTATCATGAATTGTTTTTCAACAGTCTGCATATTTGAACTAATTGTCGCCACAGTCTACATTTTTACTCAGGATTTTTCACAGGTGAGAAATCCAACACTCGACACTGTTGCTTATTTTTACTTTAATTTGCCACTAAGTTATGCAAGTTGTTTTTGGGCCATTTAGGCACTTCCAAAAAAGTGACACTTTTTGTGAAAAAATGGGAAAAATGAGACACTGCATGTTTACATGCAGTTTTTGACAAGCGAAAAAGATGAAAAATGCGACACTGCATTTTTCCTTGCAGTTTCTGACAGGCGACAAAAAGGCAAAACACTCGACACTGCAATTTTACATGGGATACTACACAAACGACGCTGTAGATTTACATGGGATATTACACAGGCGACACTCTGCATAAATACACAGTATTCCATGTACAGACTGTCTATGTCTTCACGCTCCAATAACAACTGTCTAATTAGGCAGGTAATCAACTATTAATCAATATTGTAAATGTAAAGCTAGAATAATGCAAGATCTTCCAATTGCTATAAATGTATATGAGCAATTGAAGACAAATCGATCAGATCAGATAGAAGTCATTGTAAGTGTCATCATAAGTCATCTGTCAGCAATCAAACGACCAGAATGGGTCTTACAGTAGCTGACTCCTTAGAGTTAGTGATCATAGAGAGAAAGAGAGATATTCAGGATGTTGGCAATTGTTTTGAATCTGTAAGTAGGATCACGCGCCTATCAGTGCGATTGTATTGTGATCTAATCGTTGTTCCTACAACTTCATTATACAGATTCGCTATTGTTCTTCATCCTTTTGCATTCTTGTTGAATGATAACACTATTATCAGAGATTGATTCTCCATTCTTTTCATACCGGGTTATCAGTATTAGAGGATTGCATGGCTATCTCAGATGCCTAATTGTTGTTTCGCAATCTCTCTTTCATGGCAGTCTAAGACTCCTACATTGATAATCTGAATTAACGCAAAGAATAGCTCATAAAATCCATTCTCTAAGTAATCCACGATCCTGCTATTAAAAATTGTTTGTTTCATCAGTTGACATCAATCCAAACGTCAACCGATGTGGTATCAGAACTGATAATTCACATTCCATTGCATCTCACAAGGTGGCATCAGCCCCCAACAAAGTGGTATCAGAGCCACATGTTTATTGGACTACTAGAGTTTAGGACTTATAATAAAACTTAACATGTTTTTGGTTCTATAGAGCTGACTTATTTAGTTTGTGTTTTATCTTTGCTACTCGATTAAAATGGAAGGTTAAACCTCAAAGATCTGTTTGATCAACAAATTCAACTAAGATGACTTCCACATGTGGAGACTTATGATGAGGATGATCTTGATCAAGAAGGAGCTTTGGGGATACGTAAACGGTTCAATAGCAAACCGGCAGAACCTGAACTACTTCCGGCATGGGACACAAAGGATGGCAAAGCACTTGCCATTGTATTCCTGAACCTAAAAGACACTCAAATCGCTCATGTATCCAACTACACCACCTCCAAAGAAGCGTGGGATACACTTACAAGCATCTACGAGACCTAAGATGTTTTCACTCATCTCTTTTTGAGGAAGAAGGTAACTCCTTGGCCTTTGCATCTCTGGGGTTGAATCTAGATAGATCCATTGCCAACTCCGTAGGCGGCGCATATACATTTAGAGTGTCTGACCGGTTGTATCATCATGTGGCGGTTTGTTGCACTTAGATAGACCTTCGTTTTTGGAGATCTACATCATGGATGGTGATGATTTGCAATTAGATCAGAGATTATCTCTGAATCCAGAGCTTAAGCATGATGTTCTCTCCCCTTTCTCAAACTAACAGCTATTATAAGCCCTAAATAGCCCATCACCAAGACAAAAACTCTAGCCGAATCAAAGGATACATGAAAAGAGTCATATGAACTTGTGAAACATGACTTGGGTGGAGACTTATTAACAAGGAGAATAGAATATCTTTATCTACTTCACCTTGTCAAATGAAAAGCATTATTTCAAAGTGAAGAGCTGTGAAGTTTTGTCATTCTACTTAATATTTGAAATTTTTTAGTAGAAACATAATTGCGGTGATTTATTGACAAGACTTCATTGTGAGTTTGACTAGCATCTACTTCTGTGAAGTTTTAAAAAATTCAAGACAAACTTTTGAACTTCATTGTTGGTGGTTTAAACCCTTAAATGACAAAGTTAGTCTTGTTTTAAGTGCTCGAACTGCAATTTTTAAAGACTTGAAAATGCATTAAAAGTGAGCTAATTGGTGTGCAATTGTTTTAGCTTCTAAATCTCTAGCAAGCTAATTTGTGAATATTGTTGCCAGTTTCAAGTCATATCTTTTGTTTCTATGTTCTTGAAGTGGCTAATGAAGCTCAAAGACGTCAATTGAATAGCCTACCTACTTAATAAGTCTTTTGCGGGGATTTATCAAAGTACTAAGAAAGGAACATTGTTTATTTGGAACAATTTGTTTAATGATGTAGTTGGTTAGTTTCAATTGTGAATTGGATTTTTTGGATCCAAGGGGAATTCTCTCCATGGCACAAGTTAGTGAATGGCTAATTTGTTTATTGACAAGGACAAAGAGGAGGTAAACTTAACAACTGAACCTATTAAATCTAATGATGATTGAGATGATTTTCATTTTTAAACTTGTGAGCATATGTACTTTATCTTCTATGGGATTAAGGAGATTTTGTCAAGAATGCTAATCTTAGTACCAAGAAACCTAGGAGATGGATCTACAGATAGGTGACACCCACTATTGTAGCAGTTTGTAGATGCAATTGCAAATTCAGGGAGGGATATTACCCTTGGCATAACACTTGGATAGGATGTAGTGAGCAATTTGTTTTGCAAATTTTTTGTGGATGTTTGGCTCAAGGGAGGGTGTTGGAAAGTGTGATCCACACAACCACCATTTGGCGACATCAATACTTGCAACATTTGCTAGCATAAGTGCCACATTAGTAGTGTTAGGAGTTTAATCTACTTTCATGTTAACGTACTTTAGTAATTAGCTATTTATGCACACATTGTACTTGTAAAGTGAGAAATGGCTAAGAGGCCTAGTTTGCACTATTGGACTTTATATAAAGAGTTATGAGGGAGGAGGTTGTTGCCTCTCTCTCTCTCTCTCTCTCTCTCTCTCTCTCTCTCTCTCTCTCTCTCTCTCTCTCTCTCTCTCTCTCTCTCTCTCTCTCTCTCTCTCTCTCTCTCTCTCTCTCTCTCTCTCTCTCTCTCTCTCTCTCTCTCTCTCTCTCTCTCTCTCTCTCTCTCTCTCTCTCTCTCTCTCTCTCTCTCTCTCTCTCTCTCTCTCTCTCTCTCTCTCTCTTTGTATTCTTCATTGAATAGAAGGAAGGCTACGATGTTCTCCCCCCCCCCCCTCTCTCTATGGCTTGAATATATGCATGCTCTGATTTCAATAATCTTATTTTCTATTTCAATCGGTCTAAGATAAATTGTTGCAAATATTTTGTTGACTCGATTTCTATGGCTCTATGGATGTAGCATCAAAGGGCAACGTGAAGTCAATTTCACACCAAACTATGCATCTAGTCCATCTCAAATTTTGGTTAGCATGCAAATGTAAGTTGTAACAGTCCATGCCTTACTTTGGTGTTTGAAGTTGAGGCGAGATATTGACTGCACAATGGTGTTTCATAGGTCTAGCACAATGGTTTTGGGCTACTAAGTTCAAACTTTCACTCATAGAAAATTAATGAACAACTTTTGTGTTGTTAGGCAACCCTACCCACATTATGTTTGACATACTAAATTGCGTAACCACAATAAGTTTGATTACCATTACAATTGTTGCAAATGACAATCACTAAAATTTCAATATTTTGCATGGCTTGGAATTTTTGCAATGTTCAATTCAATCTCTAAAGGAGAGATATACGAATTCTCAATAGAAATCCAGAACGTTTTGTTATTATTGTGTTTCCTAGACCTTAGAGCACAATTTTTGAGCTGCCTTTCTTATTGGATAACACTATTATTTGAATCTTTATAAACTCCTTTAGGGCCTTCCTTACTCACCTCTCTAGCTTACCATGGCCTAACCATCAGGCTATTTGTGGCTACTATAGTCCATTGAATCGATACAATTTTCTTTCTGCATCGGAGGCAACTCGTTTAGCATCTTGGTTTTGCTGGCCACTCCAAGGGCCTTGTGCACATTTGCAAACTTTTGTGGTATGATCTCAATGAAAATAGACAACAAACAAACGCTCATTAGTGCACTTACGGCGAAGCACTCTACATGTGATGCATGCTAACATCACTAATCTTTAAGAACATCAAGCCTTCACTAAGATCCACCATTGAAGCACTCAATAATGAAGCCAAAAAGCAAAATGCTTTCAACAGAAATGGAATTGAACACCTTAGATCCACACCAAGATTGTGTGCACTCCAAACATATTGCACATTCAATACATAATCATCAAGCAAACAATGTCCCTCTCATTATTCGTTTTTTGAAAAACAAACAAAGAGAATGTGTCTCTCCTTAAAACATAACATAAATGGGTACAAAACTAAGATTTCCAGCAAAAAGTAATCTCTTTATTTTACATTTCACAAAACAAAAACAGAAATAAAATTCTATCTGTAATTCAAATTGCATGCTCAAATTCTTAGGGGTTAGCCATTCCTTGCTGTGATACCATATTACAATCATAGCATGCAAAAATTCAAGCCATAGAGAGTGGGGGGGAGAGAACATCATAGCTTTCCTTCTACTCAATGAACAATACATAATACAATGTGTGTGTGTGTGTGTTTGTGTGTGTGTGTGTGTGTGTGTGTGTGTGTGTGTGTGTGTGTGTGTGTGTGTGTGTGTGTGTGTGTGTGTGTGTGTGTGTGTGTGTGTGTGTGTGTGTGTGTGAGAGAGAGAGAGAGAGAGAGAGAGAGAGAGAGAGAGAGAGAGAGAGAGAGAGAGAGAGAGAGAGAGAGAGAGGCAACCACCCCCTCCCTCATAACTCTTCATATTTTGACTTTAGTCACTCATCAAATCTAATCTTGACACTTGTAGTGAGCCCAACTAGCTCGAGCTACATCATAATGACTTTTGGCCTAATGATGGAAATACATGTGTACTTGACTATTTAGCCTCTAAGGCCATAAATGGCCCTATCAACTACTTAGACATAGATGCTTGATGAAGAAACTTTATCAAACCCCTAAAGTCAACATATATAGCTTTTTTGTATTTTTCACTCCTCATAAAAAGTTATCTATTCTAGAAAAACATGGATCTTGGAATCAATCCAAGATTGGATCTAAGCTTGATGAAGGAGCTTTTGAGTAGTGGCTTGGTGAGTAGATCGGCAATACATGAAGATGAATCAATATGCTCCAAGTGGATCTCTCCTCCAATAAGTTCCACTTCGATGTGCTTGCTCCTTGCATGACATATTGGATTGTTGAAAAGAGCTTGGGCCAAGATGTTGTCACAATAGATCAATGGTAGATCATCCTCCTTGATGCACTTGAGCTCTAATAAAATCCTCTAAATCCAAAGCACTTCTTTAGTTGTTGTAGTTAGTGCTTTATACTCGGCCTTACATGAAGAGAGAGAGAGAGAGAGAGAGAGAGAGAGAGAGAGAGAGAGAGAGAGAGAGAGAGAGAGAGAGAGAGAGAGAGAGAGAGAGAGAGAGAGAGAGAGAGATCGTATATTTCTTTTTTGAAAGCCAAGATATGAGATTTTCTCCAAAGAATATGGTGTAGGCACTTGTGGATTTTTGATCCATCTTGTCAGTTGCAAAATCGAGTCTGAGTAGCCAATAATCAATAGATCTTCACTTTTATAAAGCAAACCATAATCATGAGATGAAGATATGTACCGTAGCACTCTTGGCCAACTTCCAATGGTGGATCTTGGGATCTTGGATAAATTGACTCAACTTGTGCACACAATAGCTCAAGTTGGGCCTAGTGATGGTCAACCAAATTAAGGAGCCAATAAGACTCCTAAAAATGGTGAGGACCTCGAAGGATCTTTCATCTCCCTTATTATGATCTGGGAGCGACAACCAGCTTGCCTTCACCTACATAGTATGAAGAGAGATGAGAGAGAGAGAGAGAGAGAGAGAGAGAGAGAGAGAGAGAGAGAGAGAGAGAGAAACCAACAAAGTTTCTTCCTAGAATTGAGAATGTCAAATAAGTACAAATGGTGCTCTTTCATTCTTGGGGAGGCCCTTGCCCTATTCATCCTATTGGCTTGAAGTGGCAAGGATTGAAATCCTAGCTTTAAAGAGACACAAAAGATCTAGTGGTGCACAAAGAAGCACACCTCACTTACCACCATTTGACTTTGACTCAACCTTGTAACTTAGATTTTGGCCTTTAAATTATTTTATTTGCACCTAGGGCCCAAGTCACTAGAACACAACTTACACTATTTAATTAATGTGTTCATTGGGTCGGGCTTATACATGCAGGAAGCTGGTTCCCTCGCACTTTATTAGTCCTTATTGTACAGTGTATTGTGGCGGGGCCCTTTGGTAAGGCTTGGCCAACAGTAGTTTAAGTGGCGGGACCCACTTATTTATTTAGTAAAACCAATGTTGAACAACACCAGTCAAAGACATAGGGAAGAGTTTAAGTTTGTCTTCTAGATTAACTTCACCATAGACTTCACAAGATTCAGTAACGATTTAAAGAAATCTGACTGGATCTTATAATCCTTTATACTTGCAGAAAGCCAAGTTTGGGACCGAATAGTTCCATGCCTTCCTTTACAAATTCAGGGTTATAAAGATAAATTAGATTTCCATGTAACGAATTTAGATAAAGTAGACATTATACTTGGTAAGGAGTGGTTCTATGAGAGGAATGAGTCGTTAAAGAAAACTGTGTAACTCATAGTTTGCTGTTTTTGCATAACGGCTAACTCATTGAATTGAATGGAAATGTGGATATTTCTTCTCCTTATATGCTTTCTGCTTTGGAAACTGTTAAATGTATGGATGTTGTTGATTGTAATTCTTATTTATGTTGGTTGAAGAATTTCACTTACCGTGAGAAATGCAATTTACAATATTATAACTTCCAAATGGAGTTAATGTCTAACACCCTAAAACAAGAAAATTCAACGGAAGGTGAAACATTTAGGAGACTTAGAAAAATTTAACGATGTGTTTTCTGAACAACTTCCAGAGATGAAGTTTATAGACAGTTGAAAACTATCTTAAGATGTGTAATGTGAGGCCTAGTAAGTCCCCTTGGGGGCCTCTGTTGGAAATTAAGCCCACAGTTGTCTCCTTGGTGAATGACTAATTTCTATTTCATGATTCTGCATGTTTATTGATCATTGATCTAGGATCAGATGAAACCTGCAGGAATCACAAACTTAGACAGCCAATTTATTTGAAAAACGTCTACAACGGACTTTCGACTGATCTCCAGCAAAGGGTAACCAATCCTATCATAATTTCAAGTTCAGATGTTAAGTTCAATAACTTGAAGTCACTGAAGACTTGGCCATCTTCAATGACTTCCACGAAATTAGCATTCGAAACAAGTATGCAAAAATACATTACTTTCGCAACAGTCTGCAGAAATGAACTATGTTTTCACAGTGTCACCTTTTTCGCATTTCCCCGAAATGCGAAAATAGCACAGTTCAAAGTTTAAACTATTTTGTCACAGTTTAAGGTTCAACTATTTTTTAACACCTTCAGTTTTTCACAAAAAAGACGAAGAGAAAGAAAATTTTCGACGGTCATCTACTTCAAGACTTGAACTGTTTTAGGGCTCCTTCAATTTTTTCGCAAAATCCCAAAGAGAGAGAAAATGCCGAAGGTTGTCTATTTTTCAACGAGGAACGTTTTCAGCCACTTCCCAAATTTGTGAAGTAAGAGAAAATCACTTCCCTTATAAAGCGAAGTGAGAGAATTTGCAACGCCCTTGTCCACGTCAACATTTTCTATGGGTTGACAATGTACAATTGTCATAGAAGCCATATACTTCCAAGTACAACAGCTTATCTAATTAGGTCACAATCATTTATTGTAATTAATACATGGATGAAATCTATAAATAAATCATCCAAGCACAAATTGTTGGTTGCTCCGCCCATGAGATGCATTATTTGAGCCTCCTAATTATGTCGTCAATTTTGGTTGTAATTGCTATTTGTATTGTGCTTCAGTGTAATATAGCAGTAGCATGTCTTTATCTATGTAAAATGTAGATGAATGCTTGTTGTGATTGAATGCACTTTCATTGTTGTTTGATCGTGTTTATATACTCACTCTCATCAGAACATGGACGTCTACGACTCCTCAGTTTCTGATCAGATGATGGCTATCTTTGACGCCTGAGGAACTCGCGATATCATACCGCTCTTCCATTATTTCAAAACTATACTTCACATTGAATCTGATTTCAGTAGTACCACGCACAAACCATCTCTAATCTCTTCGATGGATTGTACTCTTGTTTTAGAGTATGAACTAGTTTTTAAGATTCTATTGGGCAATCAGAACGCATAAAGCTGTGATTATCTTTTAGCATAAGCTGTCTATTAGACTGTTTTTGCACCTAGCAGCCGATTAGAATGGGAGAGCTGTTCCATAGTATTTATGCTCTCTTCTCCATTCTCATTCTTCCTATCTCCCTTGCCCCATCAGATTGGTATCAGTGCGTAGCTCAAATAAGCCGAGAGATTAAGTTTGTTCTATTTTGTATATTGTTATCATGTCTCATATAGGTAGCTCTTCATCTTCATCACTCAATGAAACTAGAGTCATTGACAAATTCAATGGTCCTAACTTCTACATCTGGAAGTTAAAACTTAGAATGATGTTGATAGATAGAGATCTTTGGGATGTGGTAGAAGGTGCAGACCTGAAACTAGAGGAGGGTGACTGTTTACAGGTCCCCGGCTCCAGAGGATCTGTTAACACGTTTTCTTTACTTGCTTCTTCTTCAGGACCGTATCTGCCTGTTATCAGGCTTCATGACATTCGTTAGATGGTTTCTTGATTTTACGATGCCAACCCAGGTAGAAGGGACAAAGTTTCGTTGTAGTATATTTCTTTGTCATGCCTGTCAGAGGACTACTCAGGGGTGTCACTCTTGGACGCACTTACATTCTACATAAAGATGCAAGCCTAGAATGCTCTTTCACAGAACAGAGTGCAGCCCAAATGAACGTTCTATAGATTCTACTGCCACTTACTCTAAGAACGGATTAAAATCAGATTCTAAACTATACTAAACTGAGCTACATTTGCATAACTGATAAACAAGAAACAAGAACTAAACTACAGCATGTTAGAAGTCCAAGAATCAAGAAACTAACCAGCCTTTTGATTCTTGGATATCCCAAGAACATCAAGAACTAGAATGTTAGAGAATATGCAAGATTTATGCCACATTTCTAGCCTATTTAGTTTACTTGAATGCTGGCTCCTACATTAATCCACAAGAAAACAAGAAATCTAATCCACAACTAGAAAAGCAAGAAAACTAATCCACTCTAAATCCACAACCACACACAATATGAATGAAAGGGCATGATCATAGGGGCATCACTCAAGGAAACCATCATGATCAAGGAGCTCAATAGATGCATCTAACTCATGGAGGCTCTTCTCATTTTAGCATGGAGTTGATACAATACACAAAAAGCTCCTCTTCACAAAGAGGGAGTTTCTTAAATAAGCAAGAGAGCTCCTTAGGTGGCATCCTAGTGGAATTTCCACATTTCACAAATTACAAGTGGAATATTGCTCTCCACTAGAGGTCACCATCAAAAAATGGCTCACTCTACTTTCTTTAAGAGAGGTCTACTTGCATGTATTACATTTGCTTAGAAATACTAATTCCTACATGGTCATTCCATCTTCTGGGATTCACCATGAGGCTTACATAGTTCTTACTTGTTATTACTAACTAGCATTTCTCGACTCTCATACTCAGCTCTCAGTCTTCATTAGTCTAGCCTTCTCAGAGACCTCCTCGGTCTAAGGTGAGAGGTGCTCTTGAGTTGCTCTGTTCGAGTATCTTGGGGATTCGACAAAATCAGCCAACATCATCCCACCCCTAATGTGTTGTAGGACCTATGACGATGTCGCTCTGCTTTGCATTGGCATCTTCGATCGTCACTTGGAAAAGCGTAGATCCTCGTTCGCTTGCATAAAGCCAAGTGCTTATTGTCGCCAGTCTTTATCACAAAAATTGTTTTTCACAAATTGCCACAATTGGAGATTAGAATGTCTTATTTCTATAGGTGGTTGACATTCTCAAAATTGGAGAGCTCTCAGCAGCTTCATAACTTGCATGCTCAAATGCTTTCCTCGTGTCTCTTTCTTTCGTTGCATCTGCCATGGATGATTTCACTTCTAGTTTCTAGGTAGATTCTAACTTCTGGGAGGTTGTATCCTCCATATTGCTTCTAGGCATTTTCGCAATTCTTTTTTCAGTTGAAGTTCCAATCTTGTCGATGCTCTTTTCTGATAGGTAGCAC
The DNA here is from genome assembly GCA_029204225.1 of Diphasiastrum complanatum. Taxonomy (NCBI): domain Eukaryota; kingdom Viridiplantae; phylum Streptophyta; class Lycopodiopsida; order Lycopodiales; family Lycopodiaceae; genus Diphasiastrum; species Diphasiastrum complanatum. The sequence goes on along the minus strand of CM055104.1, from coordinate 56,298,480 downwards.
AAATCTTGGTTATCAGTCTCAAGGGGATGGACTCATCATCAAAAATTTGGTGGTAGAAACAGTTTTGGATGGACGGTTTGGTAACGGTAAGGAAACATGATGAAGGCTTGGTGGTAGGGTGAAGGAACTGATAGTTCTACAGTTGCAGCCTTGGACCCTTGTAATGTCGATCTTTGACCACCACTTGTTGGGTGAGGAGTTTGCTTTATTTCCAGGTTCACGGATGTCTTCATCTTTCATTTTCTGTAGCTCTTTCTTTTGATACATTACTTTTGGATCTCTTTAGGCTTCATAAGAGGGGATTCAACTATCATTACTCTAGAGAGTTCCTTTTGATCAAGGTTGATCTGACTCATCTGTTGCTTAAGTTTTGTCCTTTCCTCCTCAGCTTCTCAGATCTTTTTCTTTATTTGTTCTGGCTGCTTTGCTTGCTTTTGTAGGTCTTTTCCGGCTGAACAACCAATATAGGTGGTAGTTGGTCTCCGCAAGACACTTGCAATGATCTATCAGCTGCCTCGGTAAGACTATAAAAAACTAGAGATTTCTCAGAAGAACAGTGAAATGATGATAAACAAACAGATGGAAGGAAGGGTGGTGGTGGTGACATTGGTAGATGGTGTGGGCAATAGTCATGAGAATGTATGCAGATGTATGACAAGAGGCTAGTTGAAGAAGGAGACTGATTTTCCAATGTTTGTGTTGCCCTTTCTGAAGGATCTTCGTTGTGACTAAGTACTTCTTCTGATTGAGTCTCTTTGGATTACCCATCTGCCTTCTTTAGCCTTGTCTTTTTCATATTAGACTTGTGACCTTGGCTGTCGATCTTGCTGATGTTGTTGCTAGCAGCGCAACTGCTCCAGTGGATCCAAGCAAATCTACTCTCTCCCCCCCCCAAAATCGGTCGGTGGGGATGTTGTTGCTGGTAACTATTCATGCTCAAGATTGGATCGACGTGTGGAACACGTAGTTGAAACACGTTGAACATGTGACTGGTCAAAAGATTGAATAAATTTTAACTAGATTTGTTTCAGTCTTGCTGTAGTTGACTCAAAAAATAATATGGCAATGAGATGCAGGAATAAACTCTAATTTGACATGTACATCTCATATTTCTCAAAAATTCTAAACTGCTATACAAGGGAATCTGAAGATGGATAGATGAATGAAAATGTGTTCTGGAGATGCTCTATAGAAGACTCTCGTGCAGTAGCTATTTCTCATTGTGGTAAAATCAATCACACAAAATAGGTGAAGAGAAACAAGGAAATAAACAAACGTTACAGAGAGTGAGAACTGTATAGCACTTGTCGAACAAAACTTGCATTTATCAACATTGATAATGTACCTTGATAGTTGCAATATTTTAGTTGTTTTGTAGAGTAATGTGACTTTCTGACATGCCCTTGTCAAAACAAGACAGGATTGGTTACCCTAAATCTACCATCATTGATAGCAGATGTTGTAAGATATAGCTTGAGATGTAGGTATGGTTGAGGTACTATGTCCAGAGGACCTCTCTAAACAAGAGATTCAGAACCGAATCTCTATATGGATTTCCGAATCCTAGATTTATTGTGGATTGGCACATTGGAAATCTTATCAGCATGTGGAAAGGAAAATAGATTTGAGGTTGTAGAAGGGGAGAAAAACTGCCAATTCCCTGTGGAGGTTGCTCTTGGTTGGACATTGTAGCAGATGACGGAATATCGGTTTCACTTTCTTTCAACAAGGACTCATTTCATATTGTCTTTTTTCATTATGGAGCTGGTGTATTGTTGGTGATGTAGTAGAAGTTTGCAAGAAACTTATCGATTGAGCAGCAGGTTTAACTGTTGGTTGCTATGGTGCTCGTGTGGTGTTGTCATGAGGATCCTATTGTGATTCATAACTGATGTGACGGGTAGGTAGGATCTTAGTTGGTTGTTTTGGACAGTCTTTGAAACTGTGTTTTCTGATACATTCAGGACACTCAACATGGTACTTGGTCTTGACTGGACAATCAGCCATGAAGTGGCCAGTTTCACCACAGATGAAACATCTGGTGTGCAGTGGCCCTTGTATAATGGCGTAGCCATCTTGTATGGCTAGTGGTTTTGGACTTGCTGGTGGATATTCATGATAAGGCAAGGCATTTCTAGATTGTGATGGGTGTTCTTCATATGGTTGAACTGTATGTGCTTGAATAGGTCGATATGAAGGACAAGCATCAACAGGAGGCGTAGCCCGGCAGTGTGGGCACCATATTGTTTTTTGTCTATAAGGTACCTATGTAGGAATGACCAGACATACTGCTTTGGATAGACTTTAGGGTAGCTTGAAACTCATTGGTGAGTTTCTCCATCTGTAGTTGATGTTGCTTATTAAACAGCTCCAACTGGGATTTCCAAAGCTGATCTCGGGTATCTTAGATCGGCTTCGAATCACGGGGAGGATCACGTGGTGCTCGTCTTTCCTTGGATTCGTCAACATCTGATCCTTCGTCTTAATTCTTGATGGCATCAGACATAGCTAACTTTAGACTCGTGTATTCATCATTGGATTTAAGCTCGCATCCAATCCATCTTGGAAGGTCGACTAAAAACCAGATGATGAGCATCTATTCAGAGGGCTGTTCCTGTACTTGACTTTTGAGGCATTTGAAACGCTCGATATAGTCCCGTACACGTTCATCCTTTGCCATCTTGATGTTACTCAATTTGACAAAAGGACTCTCGATCAAGTGAAAGGGCTTAAAATGCTTGATAAAGGACTCTTTCAAGATTGACCAGTCTGTCTTATCTTCACGATCAAGGTTGAAAAACCTATCACGTGCTTTAGTGATCATGGTCATTGAAAACAGTTGGACCATAGCATCGGGAGATGTTTCGCCATACACATCACATGCATTCTCAAAGATTTGCAAAAATCTTTGAGGGTCCGAACTACCGTCAAACTTTGGTAGATCTAGCTTGGGTGTACATCTTTCAAAGTGAGCATGGTGGGTAGCAGAAACACCATTAAGGTTGGTTCTGGCCTGGGAGGGGTCAGCACCATAAGAATAGGCTCGTGCTCGTGAAGACTCAGCTCTATCAGGTTCTTGTCCCTTGAATGGGTTTGTGGATGGCTCATGTATTTGGGCCCGCATTCGGTAGAACATATGACGTCTAATTTGTTCAGCTACAGGGGACCTGATCTCATATGGATCATCTTCTGGGATGTCAGGATCTGTATTGTCGGCCATTGGGTACTGTTGTGTTGTTTTTGTGTTGGGTATGTGTTTTTGGTGTTTTTGGATTTCATCGAATTTTTGGTGTTTTTGGATTTTTTTAGGGTTTTTGGTGTTTTTGGATTTTTTAGGGTTTTTGGTGTTTTTGGATTTTTTAGGGTGTTGAAGGAAGTGAAGGTGGAGACTCAGTATAAAAAGGGCTTTCTATTGGTATGAGTTTTATTTTTTGAATTTTTTTTTCAGTCTCTAAGGCTTTGGGGAGATGGTGGTTCGGTCGAAATGCCAAACATAGGTGTCGTTTGAAAGTTATGGTCCGGTTGAGATGGGTGTTAATTGCTCTGATCGAGCATTGACCTGATTGTTTCAGTCGAGATCTCAGCAGACATTTTGGTCGAGATCTCAGGGAGCACTTCGGTCAAGATTTCAGTGAGCACTTCGGTCGAGATTTCAGTAGACACTTTGGTCGAGATCTCAGGGAGCACTTTGGTCGAGACTTCAGCGGACACTTCGGTCGAGATTATAGGGAGCACTTCGGTCAAGATCTCAGGGAGCACTTTGGTCAAGATTTCAGTGAGTACTTTGGCTCCGATTGAGATCTGAACGGGCACTTCGGTCGAGATTCCATCGAGCACTTCGGCTCCGGTTGAAATCCAGAAAAATGCTTTGGTCGAGATTCCAGAAAAATACTTCGGTTGAGATTTAAGATGGGCCTCCGGTTGAGAGTTTATTGAGGTCTCCGGTTGAGATTTTACTAAGGTCTCCTATTGAGATTTTAGCTGGGCCTCCAGTTGAGAGTTTATTGAGGTTTCCGGTTGAGATGTAACACAATAGTTAACACACAATCGTATAATTAGGGTGGTTTCACATGGAGTCTAGGGCCATTTCAAAATTTGCACTTACCCCCCGGTTTGAAAGCCCAGGTCCTTCCAAGTCATTCCATGTGAAAGCCCCTTTTCATTTGTGGGGCAAAGCATTTATTATTTAAACTCAAATTAGATAAGGTATTTATGGTTTTCATTGGAGGAGAGAGAGAAGGCCCACCACTTTCTCCCAATACTCCAAGAGGTCCAAGGTACTCCCCTGGTATCTTGACTTACCCCACCTTGGCACCTTTCAATGCCACCTGGGATGCCACCTAGGGGCAACTCTCACTCCTTGTGAAATGGGGGGAGGCCTCTTGAAGTGGCTCCACCAATCAAAGTAAAGGATTTGGGCCTTTTGGACTTACCCCCCACTCCATGTGAAACCACCCTTAGGATGATATTGTCAAAGAACGGCCATGTAATGATGCTATTCAAGAACATGGCAGACTGTAAGTGTCAGACTGCAGATGATGGCAGATCCAGATATGGATGATGTTGTTTATGGAGCGGATCATGGAAGAATGTTGAAACAGGGATGGAGTAGAGATGTGCATGTGTTCAATCGACAACTGGTGCCAAATGTTTACAAATCCCCTGCTCCAGAGGATCTGTTAACACATTTTCTTTACTTGCTTTTTTTTCAGATCCGTTTTCGCCTGTTATTAGGCTTCATGGCATTCGTTAGATGGTTTCTTGATTTCACGATGCCAACCCATGTGAAGAATTGCCAAAAATTGGCAAATCTAGCTTGATCAAAAACCATGTAGAATAGTGTAAATTGTGTACACAAGTGGGTCCCACACATGTGAGGCCATGATACCACATGGGAAACCCATCCTAATGTAGGTTAGGTCAATTCAAGAGAGTTGGTCATGTCTATTTGGTGGCCATCCCTACTTTATAGGACCTACACCTAAGTTTAAGGTGAAAATTTGACCAACTAGCTACCTACCAAGCATAACTCTAGGAAATAGACTAGGGTTTCATTTTAGGTCAAGGAGAGTGAGTTAACTTCCTTATTACATGCTGGAAATCCACCTAACTTCAAGAAGGAAGTCGAATTTGCTATGTATTCCCTCTCTCCATAGTGAGAAGATAGAAAATTTTTGGAGCTTATTGGCAATCTCAAGCTAGTTCACTATGTACATTGAGTTTTTGTGATCCAAATGAAACCAAATCAATTTCTACTTGTTTCTCAGGTTGAAGGCCGTACTACAGTCTGTAGTACACACGTGTGGGCTCGGATTTCAATGTTTATCAATGCTTTTGATTGTTAATGCTTATTGTTTGTCAGATTGCCAATCTAGATCAACTTTTTTGTGTCTAGTTTTTTGATAGATTGTTAAGCAAGCATCCAATCACTCTTGTGGATCTTTTGTAGATCCATTTATGGTCCTAAAGTACAGTACTTTCACATGGTATCAGAGCCAAGTACTTACACATGGTATCAGAGCCAAGTACAAGAGCATAAGCCATTGATCTAATGCAAATCCATTTTTAGCAAGTTTTGGTGCTAAAAGCTAGTATTGAGAGGGCAAGCTAGAATCTTGATTTTGGTGAGGAGATTTGATCCCAAACTTGGTAGGGGTCCAAATCCGTACTGTCCACATGTGTGGGCACCTCTGAACCTGCATTAAATGCATGGTGTTCATTTGATCCAAAAAAAATTCAATTTGTGAGCTGTTGGTGTAATTTTTGGTGGAGATCCTAGGATAATCTACCAAGATCATTTGCCATTGATTAGATTTGAATTTGTTTCATGGAATCTAATTAATCTAGGCTGAGTTCAAGTCCTATTAAGGTTAAAAACAGGTCTTGAAAGTACACCAAGAAGGAAGAAAGAGATTAAGTCATTTTTTTGTCCAAAAATAATCAAAATTAGCAAGATTTGATTGTAAGTAGATTTCACATCACCTTATCTTCATTCCAACTTTGTGAGGGAGTGCTAGAACTGAGATTATAAGTCCATTTGTTGGATTAGAAATCTAATTTGAGTGAAAAACTACAAGAGAGAGACCTTAGTGAGTTTCTAGAGACAATCAAATCCATTTCTTGGCAAGATTTGTTTGAAAGTAGTTTTCACTTCATCTTATCTTCATTCCAGCTTTGTGAGGGAGTGATAGAACTGTGATTATAAGTCCATTTGTTGGATTAGAAATCAAATTTGAGTGAAACACTGCAAGTGTGAGACTTTTGTGAGTTTCAAGTCAATCAAATCTATTTCTTGTTTGTAGAAGTCACTAGTAAGATGGGATCTGCTAGTGCATACCTTCTAGAAGCTAGTGAGAGATTGAATTCTACAAATTATGCTATTTGGAAGGTTAGGATGGAGTCACTCTTGGTGCTCCAAGACCTTCACGAGTTCTTGATTGAAGAAGAAGATGAACCTCTAGGTGCACAGGAGTTAGCTAGATACAAGAAGAGATCTAGGCTTGCACTTCATTGTGTGAAGATGAATGTGAGCAATGATTTGTTGAGAGAAGTATCAGCATGTACTAGTGCTAAAGAGGCTTGAGAGTCTTTAAAATCAATCTATGAATCTAGTACCACTTCAAGAGTACTCATGCTTAGAAATCAGATTTTGCAAAGCATGAAGAGAAGTGAGGAGAGTGCACAAGATTATGTACTTAGAATCAAGTCTCTAAATAGGGAGTTGGCTACCATTGGAGAGAAGATTCATGATGGAGAGCTTGTACAAATTGTCCTTAATGGTCTAGGAGATGACTTTGCAAATTTGGTCCAAAGTTTTGCCATCCAAGACACTTTGCCAACTATAGAAAAACTTCACAGTGTATTAGTGGCTGAAGAGTGTAGGATGCTCCATGCAAAATCTAGGATGAGTTCCTTGTCTTTGCAGGATGGTGATGAGAAAGCCAATTTCTCATTCAAGGGCAAAAAGAAGACCAATGGAAAGCATCAAAAGGAGGCCAAAGAAGAGGATGATGCATCTCAAAGGACAAGTCAAAGCAAAAATGCTTCTTTTGTGGAAAGAAGGGGCATTATGCATCTGAATGCTACAAGAGGCTAAGAGCACAAGTGGAGGAGGACAAACAAGGAAACCTTGCAAAGGAGGAGGAGGATGAAGTAGATGTATTCTTGATGGCATCTACATCCTCACCAACAAGCAATAGCAATTCAAGAGACAATTGGTGGATCGACAGTGGGGCTAGCTCCCACATGTCTTGTGAAAAGGATTTTTTCTCAACCTTACACTCTTTCAATGATGCTAAAAAGTTTGTCTTTACTGCAAATGATGAAGAGTGTAGGATAGATGGTGTTGGCACCATCTCTTTGTATCTAGAATCCTCAAAATGCATGGATCTAGAAAATGTCCTTTATGTACCATCAATCACCAAGAATATGCTTAGTGTTGGTCTACTTTTAGAAAGTGGTTTGGATGTCCACTTTAAGCATGGTGTTTGCTTCATCTTGAAGAATGATGTTTGCATTGCAAAGGGATTTAAACATGGAAGATTGTTTAAGTTGGAAGCTAGTGTTGCTTTTGAAAGAATGAGCTTGGCAAGGGAGGAGATCACTCAAGAGGAGATCTTGGCAAAGTGTGATCTTGCTTGCATTGAGGAGGAGCATCAAAAGGAGGAAGATCTTGAGGATCAGCCTCAAAGCATGAGAGTTCCAAGGGAGTCCTCAATGACAATGTTCGAGTCATCAAATTGCATGCAAATTGTCCATTCAAGTGTGCATCTTGCAAGGGTGGTGAGCATTGGAGAGTCTACTATCTTTGAATACTTTTGGGAAAGTATTAGTAGACATGAGGTGACTTGTTTCTTACCTTTAAGATTCATGGTGTTTATTACTTTGTATGACAAGACAATAAAATGGGATGCTTTGAAATCCACATTTGTTGTTGATAAAGCAATTTCATTGGATAACTATTTTTGTAATAGTTTGAATAGTGTCATAAAAGATGAAACATCATTTGTATTGGAAATCTTTGGGTCCACATGCTTTGAGCATGATCATTCCATTGTAAGGACCAAAGATTATCCTATTTCAATGATAGGAATAATGGTAGTGTTTTGCTCTTCAAGTAGAGATTGTAGAATCTACTTGTTTTCAGCCAAAGAATTTGTCAATGGTGGAAATGTGATCTTTCAAGAGTGAAAGATTTGTAAACTTGAAGAAGCACCTTTGGATCAACACCTTATTCAATTCATTGATGTTTTGGAGTCCAAGTCAAGTCGAGGATCAAGCTCAAGACCCGAGAACTCCAAGAAGAACCTCGAGTATCAAGATGGAGCCATCTAGGCTCAATCATATGGATCAAGCAAGACAAGTTGTCTTTGGCAACATTATTTATGCACTTAATATTTTAATTGATGTATCTTCAAGTGCACAAAATGCCTTGGAATCCATGGCTTGGCATGATGTTTAGTTTTGAAGTGTGCTACATGTATATAGACTCATTTATGGAACATCTTGTAAGGGATCCTCTAAGAGGTGGTGAAAGATCCTTCATGGACATCATTCTCTATTGGGAGTGTGAAGAATTGCCAAAAATTGGCAAATCTAGCTTGATCAAAAACCATGTAGAATAGTGTAAATTGTGTACACAAGTGGGTCCCACACATGTGAGGCCATGATGCCACATGGGAAACCCATCCTAATGTAGGTTAGGTCAAGTCAAGAGAGTTGGTCATGTCTAAGCAAGCATCCAATCACTCTTGTGGATCTTTTGTAGATCCATTTATGGTCCTAAAGTACAGTACTTTCACAACCAGGCAGAAGGGACAGAGTTTCGTTGTAGTATATTTCTTTGTCCTACCTGTCAGAGGACTACTCAGGGGTGTCACTCTTGAACGCACTTACATTCTACATAAAGATGCAAGCCAAGAACGCTCTTTCACAGAATAGAGTATAGCCCAAATGAACGTTCTATAGATTCTACTGCTATTTACTCTAAAAACGGATTGAAACCAGATTCTACACTACACTGAACTGAGCTACATTTGCATAACTGATAAACAAGAAACAAGAACTAAACTACAGCATGTTAGAAGTCCAAGAATCAAGAAACTAACCAGCCTTTTGATTCTTGGACATCCCAAGAACATCAAGAACTAGAATGTTAGAGAATATGCAAGATTTATGCCACATTTCTAGCCTATTTAGTTTACTTGAATGCTGGCTCCTACATTAATCCACAAGAAAACAAGAAATCTAATCCACAACTAGGAAAGCAAGAAAACTAATCCACTCTAAATTCACAACCACACACAATATGAAAGGAAGGGCATGATCATAGGGGCATCACTCAAGAAAACCATCATGATCAAGGAGCTTAGTGTGGCATCAAACTCATGGAAAATCTTCTTATTAAGCATGGAGTAGATATAATGCAAAAAGCTCCTCTTCACAAAGAGGGAGTCTCTTAAATAAGCAAGAGAGCTCCTTAGGTGGCATCCTAGTGGAATTTCCACATTTCACAAATTACAAGTGGAATATTGCTCTCCACTAGAGGTCACCATCAAAAGGTGGCTCACTCTATTTTCTTTAAGAGGGGTCTACTTGCATTTATTACATTTGCTTAGAAATACTAGCTCCTACATGGTCATTCCATCTTCCGGGATTCACCATGAGGCTTACACAGTTCTTACTTGTTTACTAACTAGCATTTCTTGGCTCTCATACTTGGCTCTCAGTCTTCATTAGTCTCGTCTTCTCAGAGACCTCCTCGGTCTAAGGTGAGAGGTGCTCTTGAGTTGCTCTGTTCGAGTATCTTGGGGATTCGACAAAATCAGCCAACACTGACCAAGCAAAGGCCTAGAGGATCATAGATCATAAGGCCTTAGCATGTATCACACTCAATCTAGCCGACTCTCAAATATCTCACGTTACCACGTGCAAAACCTCTAAGAAAGCACTGGACTTGTTATCAAGTCTCTATGAGACTCACAATGTAACCACGAGATTACATCTTAGACGGAAGTTCTTTACTCTTAGCATGTCTGATTCTACTGCCATCACTTCTCACATCAATAGCTTCAAGTCCCTGTTAGATCAGTTGTCAACTATAGGATGTTCTATTCAAGATGATGATGTCGTTGTGACCTTGATTTCTTCTCTTCCAAAGTCGTATGAGCACTTTGTGGTGATGATCTTCACACAACCTGACCTCACTCATCAAAAGGTGATCAGTCATCTTCTTCAAGGAGAAATGCGGAGAAAGACTAGCAGCTTGTCCATCAAAGACAGATCCATGGCTCTATACACCAAGAAAAGGGACTATTTCAAGGGCACGAATCAAGTGCAGCAGCAATAGCAGAAGCCTCACACTCAATGTGAGCATGGTGGATCACGCAAGAAGCTTTTCTACAGATATTGCAAAAGAGCTAATCACTCATCAAGGAGTGTCGCATCAGGATCTACAACAAGACAAAGAAACAGCAACAACAGCTATAGCTAGACTCCTCCAACGCGGCCAAATTCAAGGAGCAAGACACACACTTAGTAATGGCTTACAACATCAGCGAAGACTGTGATAGCTGGTACCTAGACAGTGACGCTACCCAACACATGACCTCTCGCAAGGAATGGTTTACGGAGTACATAGCTTACAACAGAGACCAATTTATCTACCTCAGAGATTCTAGCACCATACGCGTGGAAGACAAAGGAGCAGTGAAGATCAGCTTCAACAACGATCTGTCCATTTGTGTTCCTAATGTCCTTCATGTTCCTCAGTTGTCAAAGAACCTGTTATCATTCTCTAAGATAACTGATGAGGGCTACACTATTACTTTCTCATCTGAACAGTGTACAATACTCGAGGAAGATACTACTCTGACTACATGCATTAGAGTCGGAAATCTTTATGCACTCTCTAATGCAGTTGCATTAGCTAGTATCTCTAATGAAAATGTAAATGATAGTGTTGTTCTATGGCCGATTTGGACACGTGAATACAAGTCACTTTCTTATATGCGTTGTATTAATTTAGTTGATGGACTGAATTTTCCTTCTTCATTAGATAGGAAATCTTTCTTTTGTGAATCATGCATCTATGGGAAGCACTCTAGAAGCAAGTTTCCAAAATCACATTCCATCAAAACAAATCATGTATTAGATCTTGTACATAGCAATCTCTGTGGTCCAATGCCAACTCCATCCTTAGAAGATGCAGTCTATTTTATCACTTTCATAGATGATTATTGTAGATGGTCTACAGTCATGTTCATTAAGCACAAATCTGAAGCCTTTGAATGCTTCAAGAGATTCAAGGCCATGGCCGAGATGCAAACATCTAGAAAAGTGAAGGCACTTCGAATTGATGGTGGCGACGAATACATCTCCAACGAGATGTACGACTACCTAGCTGAACATGGCATCAAAAGACAGTTCACTACTTCCTATTCACCTCAAAAGAACGGACTGCAGAAAGGAAGAATCAAACTCTTCTCAACTCAGCCAGATCCATGCTACATCAAGCTCGCCTACCTGCGAAGTTCTGGGCAAAAGCTACTACCACATCCTATTACGTGCAAAACAGATCCAGCACCAAAGCCGTCAACAACAAGACTCCTTATGAAGTTTGGCATGGACACAAGCCTAGTGTCAGCCATTTAAAAATTTTGGTTGTATATGTTTTGTTCACATTCCTAAACAACTTAGGAAGAAGTTGGATCATAGGACAAATAAATGTATTTTCATTGGCTATCCTGATGAACATTGGAGAAGCATTCGTTCATTCTAACATAATATTGAATGCAATAAAAATGTATGATCAATTCGTAAGTAGCATGAATAAATTAGATGAATAGCGAGTGCACGGCAATAACGGATGTGATCACGTACTAGAAACTAGCTCTGAAATCTAATTGACTCTATTTGATGCAATTCTACTAACTAGCAATAATCTTAACCAACTTAGCCAACTAAGTAAATGAAAAATTACTGTGGAGACTTTTGATTTCACATTATCCGAGTTATGTCATATATTGTAACAATTTTCAATTTCCATATACGTAAAATTTGCTACAGTGCCTAAATACATGTGAAGGCCTATTTCGCACTTTGTAAATTCATATTTTAAGTAGAAGTTGCGACGTTCTAAAGAGACGCAATAGAAGTCCAGAACCTACATTTAACGGTTCGTGAACGACATTGAGGCCGATGATCGTTCCTACAAGGTCGACACTTCGTGCCATTGTACTGACGCATTTCTACGCAGAGATGAGTATCAATAGAGAGAAGAGCGAGTTCCTATAGCTTGAGCATTCTTTTCTTTCTGCTATCTTTCACATAATTACTTCTTATCATATGTGCGAACACACTCTGTATGATTTGTCGATGATTGTGATACTGTTCTATTTGCGTCACACACATTTCTTATATTATACTGAATTTCAGCTACTCAAACATGGATTTTCAAGCGACCTATGTGTTCAAATAACGGGATTGTTTGAGGCTCTATTTTGCTTGCTTTCTACGATAAAGACTAATTCTCTGGGTCTGATTAAGAAGAATCTTTAGCTAATGTGATTATGCTTACTGAATCTAATTGCGAGTTGTTGTCAGTTCTGACTGTTTCCTTGATGCCTGAAGAGTCTAAAAGATAAAGTAATCCTTACATTTACAGACCTTGACCAAAACATTTCATAATTGGTGTTCTTGGATGCCAATTTACCCAAATATCTTTGGATAACCAGTTATGTCGCTGTAGTATTCGTTGTGAATTTTATACATACCAGTCCGTTTACCATTATACATACATTTACCATGCAAAAGATGAGATTATTCTCTCTCTTGGGGAACGATCAAACCTTTTATACTACATAATTCATCATTTTTGTGAAAATCTATAACAACTAGGCCACCATATAATTTGGCGCCGTTGTCGGAGAGATGAATTTCACCTTTTGCAGTGTGTTACATCTACGAATCTTTCTCATGTAATGCATGCCAAGAACGTACTCTCAAGCAACTATTGAACAGAAGCGTTTAGAGTGTGCACAACGTTTAGAGGCATATAGGAAGTCTAGAATGTTAATGTTGCTCTAACTGGTGAATTTTGCAGAATTTGCAAAATTCACCAGTTAGAGCAACATTAACACCTGAAGCGTTTAATGATCTTCTACACGCTACTACAGCATTTGTAAATTCATTTGAGGAAAGATCCATTGAAACACCAAGTTCTACATATTCACCTGAATCAGATTTGTTTGATTCTACTTCCGAACCAAGTTTAGAATCTTTGTCTGAGCACAGTTTAGATTCAGATCCTCCAAGTTCATCTAGTTCACCACCATCTATTAATATGGCTAATCCAGTGCCACCCACATCTACAATAATCAGATACGATTTCTTTAAGGGATCATCTTCTGAAGATGCGGATAGTTATTTGTCGCAATTTGAATCCATTACCATAGCAAAGAAAGAGCATACGGATGAGGATAAAGTTAGAATTTTGCCAGGTCTTTTGTGAAAGCAGGCTAGGATTTGGTACAGTCAATTAGTACCGAAAATAGTTAATACTTGGAATGCTTTGAATGCAGCATTCCTTAAACAGTTTAGAAAGATAGAATATTCCACTAGATTGTTGGCTCGGCTTAACTCTGTTGAGAAAAAGCCAAAGGAATCACTTAGGAAATATACTCGTAGGGTTAAGAATTTAATAGGAAAGTTAGGAGCCCAGTATCCAGTTCCTATGCAAAATGAATGGTTCTTGGGTGGTTTGCCTAAGAAAATGGATCAATATTGTCGACAGGTTTGATGACTTCTTTGGAAGATGTCATTGCCTCTGCTGAGAATTACGAAACTTCTCGAATTTCTCGCAGATGGAGAAATGAAAGAAAAAGTAGTAAAAAACACAAATTTAAACGAACAAAAGAATCTGAAACATCTACTGAGCCTGAATCAGAATCTGATTCAGTGGATGGCAAAGAATCCTTTGAGTATTCATCTTATTCTTCTTCATTAGAAGAAGAATCTTCTTATAGGAAATCCAAAAATAGGAATTCAAATAGAAAGAAAAGAATGGAGAAATCCAAAAAGATGGATCCATTAAGGAAAAGTGTTGAGTTGTTAACAAGAAAAATGAATGACTTGAAAGTCCAGATATCTGATGTTAAAGCCAAGCAAAAGAAAGTGAAGCCTAATGCCAATGTTTGGTGTACCGCTTGTGGGAAGGAAGGTCATTCTAAGACCAAATGTCCCAGTTTACAGACTAATTATTTAGAAGAGGCACTATTCCTCTGTCCGAATAATAATCATGAGGAGATAGCTTATACTGCAACTCCTGCTAACCAAAAAACTATGATACCGAAACAATGTCCTGGTCAACAGTACACTATTTTGCGAAGGGGCGGAATACGAGATTCTACTCCGTCGACCAGAGTAAGGGGTTTGTGCTACAATTTTGGAGCCTCATTGTCACTATTCGCCTCATTGTCCTCATTGTGCTAACTATAAAGGCGAAGGGCATGTCACAGCTGAATGTCCTCAGCCGCAACAGCCACGGTCTAAACCAAGGTTTGTAAACTCACCTAGGGAAGACGACCTTCGGCCATCTAAGACTAACACTAACATGATAGTTCAGAGGATAGAAGTAGATGCTGAATTATTAGATCAAGATCATCAATGGCCAGATTTAGAGGAAAAGATAAATAAAGTAACGACAAGAAGTAGTAAAGATTCTTTAACACTTAAAGGTAAGAAGAAAACTAAGGCAGAAAACTGCGAAAAAAGACGACAGAAAAAGTGAAGTTTGCAGAACAGTTAGTAAAAATTCCTAGTAATAAAGAATTAAGTCTTGATAAGTCTAATGGAAATATTATGATATTGATATTAGTTCAGAAGCTAAGAAGCTTTTGAACGAAGAAACTAGACAAGTTAAGAAAGTGACATTTTCAGATCCAGTTATAAGTAGCGAGATACCTAGAGATTTGTCACCACTTAGAAACTGTTCTTATAATATTGTAGAAGACCTTGTTTCTAGAATGCCTAATATAACCTTTAAATAGTTATTAGATGATAACCAATATTATAAGAAAGAAATTAAGCAATTCTTGCAAAATAAAAAGAGAAGAAAAGCAAAGTTACCAGTAATCAACTTAGGATTAGTTAATTACAGTGATGAAGGCCAACTAGAGATTCAAATAGTAATTAATGGCTGCATCTTAGATAATGTACCCATAGATTACGGATCTAGTGTAAATATAATGACTGAAGAAACGACATGTGAATTAGGCATTCATCATAGAATAGCTCCCACTTTAAGACATTTAAGGTTAGCCGATGCAACTAGAAGATCACCAATAGGAGAACTATCTCATGTCACAGTGTATATTGGAGACCATAAGTTTCTTATGGATTTTATAATACTAAAACTATGAGACAATCGTCATATAAAGTGTTATTAGGACGACCATGGCTCTATCAGGCCAATGTTATAACCCACTGAAAGAAAAATGAGATTACCTTCAGAGACCAGATAGAGACACCGACAGGAAAAAGTCATAAAAGGATCTCCATATCATGCAAAAAAGATAAGTACGAAGGCGAGGCACCTACATCTTCCTTGAGCTATACTTCAGAGGAAGAAGGGCTTCAATCAATAGGGACTGAGGAAGGGGAGAGGTTAGTCACATTAAGTATACCTGCATACAGTAATAGAGTAGAATATGTAGATAGAGGAGATTGTGGAGTTCCAGAGATTAGTGCGATCACGGGAGATCAAACTATAGATAGAATACTAATAGACTCAGGATCCAGTATCAATCTAGTAACGAAAACAATGGTTAAAGAATTAGGATTAGAGAACCAGATACAACCTATCACTTATCACGAAATCCATTTAGCGGACACGACTAAATGTATACCAGTAGGTAAGCTAAGAGGTATTAACGTAATTATAGAGACAGAGACATTTGTTATGAATTTCCTTGTCATAGACCCAATAGATACACCACCTTATTCAATATTATTTGGAAGACCATGGTTATATCAAGGAGATGCTATTATAAATTGGTCTACCAAACATATATTTTTTCCAGGCATTCTCACAGCCAGTCCAATAGGGGGCCACCTTTTGAGATGGGGTGAGGAGTTAGCTAGACCTGTTGAATCATGGATCAATTTCATAGAATGCTATGAGATTGATGCGGAAGAAGAAATACCGATAACATCCGAGTCAAGAGAAGTTCTGGGTGGAACTAGAGCAAGTCTGACCGAGGGGATGGTAGATAAAATAGATTATGTAGAATTGGGAATTAATAAAGGAAAGTCTTTGAATCTATATAAACACCAATCGAACCAAGAACGTGAAGAGTATATATTGCCTCTTCAAAAATACCAAAACGTGTTTGCTTGGTTGATGGATGATTTAATAGGAATACCAGTTAAATGGGACGAACATAGAATAGATCTCATTCAAGGAACAATACATGTTAGACAGCATCAATATAGATTGAATCCAAAGTACTCCTTATTAGTAAAAGACGAATTAGATAGATGTCTTAGAGCGGGTATCATATATTTTGTTCTAAGCAGTGAGTGGGTATCACCAATAGTTATAGTACATAAGAAGAAGACGGGCAAGATTAGAGTTTGTCAGGATTTTAGGAAACTAAATGCTGCTACAACAAAGGATTATCATCCTCTACCATATACATATACCATTCTTGACCAAGTAGCTGGTCATGAACGTTATAGTTTTTTAGATGGATTCTCAGGTTATAACCAAGTTTTTATAAAAGAGGAAGATAGATCCAAAACAACTTTCACCACTGATTGGGGGACGTATGCATATACGCGAATGCCCTTTGGTCTTTGTAATACACCTGCCACATTCCAACGTATGATGACGAATATTTTTCAAAAAAATTTAAGAAAGTTTTTAGAAATTTTTATGGATGACTTTTGTGTCTATTCATCAACTAAAACCATTTAGATGCATTAGAGAAACCATTGAGAAGATGTCAAGAGACATCTCTTAAACTGCATCCAGCTAAGTGTTACTTTGGGATGAGGGAAGGAATCCTTTTAGGACATAAAATTTCGAAGGATGGTATACAAGTTGACATCGAAAAATAAAAATGATTTAAGAATTATTAGAACCAACCAATTTTAGAGAGCTTAGAGTTTTTCTAGGTCATGTAGGTCACTATCGGAGGATAATTAAAGATTATGTTATAATAGTAACTCCTTTAACAAGTTTATTAAAAAAATCTGTTGAGTACCATTGGACACAAGACCATCAGATAGCTTTTGATCAATTGAAACAGTCATTAGCAGAAGCCATTGGGGTTAGACCTCCAAATTGGGCTAAAAAGTTCCATGTATATGTAGACACATCATCGTTTGCGATAGGTGTGGTTCTTAGTCAGAAAGATGACCAAAATATAGACTATCCAATTTACTATGCGGGAAGGCAACTTGCTGCAACAGAAAAGAATTATTCCGCTACAAAGCGAGAAGCATTAGGGATGATTTAATCAGTTTAGAAATTTAGACATTACCTTTTAGGATACCCTTTTGTTTTTCATGTAGATCACTACGCATTAAAACATTTAGTGAATAAACCTGATCTTTCGGGTAGAATAGCTAGATGGGTATTACTATTAGATGAGTTTAATTATGAGGTAGAATTAAGAAGAGGCAAGGATCATCGAAATGCTGATTACATATCCCGCCTCCAAACAAAAAACCAATTAGAACCTATTTTTGGTGAATTTCCAGATGAACATATAATGAGTATTCAATCAGAAACATCAATTTATAGGGACGTTATTAATTTTTTACAGGACCAAATATATCCTGAACATTTTAATAAACAACAAAAAATTGTTTTTCTTTCTAAGGTAGGACCTTACACGATTGTAAATAGTATATTGTATAAATTAGGAGCTAATGATAGTCTCCGCCGATGTTTAGAACCAACCGAGACGACCGCTGTAATAAGTGCATTACATGAGGAAGATTCGAGAGGTCATTATGCTCTTTAAAGTACCGCAAAAAAAATTTTTAATGCTAAATATTGGTGGCCTACCGTCTATAGAGATGTTAAAATTTTCATCAAAAAATGTGATGCATGCCAAAGGATGGGGAAACCCAGCTTTGCAACACATTGGCCACTTACTCCAATTATCCCCTTAGCACCTTTTGAGAAGTGGGAGATAGATTTTGTAGGACCTATCAAACCGACCACGCGTAAAACTCGTCGTCGTTACATACTCGTTGCCACGAAAGAAAAAGGGAGACAAAGATTTACCTATCAAGATGTTTAATTTTTGTCATAACTAGGAGCTTCATTTTTTGCAAATCAACTCTTGGTTTAGCTTTTATGATATCCTCTATAAAGCATTACTTTTTCATGGTGTTACACAAAAGAGACTTTTATTGAGTTGCTTGGCTACCAAAATATTGCATTCAATCATATTACACTTCAATTATGACAACTACATATGCTCAGGATTATGTAGGGCCTAATGTATGGTCATCTTCCTAAGATATGTCATTTGGTACATTATGTGAATGTTTTCATTCTCTTTCTATTTTTGGTTTTATTTTATGGAGGGCAGTTAAATACAATAAATAAAGAGCTGGGTCATCCCAAAGTGTATGTCGGCATTTTAGTACATGTGATGCTTAAAATCATTGATAAATTTATAAGTGTTATTTAGCAAGTAGTCTATCCAGGTTGACAACGTGGAAGTATCAAACTTCATTCATAAGGTAAACGCTTCGACCCTTCATGTACGCTATTTGAGTTTGATTTTCCCTTGATTAGCTCACTGAGAGAGTTGCATGCATCAACATCCAGCAACTATAACGCATGTCATCAACTCCAAACTGACATGTGTGACGAAGCAAATGAGAATAAATGCCCACATTACGATCACAAACTAGCCTTGATGCTTGTTATGGAGCTTTTGCTAAGGGCCTGATTATCCCAAGAGCTATTTCGTCACAATGGTTTCTGATCTGATTCTAGTTAATGATGGCTTGCTCTTGTGCTCCGCTGCCTCTCCATGACTTCCTTGTCAAAGAATCTAGGTTATGCAATCTGAAGCAGGCCTCCAATCCTCCATGGCTGGCTTTAACAATTGTTGTTTATGATTTTTGGCACAACCATGAAGTACTTAACACAGCATCCCATCAGATTTTGAAACTCAAGGCACTTTGCAATGCAAAGCCAACACTAAAAGTTAGCAACTAGTCATACATCTGTAAATCCGGGGAGCAGTTCAAGAAATGATTGCCTTGTACTGTTGCATCACTTTGTAACTTTTCAGTAAATGTTCTGATTTTTGGAACAAATATAGGGCACTCAAATCAGCCTCCACAATGCTTCCATTTGCTAGGCTACAGTAGCAACACAACAAGAATTTCGGGATTTTCTTCACACAGCACCGTTGTCCTCATAAAAAAGTGTAGGCAACGACTAACTGGTTCTGTTGCGCTCCTCTTTATGCTACATCTTCTTCTCACGAATTTCCAATGCAATGCACATGCAGACTCGAGTTTTATAAACAGAATTACCCATGAAACAATAATGCTTTAAATGACCTATTATTTTTACATGCAATTACTTTTATGAGTCTTAATTGATTCTTGCATGTAAAACATAAATCATTGCTTGAAACTTACTAGCATTAACTACTACTTCACCTACAGACTGATCGACTCTTACACTTAAATTACACCAATAGAAGCCTAACCCGTACACTCAAATCAGAACAATAGTTACATGCACAAATGTATAAGGCAATCACTTACATGTTCAAAAGCACTTTTATTCTTTGACCTTTAACTTTATTCCAAACTCGACCACAGTCAACATATAGTATTGTCTTTGCAAGGCAAGGCCAAAAAGGGCTGATGCCGATGTTGATTTTGTGAAGAAGATCCTCTTTATTGTTTCCAATTTTATAGGATCTTATTGCTTGTATTTCATGTTGTTGAAATGCCTCTTGTGGTGAATGCATAATACAACATGCATCTTTTTCTTTCAGTCATTTATTTAAGAAAACCAAGATGCATTTCATGCTAAGCTGACTACGCGTATACATGTAATTGGCCCACAGTTTACCCATTCGTAAAACTAGTGTTTGAATTTTTTAAAAAGCTTTACAATGACCTTGAATAATTAAAACGAGAAAATTTTTCAGTCAACCTTATGCTCTAAAGGAATGTAATGAACTATAAAAGGTTGTGAGATTTGCCAACTTTCAATGGAACTTACGTGCACAATAAAAAATCTTGGCCCTTATTCCAGCCCTAGCAACTGCCCCCCCCCCCCAACCTCGCAACCCGAAAAAATATATAATATGCTAGTTTGTTTGGTCTCAAGACACATTCAATTATCTGAAAAATGAAAAAACAATAATTGTAATTCAAATGAGTAAAAAGCAATTATAATGCTCAAATACAACCTCAAACTACCACTTACCTTTTAACAAATCGTCACAATAGATAAATGATGTTGGGACAAAGCATTCAAAATATTGCATGAACCAATAGATTTCATACATTGAGTTGTTGCTGATAGTTCATGTAGACCAACCTGATCTGGCTAGGTCCCGACAGTCCTACTTCCTTCCTTACTACAAAGTTCAAACTTCGAAATCTAACAAACTATTTGCACTAGTACAACTAAAGTACACACTCAAGAATCAAAAAATCACATCACGTTATTGTTCACTGCAGCATTTGATGATACCTGCGATTAAAGCAGCAAGATACAGATACGAGAGTCATAGCTAGAAACGAGATCAGCTGACGTGTTGGAGGCAGCTACAGCATCCTCGGATTCAGAAAATGTGGGTCTTATGATGAGGATGGATCATGGGCTTATAGTATAAATAATGGTATAGCCATCATTAATATCTGGTGCGTATATATTTCCGCCAATAGGCACGCGGCAGAGGTAAGTAAGTTGTCCACCCTCCCTCCAAAATTGCAGTTGAAGATAGGCTTTACTGTCTTGAAGTTTATATGATCCGCACGGTGAATTGAACCAAATGGCTGCATTGTTAAGCAGGCCGGGTTGGAATCGGCCACCCCCTTGGCTGCTGATGGGTTGTGCACCATAAACACGCAACCGGGCTCCATAGAAGCCCAATAGTCATTCTGGCTAATCGTATATTGTCCTTGAAAAAGCATTTGACCCTCATTCAAAAACCTGTCCCCACTATGAAAGATAGGAAATCTCTGTGAGTATGCTGGAACTGTGAGGAATGCCAATGCTAGTGTTACAATCAACTCAACTATTTCCTTCTCCATCTTACAAAAGAGAGAGAGAGAGAGAGAGAGAGAGAGAGAGAGAGAGAGAGAGAGATAAGTGATGATTTAAAGCAAAAGACTTGCTCCACTATTTATAATAAGAGGAGTAGCCCATGCAAGCTTTTTTTTGTTTTTGGAAAGGGGGGGGGGGTGGGGTGTGTGTCACCCTCCGAGGCCGGCCTTCCACCTCGGGCACAGAACGGCCCAGGAGATGACCTTCAATGTAAAAAATTTTGGAATAAAGAAAAAAGAAAAGAAGGAGCGTAGAAATTATGTTCCATGAGGCACCTCCTTTTAAAAATAGATGGGCTTGAGGAACCTTACAATTGCAAACTTCTCACATATTTAGTAAGTCAACCATACAATTAAGTAAGATTTGTCACATCAAATTTGTTCTTGGCACATTTGTAGTAAACGAATCTTACAGCTTTCTAAGGTTCGTGATTTGACAAGATCCATTTTTAAAAACTGATTTCTATGGCTTTTAAGCGAGCTTTAAAATACAAGAAAAACATTCACAATAGTGTTTTACCTGATGGAAAGTCATTTTCTTATTTGAATGTATCCCATAAATGTTGACATTACACACAAGGTGAAGAATGTCGTCCAAATATGGCATGGAAGTGGGTCCACTCCAATATTCCAAGGGCGTGTGTGCATTTTTCAAACCTTGCACCACCAAACTCCAATTTTCAAGCACTGGCCATGGTTGTTGATGCTTGTATACGCCAATAGGCAGTGCAAGTTTTTCAAAGAAAGAAGGGCATGCCATTGCAAAACATAAATGGTGTAATACTTTCCTCCTTATTTGGAGAAAAATCATCTTAATTTAGATGTTTTATAAATTGTTGACATTACACGAAAGGTAAAGGTCGGCAATTGTCCATGCATGGCATGGAGGTGGGTCCGCCACAATATTACAAGGGCATGCGTTTCCTTTTTCAAAGCTTCAACTCCCAAGCTCCAATTCTCAAGCATTGGCTAGGGGTGTCGATGCTTTATTATTTATAGCATTAGGTAGTGCAAGTTTTTCAACTTGTTGCAACAAGTAAATGGTGTAGTACTTTTCTTCTTATTTGGTGATGGAAAATCATCTCTATTAAGATATATTTATCAATGTCAACAATGTGCAAGTTGGTAGTCATCTAGACATGGCATGGAGGTTTGTCTACATTAATATTGCAAGGTCTATATATATGGTGTGGTAAATTTGTTCGAGTTCGGCCATTTTGTGAGCAAATACATTGCGAGTTTTTGTTTATCAATATCATTGATTTTTGGCAAGACCAATAATAAACGAGAACTCGCAAAACTCATGATTGCTACTTTCATCCACTTTTTACACACCTTAAATCATCTCCTCTTCCAATATCTCTATGTCTGACAATGCTTCTACGTCCTTCAATGGAAGAGAAACCATTTCACGAATAAATGTATGCTAAGACTCAAGTCAATGATTATGCATATAAAGCTCTATTTATCTTGAAAGCGAATCTGTGTTTTTTATAGGTTACTTTTATTATATGCACATTTTGTACTAAGGAATGGATTCTCTATTCAATTTGAATTTTCTCTCGATTAAACATATGTAAATGTGGGAAGAGTTTTTGTTGTGATATGCGATAGATGAAATTTTTTTTGCTTAGGGTAAAAGTCTCTATAAAGTATTTTCCCAACCGCAATAGAATAATGTGAAAATGTCACTTGAATACTTTATCAATGTAAAGGATGACAAGATTGATTCACTTTATGATAGTAAAAGCACAAGCCTCTATTACACTTGGTTAGAGTGCTAACTCAATATGAAAGTTCTCACAAATTTTAATCCAAGTTCACTATAATTAATGTGCGTATCAGAATACTAATAACCAAAATGAAAACCATAACTACACGAGCCTTGCCATAAAATTGGTCTCCAAACCATATGCAAGTGTACGATCTGTGAGTTCAAGTAGTATTTTGGCATTTACGAAGTATGTGATAAAATCCACGTGAGAAAATAAAGTGAGATAACACTACTCCTCGTGCTTATCGTCAACATATATACATCATGGAGGTTATCTACATTTTCTTGATGTTGGTGTAGCATCATGAAGCTCCATGGCTCTGGCCGATAGATTATGATAGTATACTCAAGCCCAACATTGAGATCAAAACAAATGAAGAATGTATTATAGATTTGATGTACCAACTTTGAAACTCGTCAAAATCTCATGTTTCATTTTACTCGTCCTCTTCCTCATCCGAATCAATTTGTTGTGTTTGTGAGATAGAAGTGGACGATTATGCAAAACAAAATAGGATGTGTTTAACAATAACAAAATGAGTTGCACATCAATTTTATGCTAATATAATTTGTAGCATTCACATACCATATTTATGGGTGGCCAAATCGATGATGGATTCATAAATATCAATATATTTCTCATTTCTTGAGAATATACATGTGTGTCTTGTATTTTACTTTTACCCCATTGTCTCTATCTTTCTATATGCCCATAATTATTCACTGGACATTACATCAAAAATGTATATCTCTATTTAATATATTATTTACAGCTCAAAGTAAAATGGATTATCTCCACCCTACACTAGTGGCAGTTGTGGACTTGATTGCCCTCCCGTGGACTGCGTGTTGCATGAGATAATAAGTTCACCAACATTTGTTGACGAAACTCATATATCTCATTCATTGTAAATGCTCGACATTTATACTACAAATACAAAATAACCAGGTCAATTGACTTATCAGAAACCAAATCGAAAATAATCAAAAGTAACTTAGTTAGGCCATTAACTAGTCTATTTACCTCTCGTATATCTGGAGCCCCGGATTGCATGATGTAGCACTCTAAGAAGTCCTGTATATTGCAGATGGAGAACCATCCACAGTTGTGTCCATCATCTTGCTGAGCTGACTTCAATCACAAAACTTATAATAGGTTAGTTGTGCACTCTGAAAAAAACAAATCAACTTACTTATCAGATACTTGATGAGAAATACTTACTTCTACATCAACAATCTCCAGGTGGCTATATACCCCATCCGGCCTTGGCAAAAACTTTTGTTGTACATCACGTCCATTTCGACATGGGTAGAGCTCAAGGAATTCATCTTGATGGGATTAATGATCCGATCTGAATCTTCTCTAAGGGAGATTACATGCATACTCCAATGCTTACTGCAAACAAGAGATAATTAGTTAAACTGAAGAGATTACAATACCTAAAACAAAATGTTACTTGAATATATTCTATGTAATCAATTACATTTGGTAGTATGGAATAATGAAGACTTTGGTCTCGAAGTTGTATGGAGAAGATACTTTGTCGTCTAAGTTGGACTATGAAGGCTGTGTGCAAAAAAGGACATCACAACCCCAATGTCCTTACTATCATCGCATTTACATCTATTTACAAAACACATCAAGCCAGCCTCCACAACTGGATCTGATATATTTGTTGTCTTCTCTTTCAGGGCATCACAAAAGTCTTTATTTATGTGATTTACATAATAATTGAAATTAGATCTTGAGGAGAAAATTGACTTCCTAACTTATCTACCTCTTTGGCAACATACTCATCAAAAACTATATATCTCTCAGAATCCAAAAATGAATCTTTCAGATCAACATAAAATCCTACACAAAGATCTTTATAAAAGTCTCCTATTAAACGCTTATCTAGATCCGATATTATTTTATCTATAGTAGAGGTCATATCTACTGTAGAGGTCATATCCTCGTCATTGTGGGATGGAATGGAAGGAATGGAGGAGGAACTACTTGAATAGTTAAGGGTTGTGAGAGGAGAAGAATGCTGGGCAGACTGGAGTGATGGTCCAACTATAGGACGAGAGATAGGATGGGGGGGATGGTGAGTACTACCCTTTGTCTAACAGGCCTGGTGGGCTTGGTTTGCTTTCTCCTTCTTCATTGAGAAACAGGCCCTCTCTCTGTAGGTGGTGGCCTAGAGGTGAAGCCACTCTTAAAAACCTGATCGTATGTACTCCTCAACCTCATGACAAGATGCATGTCTTGAGGTATGAGAGTAACGCTCTTGGCATGCACAGGGCAAAGAGTATAGTTCTCATAGAATTTAACCTGAAAGTTCTCATAGGCCATATGGAGGGCTTCCAAGGCTGTTATGTTCCAGCAAACATCATGTGAGAGTGACCTTGTCACTAATCTCATAGACCTGTAGAAAGGAGCACGGGGAATCAGGAAATTAGTTGTCCTATGTAGTCTCCTGATATCCCTTAGCCATGGTCTTCTCGGACGACCTACTCTCCTACCAGTGCCCACTGCCCTTCCTATAGGAGGACGAGGAGGCAGGGCAAATGTAGAAAGATGTGTTGTCTGCTTGGTACATGCCATTTCAAGCTATGGTAACGCTATGATGCGCCCAAAGGACAGAACAATGAGTATCGGGGACAGGAGGCGCGTGATGGCAATATAGGAGATGGTGTATCGCTACAATGCGCGAAGAGAAAAGTGTTATGGGAATCTGAGTGAATGGGCGCGTGGTAGCGATATGCGGATAGCGACAGCAGAAAAAAAAAATAGACGAGGAGCGCTAGGGAACCAAGAAATCAGAAACTAAAAAATGAGTCAAAAACGTTCTTTTATACCTGCTGAACGTCGTAATCATTGTCACATGTGTAATACGTAATGTCTGAACAACTTGTCAGAGTTGATCGTGACTTGCATATATTATGTAAACGTGCATTATCTTCTTTTGTTTGTAATAATGCGGTCTCTTTTTCTCTATAGTCAGCAAGCAAACCATTTAACATACATTCTAAACTCTGTATTTCTGAACCGAGTTTGCAACACCATAAGTCCTCAATCTTTCACGATAATCCAGTAAACCGTTTTCTCTGTCACACAAAAACTTTATTAATTGTGTGATGGATTGGAATTGTGAGGCTTGCATCGAGCTCGGATCCAATGGATACAAACTTCTGTCAATCCACAAATCGTAGTTCTTTCTTTGGTTGATTCTGTGAGCGATCATATCAAGTGGAGAAACTGTGGATTCTTTCACTACTCCTCTTTTAGCTATCGAAGCATTCTCGGCAGGGAGAACAATGTGTAGATGAAACTGAGACATCTCTGCAAACATCAACTGACAGACCAAAAAGAAAATAGACACTCTTCTTCATCCATGGTGTACCTGAGATTCTATGTTTATTCTCTCGCTAGTTAAAACAAGGGACACAATCTCATTTTCAAATTTGAAAAAGTTAGTTAATGAGCGTCATAGGTTCTTGAAGTCGCAATTGCACGCGTCATAATCGTGTCATGTTAACTACACATTACTAGTAAGGGTAAGCTAAACTGGACCTGAAAGTCTGTCGGATTTCCAAAATCTAGCGTTTTTTTTTGTCCTACGTGGCATTTCTTAGACGACCCTTTTGATGTTTGTAACTCCTGTAATGCTAGAATTTATGTCAATTGAATGTCACTAAGGTTTTCTTGAATGGCAAGTTGGATGAGGAGGCCTATATAGAGCAAATTGAGGGCTACATTGAGCAAGATAAGGAAGATTTTGTATGCTTTTTGAGAAAAAGCTTATATGGTCTCAAGCAAGTCCCAAGATCTTGGTATGCGTGACTCCACAATTTTTACCTCAATGTCAGTTTCAATTGTTCTCTTTACATCACAATTGATGCAATTTACATCACTTTGTTTCTAGTTTATGTTGACAACATAGTTCTCACTAGAAATAGTGATGTTGAAATTGCCAAGATCAAGCTAAAACTTAGCCAAGAATTTAAGCAAGGAAAGGCGAGAGTTGTCCAAAAAAGTTGTTGTAGCTCAGGTGTATTTTGTTGATGCTCACAGGGCTGCTGGGCAAAATGGGTCCTGATAGCTAGTTTCGTTGTAAAAGCAAAGCTAACATTTTGAGCGAGAAGAGACTAGTTGGAACACTCCTTGTAAACTACTTGAAGCTCAGGTCCACATAATTCAGACCCTTGAGAGAAGAGAGCAATTAGTGATCCACTTATATTATTTTTTGTTAGAGAGAGGTACTGGAGGCACAGTGGCAAAGCAGGAAGGCATCCTGGCATGGCATTTTGGCTCAAATCAAGGTGGATAGCAAGAGAAGTTTTGCTTGGAATTGAGCCAGTTAAGTTATTGTGTGACAAAACCACTGCAATCAAGTTGGGAAGATTATCTAGTGCACTAGGAATTGTCCCAAACAACATGTTGCTACTTAGAGTTAGCACACGAAGACTCCTGAGATAGGCAAAGTTGTTTGGAATAGATCTTGTGATGGAATTCTGGCTTATGCCTAGAAATTAAAGCCTGGAAAGCATGCCCAATCTATCAGAAATAGCTCCTATGATTGTTGTTGAAGAAAGAGTGAGTTGTTTCAAGAAGGCTAGACTGCCCAGAGATGGATGGTGGATGAATCATGCGTCACGAATTAGAGGAAGGAGATCGCAACCCAACCTGATGATGAGTTAGCAGATGCTGTTTTTTTTTATGTTAATAGTGTACCAGACTGGGTCACAGACATTGTTGAATACCTAATGCGGGCCGGAGTGAGGATAGGATGACAGTGGGTTGTTCGAATGGATGAGGAGAGACGAGAATGGGAAATTCAATGTTCATGTCTAAGGTATTGGAAGGAGATGTGGGGGTGACGGTGAATTGGATCAGGTTCATGATGGCTAGGATGCTTGGGGAGAGTTGGGAATCTACAACGGAGATGGATGGAGGTGGAGTGGAGACGTTGGGAGGGGGGCGACAGTGGAGTCCAAGGGGGTGAGAGGGACAGAGGAATCAATGGTGATGGAGGAGGTGGCATCAGGGACGGTGGAAGAGGTAGTGAAGGTGGATGTAAAGGCTATGGCAGTTGTAAAGCATTGCCAAAAATTGGCAAATCTAGCTTGATCAAAAACCATGAAGAATAGTGTAAATTTTGTACATAATTGGGTTCCACGCATGTATGGCCAAAATGCCACGTGTAAACCCACTCCTGATGTAGGTTAGGTCAAGTCAAGAGAGTTGGTCATGTCTATTTGGTGGTCATCCCTACTTTATAAGACCTACACCTAAGTTTAAGGTGAAAATTTGACCAACTGGCTACCTACCAAGCATAACTCTAGGATATAGGCTAGGGTTTCATTTTAGGGGAAGAAGAGTGAGTTAACTTCCATATTACATGCTGGAAATCCACCTAACTTCAAGAAGGAAGTCGAATTTGCTATGTTTTCCAAGCCCCCATAGTGTGAAGATAGAAAATTTTTGGAGCTCATTGGCAATCTCAAGCTACTCCACTATGTACATTGAGTTTTTGTGATCCAAATGCAACCAAATCAATTTCTACTTGTTTCTCAGCTTGAAGGCCATACTACAGCTTGTATTACACATGTGTGGGCTCGTATTTCAATGTTAATCAATGCTTTTGATTGTTAATGCTTGTTATTTGTCAAATTGCCAATCTAGATCAACTTTTTTATGCCTAGTTTTTTGATAGATTGTTAAGCAAGCATCCAATCACTCTTATGGATCTTTTGTAGATCGATTTATGGTCCTAAAATACAATACTTTCACATGGTATCAGATCCAAGTACAAGAGCATAAGCCATTGATCTAATGCAAATCCATTTTTAGCAAGTTTTGGTGCTAAAAACTAGTATTGAGTGGGCAAGCTAGAATCTTGATTTTGGTGAGGAGATTTGATCCCAAACTTCGTAGGGGTCCAAATCCGTACTGTCCACATGTGTGGGCACCTCTAAACCTGCATTTAATGCATGGTATTCATTTGATCCAAATAAATTCAATTTTTGAGCTTTTGATGTAATTTTTGGTAAAAATCTTAGGATAAGCTACCAAGATTGAGTGCCATTGATTAGATTTGACATAGGGTCATGAAATCTAATTAGTCTAGGCTGAAATCAAGTCCTCTAAACTTGTTTTACAGGTCTTGAAAGTACATTAAAAAGTGATAGTGATATTAAGTCATGTTTTTGCAAGATTTGATTGTAAGTAGATTTCACATCATCTTATCTTCATTCCAACTTTGTGAGTGAGTGCTAGAACTGAGATTATAAGTCCATTTGTTGGATTAGAAATCTAATTTGAGTGAAACACTACAAGAGAGAGACCTTTGTGAGTTTCTAGAGACAATCAAATCCATTTCTTCGCAAGATTTGTTTAAAAGTAATTTTCACTTCATCTTATCTTCATTCCAGCTTTGTGAGGGAGTGATAGAACTGTGATTATAAGTCCATTTGTTGAATTAGAAATCAAATTTGAGTGAAACACTACAAATTTGAGACCTTTGTGAGTTTCAAGTCGATCAAATCTATTTCTTGTTTGTAGAAGTCACTAGTAAGATGGGATTTGCTAGAGCATACCTTCTAGAAGCTAGTGAGAGATTGAATTCTACAATTATGCTATTTGGAAGGTTAGGATGGAGTCACTTTTGGTGTTCCAAGACCTTTATGAGTTTTTGATTGAGGATGAAGATGAACTTCTAGGTGCACAGGAATTAGTGAGATACAAAAAGAGATCTAGGCTAGCACTTCATTGTGTGAAAATAAATGTGAGCAATGATCTTTTGAGGGAAGTATCATCATGTAAAAGTGCTAAAGAGGATTGGGAGTCTTTAAAATCAATCTATGAATCTAGAAACACTTCAAGAGTACTCGTGCTTAGAAATCAGATTTTGCAAAGCATGAGGAGAAGTGAGGAGAGTGCACAGGATTATGTACTTAGAATCAAGTCTCTAAATAGGAGTTGGCTTCCATTGGAGAGAAGATTCATGAAAGAGAGCTTGTACAATTTGTCCTTAATGGTCTAGGAGATGACTTTGCAAATTTGGTCCAAAGTTTTGCAATCCAAGACTTTGCCAACTATAGAAAAACTTCACTGTGTATTAGTGGCTTGGAATCCACCAATTAGGGATTCCAAGGCATTTTATGTATTCATCTGGGGTCGATTGGAGAGAGGGTGTGTGCATCTTCGAGGTTTGGAAAGTACATGTACCTTCTTGAGCCTGAAAGATGCATGCTAAAAATGTTAATCTGGAAAAGAAGTTTGCACGGTTTCAACTTGCTGAGGTGCCTCTCCTTTGTAAAGAAGTCACAAGTGATTTTACATCTCTCATGATGTAGACCTTTTTAAGGACAGGAATCACCTTTCTTTGCTTCAATTTTTATATCGCTCGTGTAGCCTTCATCACGATTGATTGCATGAATCTTTCCTTTTAGATAGTAATTCAACTTTAGATGATTTTGTCATATTTCATAGAATCTAATTTCCATTTATATATTGTCCAAGCTCATGTCTATATTTTGGCCAATGCAATTGATCTTTGCTCAATTTTTCGGTAAGGTAAATGCAAATGACTCTAAAAGCAAGGTGAATCTACCCCTTCAACCAAGCAACA
Organism: Diphasiastrum complanatum; assembly: GCA_029204225.1. Taxonomy (NCBI): domain Eukaryota; kingdom Viridiplantae; phylum Streptophyta; class Lycopodiopsida; order Lycopodiales; family Lycopodiaceae; genus Diphasiastrum; species Diphasiastrum complanatum. The sequence continues at coordinate 56,267,766 of CM055104.1, read as the reverse complement.
ATAGATGGAATTGGCATGGTGGGAGATGAAGTGGGCATTATAAAAAGAGACAGGCCATAGTGCATAGTAGGTCTAGGAAGATATAAAGTGCTAGACAATCAGTTCTAGTGATAGCAAATCAATATGCAGGTGGTTGGACCTCAATTCGAATGCTTAGTTTGATAAGCTCCTCACCAGATTCATTTGTAAGTACAATGATTGCAAAAATCACAATCAATTCGAGCATGCATGGAAGATTTTGAAATCAAAATAATTTGTCACTGCTAGATAGAGAATCAAAACAACCATGACTACCATCTAAATCCTCTAAATTTGTTGTTCCCTAGAACTTGCTCACATAAATTATGAAGTTAAAAGTGCAAAATTTGGTGTTCTATTTTACCTCTGTACAATTTTATCTGCCACAGAGAAAGTACAAGAACGAAATTGTATGCAATAAGGCTAAGACACTATAGGAACTCAACTAAACTATGTCACAACCTGGCCAAGGTTACAACCCGATTCGAACAGGTCGATTCGAACCGGCCGGTTCGAACCAATTCTTTGAGGTTTGAACCGCCAGGCAGGTTCAAATCGGAAAAAAAATCGAACCTGTTTTTTTCATTCTTCAATAAAGAAAAGTCAAATATTCACTGATACTACAAATACTTAAATTTTAATAGCTAAACAAATTCAATTTTCCTCTAAATTTACAGATATCAGGATTCAAGATAACCAGATCTCTTGTGACCTGTGTCGTACCAAAACAGAATGACATTATGACCCAAGTTTAAGAGAACTGCAGTAAGTTGAAAGTTGAAAGTTGTAAGTTATAAGTTGTAACTACTAACTAGTAACTTGTAACCATATCCTTGCCCCTAGGTACAAGAATCTGTTAAGTGCTCACTGCTTGCTAAGGAGACTCAAGACTGTGAGTGACAAGTGTGGAGTTGGAACTTGAAAGTTGGAACTTGTTACAACTTACTTGACAGCGGACACTTGGGTTTAGAAATTAAGAGCCTAGAGTATAACTGAAATTTGAGCTCAGAGGCTAGAGCTGAATCCTGATAATAGTTATTATTTTTTAGTGACCCCCTGACCAGTGACTACTTAGTACTAAGTTCTAACTACTAACTAGTGACCACCTACTAGCTAGGTTAGAGTCTAGAGTCTAGACCCGGGACCGTACTACATAGGTACTAGGAGTCAAGACTGTAGATTGTAAATTGTAATTCTGTTTTAAAGTTGAAACTTGAAAATTGAAGTTCAAACTTATTTTCAAATTGCAATGTCGAGATCGGAGAAAAGAATAAACAAGAAGGTTATGACAATGTTTGAGAAAGCCAAAAAAATTTAGGTTAGAAACTTAGATTTATCTTACATCTGTCATCATCATTCATCATTCAACATTGAAGTTTGAACATTGAACATTCTATTATCTATATGACATATGTAACGACTAACTATTAACTACTAAGTTCTGACTAGTAACTTCTAAGTTCTAACATAATACATTAAAATTTAAATACCAAAATCAAAATTGTAAAACTTTAAAGTTTAAACCTTTAACGATTAGTAATTAGATAATCGACTAACATTAAACAGACTACATAGTACATACTACAGTTAAAACTTAACTTCAGGAATCAGAAACTTCAAACTTCAAACTAGATTCTAGAATCCATAATATATCATGATTCATGAATCATAACATAATAGTAAATACATATGCCAGGTGCCTCATGAGTCCGATCACCAATATAATGCGCGATGTGTCTGATGATAAATCATGATGTGTACATACTACACTGTAAACAGCTCAAGGGTCAATGCTCATCTAGTGACATGAACATCTACAGACTAGTAACTACAATGATCTAATGTACAATCATCCATGAGCACCACTGAGCAGTGAGCACTCTAAGCTCTACTACGACTGAGTCTCCTCCAACTCGTTGGTGCTGTGGAGCCTGTTGTGGCCTCTCGAGTGGCAGGCTCGGCTGCGAAATCCTCATCAAAGACAGAGGTATGATGCCCCTCATCCCAGCCCTCCTCGGACTGTCATCCTCATACTCCTCCTCCTCTGAGGACTCTAACCCTGATGATGCCTCAGACTCAGACTCAGACTCAGACTCGTCCTCGTCATCAGGGCTGTGAGCACGGGAGCTACTACCCTCTCCTGCCCTCCTCCTATGCTCTGCTTGAGTGACAGGTCCTGCACAGTGCGCACAAAGAGGGACAAACGTGTTATTGCTTGCAAATTAGTAAATTACGATAATTAGTTTGAACTTCAAAAATTGAATTCAAGACCTTAGACAATCCTAATTTCTCACCTGCACTCTGCATGGCCTCCTCATGGAGGAATGCGTACACGTCCTCCTCTGACTGGTCTCTCAGTGGCAACTCTAGAACCTTTGCCACATCGATCGGGATTAACCTACGCACATGTTCCAATGCACATTGAAAGCAAGACAAAATTTGAAAGGCTGAGTCCCGACAAAAGTTAAAATGTAGCTACAGTCTAGTATCTACTATGTAGTATGATCTATTTAGTATCTAGTATCTACTAACTGGGTCCTGCCACCTGGGATAATGGATCACATGTTAGAATTTTGAAATTATAATTTATGGCTTACAAGTGACCTGGATAGGCTCTGCAGTGGTCTGGAGTCTACCCAAAAGTCTCAGGTTGGCGTGTACGTACACCAACCTCTCCAACTGTGCGGATGATAGTCCAATTCCTCTCACAAGCGACTACAGTGCAGTCCTGTGAGAGAATCCTGATGGCAAGGCAACGCAATTTGGAGACATCAGTTCCAAACTTCGACCACCATGACAAGGGACGTACCTGGCCTAAATCACAGTTCAAGGGGCAGTTAGTACTTACTACTAGCAAGTTGCAACCAAGTTTCAACAAGTTACAATATGATTGACTAATTGTGCAATAAAATGTGAAGTAACACGTGAGAACAGGCTCCACACATGTGTAATCATCCTATATACATAGATTTGGCCTTGACCAAACATAATTTTTGCATTTTTCACACTTCTGCTATTGACATTATCAACAAGAGGAGACTAAGGAAAGGGGCAAATTCATAACCTTCTCCTATTGACATCATCAATAAGAAAAAGAAAATAGTAATTATTAATGATGGCAAGTAAAGCACTTGGACATGACCAAGGCCTCTCACCATTGTAAAGCCTCTAGGTATGGGCTTTATCCATTGCTCACTAGGATCACGAATCACATATGCGTTGCAAACATATTTTGATTCATGTGGTTTTGCTTAGCTATTTTAATTTGTTGGTCCTCTTGAGTGGAGAGTTTTCTCACATTTTTGAACTAGAATGCAAACTTGTGGTATTTTCTCACATTATTTGAATTAGATTGATAATCTAGTCCACTATGACAAAAACATCTCCATTAAACTTAGCTACCTCCATAAAAATTCATAACAGAAAATAAAATGCCCAGGAATATGTGTCATCCTTAGGAAGAATTTGAGAATTCAATAAATTTATCTATCACATGAAATAATGCTCAAAAAATTATTGCATCACATCTCACAAACGTGATGGGATTGATATAATTTTCATTCATCCTTTACATAAGGGTGCTTTCCTGAAACTTTATGGTATGTAGTTTGACAAGGAATCGGCCCACTCTTAAACATCCAAGCAAGCTATTTTCATTGGCAGCACTTTTCACTCGTGGAGGTATTGTCCTTGCCAAGTGAATTGACCAAAAGTTGGATGTAAATGGAGATGCAACCTTTCATTTCACAATCGATGAGCTTTGATCTCTTGTGCATTCTTGGAGTCACTATTTTGTTGGAGATTTACCCCTTGTAAAATATCGTCTTTAATGTGGACTTATAAGTCCTCTTGTAGAAATACAAAAAGTTTTTAGATAGCCAAGCTTGTAATTTTACTCAAAATCTTTTGATAGGAATAAAATAGTCCACAAACCTACAAAAATACATGTGATAACGTTGGAAACAAGTGAAGGAACATGGCTGTAAGCAATTGACGTGCCTATCGATGTGCCCTTTCTATATGTATCAGAACACTTGACCAATTCTATGTCGAGTTACTGAGTTATCTAGTCAAAGAGAATAAAAAAATGAGTCGATCTTCGAGTCTTCAACATTTTGCTCTCTGTCTTTTGTGTTGAGTGCTTGTGTAGTTGATAGTCTCACACTTTCGAATATTGTTGTGTAACGACTAACTATGGTCAGACACTTAGTTCAATTACAATCGTGTTTGTGCATATGCTAATGCTAAGAACTAAAGTCTTATTAAACTGATTGACATATCCGAACAATATAATTGTTTGGTCTATGCATTGGTTATGTTCTTAATTGTTCTTGGAGTCATTATTTTGTTGGAGATTTACCCCTTGTAAAATATCATTTTTAATGTGGACTTATAAGTCCTCTTGTAGAAATACAAGAAGTCTTTAGATAGCCAAGCACGTAGTCTTACTCAAAATCTTTTGAAAGGAATAAAATAGTCCACAAACCTACAAAAATACATGTGATAAGATTGGAAACAAGTGAAGGAACATAGTTGTAAGCAGTCATAAAGAACAAACTTAAAATTTAGTTTTGATATAAAGGAACTTAGCCATAAGAAACAATCTTATGAAGATCTTATGTGACAAACCTTTTCGTAATGAATTGTATGGGACATTCTTATGAGTTGCTACATGATGGATTCTTACGTAACTAGTCGTAAGGGATCATAAGCGATGATCTTATGCTACAGAAGGATTAGAGTGAAACTGACATTATAGACAATCAAGCATGATCTGGATCAAGATGTTCACATACCATATGAGTTGAGCGACGATTCAGACAATCCATCTTGTACCTAGAACGTCCGGAACCCACAATGGTTCCGCAACCAGCACAAAGAAAAAAGACGAAGTGATTGTGGCACCAACACAATCTGCAAGAAGATCCGCAAGAGAGCGAAGGCCACCTATCAAGTATGCACTGTCAAACATGGACAAATGGATAAAAGCCATGGAAGATGAAATAGACTCCATGGAGCAGAAGAACATGTGGACGCCCATTCTTGACAACAGAAAGCCTATCAAATGCAAATGGATCTACAAGTATAAGTATGGGCCCTATGGCAAGGTATCAAGATACAAGGCAAGGCTAGTAGCTAAAGGTTTCTCACAGAAGTATGGCATTGATTACACCGAAATCTTTTCTCTAGTTGTCAAGCATACATTCATACGTCTGTTGATCGCATATGCAGTAGCCTACAATCTGTAGATCCACATTGTAGATGATAAAATAGCTTTCTTGCATGGCGAACTCAAAGAGGGGGTCTATATGGATCAACCACTAGGATTTACTTGTAAATCATTTGTTGATTACGTCTGTCGGATGCATAAAAGCATCTGTGGACTGAAACAGTCCGCCAAACAATGGTAGAAGAAGAAGGATCATGCTCTCAGATCCTTGGATTTCCAACCCCTAATGGCTGATTACAACATCTTTGTGAAGGTCGTAGATGGAAAAATTATCATCATTGACGTCTACGTAGATGACACACTGATCATGTCAAGGAGCGATAAACTAATAGAACAAGTGAAGGAAGACATTTCCAAGCACTTCGAGATATCAGACCTGGGAGAAGCACTACCTGGGATTGTAAATCGATAGAGACCTTGAGAGCGGTAGACTATATCTACACCAATCAAGGTATACTCAAAATATCATTGATGATTTCCAGATGACATACTACAAAGGAGTAAACACTCCAATGGTACCTGATATTGTTTTCCACCAAAGAAGTTATCAATGGTGGAAATGTAATCTTTCAAGAGTGAAAGATTTGACCAACGTGGACTGTCCGATAAACGAAGAAAAATGCGAAGCAATGCTCAATAAGCGTTAAAAAAGGTTGATAGGTTCGTTGATGTACTTGGTAGACAACATGAGACTGGACATTGCATATGCAATGTTCAAACTGAATTAGTTTAACATCAATCCAGGACCTACACACTAGAAGACTTCCAAAAAACCTTCGTGCCACTAATCGGGCCTGTCTTCATTTAATACCCTCGTTAGCATTGTATTTGAAGACTCATTTGCAATTGATAAGATTGTTGCCACAAAAAGACTAATGGCCATGTCTGGTTCTTGATCAAAAAGGAATATTCTCTATCCATCGCTTCTCTCCAAAGATCAAAGTCTGGTTGGCTCAGTGCCTCTTTGTCAGTTCGTGAATTAAAAGACAGACAAACTTTTCAATATTCCTTGTGGGCTGTGAGCGCACCGGTTCAATCTCCTTGGAGGTAGCATCGATTGATTATCCAATACTTGGACTTGTTGTCGCCGAGTAGCAGTAACATCTTCTTCTGACTCGTTGTCGAGTACTTGATGGACTATTGGCATGTGAGCCAGAGGCTCGAATTGTCGTATCAATGGCAGGTGTCGAAGGTTTGCATGGAACTTTACCTTTGCCTTTGAAGTCGATGTTTTGATCCTTGTAAAGATCGGGGTCGTACAGCTTCGAAGTGTTGTCAGAGGAAGTGTATCCGATTAGGATGGTCTTGAGACCTTGGAAGTCAAATTTTTTCCTAGTCTCCTTCGAGATCTATGCGTAGGTGATGCATCCGAATACTCATAGGTTCTTCATTGAAGGTTTAGATCATGTCCAAATTTCATGAGGTACTTTACTTGAGAGGGCCTTGGTTGAACATCTATTCTGGATGTAAGCTGTAGTGGAGACAGCTTCAACCTAGAAACTCTTTGGTAAAGATGCATGAGCCAACATGCATTTGGCTAACTTGACCAGAGTACTATTCTTCCTCTCATATAAGTTATTGTTTAATGCCTTGGCTCTAGCAGTACTCCTTGAATTTGGTAGAGATATATTCTCCACCATTGTCGGACCTCAGGGCTTTAATCTTCTTACTAGTTTCTTTCTATGCACGCTCCTTGAAGACTTTAAAGAGGTTGAAAGCCTCTGGCTTAATAAAAGTGTTGAAGTACTTTGCATCCTTCAATGAAAGATTCTACAATGGGCCACATATGTCTATATGTACAATATCTAACAATCCTCTAGCAACATATTGATGGCTTGATCTAAAAGGTTTCCTAGTCTACTCATCGACTAAACAATCTTGACAGATATGTAATTAGACTTTCTTTCTTATTTGGATAGTCAAGATCAAGAACGATGGATTGCTTGTACATGTGCGATACATAAGCATGATTCAAATGACCAAGTCTATAATGCCAAAGTAGATTTTTATTGATCTGTATAGAAGTGCTAAGAGCTTGACTAGAGGCAAAAAAAACAATCACTTAATTGGTACAAGTATCCATGCCTCTTTTTGAGTGCCAGGATCTTGCTTGTCCTATCGACTACTTTATACTGATCCGATTCGAATTCTACTTTGTGCCTAAATCTGTAATTCAGCTTACAAAGAGCAGATTTGTAGTAATATTTGGTACATGCAGGACATTAGAAAGTAGTTTGGATTGAGTATTTGCAAAGCTTCATCTTATTGTACATTCACCTTTGATAGTTTTTGTGCTATTGCCGCTCAGGTGAATATACTTCTTGGTACTGTAAGGCGTATAGGACTCAAAATAGCCAATGTGGCTGGTCATATGTTGTGGGTCATTAGTTGTGTGGCTCCGAAATCCAGAAACTAGGAGCTATCACTTGATGTTTCTTGATGGCTAGTCATGAATGCATGATGATCCGCTTTTTGATTAAGTTGAGGTGCTTCTACAGCTGCATTTGCCATCTGATTCGATTGTCCTTTACTTGGCTTGTAGGATGTAACAATCTTGAATCTCGCGATTGGTTCATTTCCAATATCTACAAAACAACTTCTTCTTTGTCGACAGATTTGACTGCTCTTCATGCTGTGTTGGCTTCTGATTGCTTAGTCAAAATTTTGTTGGTGTATAAGACATGAGAATCGAAATTTGAGAATCTGTAGGCTCGTTCCTTCTGGTGCCTTCCTGCAGCAACATTGTAATGACTCTTGATAGAGTCAGTTCTGGGTATGTCGTGATGATCACCACCCACCTATCGTATGAACTTGGCAAGCTTGAAAGCAATGTCATTACTGCGTCTTGATCATCTATGACAGATCTGACAACAGCCATTTGCTGCAGCAGGTTCTTGAACTGGTTGATGTGATTCTGTAATGAATCATCGTTTGTCATCTTGAGGGAGAAGAATCTCCTTCTGAGGTGTAGCTTGGAAGCTACGTTCTGCACATCATACAATGTGTTCAAGACATCCCAGACTTCCTTGGAGGTCTAAGTTTCAGACACATGGCCGATTTGTGTGTCTAATATGTTGAGAATGATCAATGCAAAAGCCTTTTTATCTGTTAGCTTCCATTGGGAGATTACAGCATCGTCTGCTTCAGGTCTTGCCTCTGCACCTGTGACTGTTGGAAGGATTCCAGATGCCAAAAAACATAACGGATATCAAATGAAGAAATCATGCCGCCAAACTACATTAAGAAGTGTTGACAATCAACCAAGGAGTTCCAAAATCTAGAATTATTGAGAACGCCAATATCAGAAGATCGACAAATTGCGAACCGGCCAGTGAGCAAAAACAAAGCCCAACGCCTCCCCAACAGATTTTACGACTATGGGAATAAAAGAATGGCCGAGTCGTCATAAATATTTGGATCTTTCTGTAAAATAATGTCAGACACCCTTAGAAGGTGCACTGTACTTGTGAGGCAAAGGCGCGAGAAATAGAAATAGATCTAAACTCCAATGGTCCAAAAATAAGAAAGGACCCAAGTAGTTTATAATGCATTTTGGCTTATGACATTTTAAGATAGTCAAGTTGTTATGGCACATGGTTTTTGGGTGAACCAAAAATCCTAACCCTAACTTTGTCTATAAGTAGGGATGTGACACCATTTTGTTATCACTTCCCATTGTGAAGAATAGAGATTGAGAGAGAGAAGCAAGCCTCCTCCACCTTTTCTTACCTTGTGAAGCCCTCCTTTTTTGCACTTGTATGATTGATTGTGGATGTGTGAATGCTTGAATGTTATTGTATAGTCATGCTATCACACATTGAATGATCATTAGCTCAAGATTTCATCCTTCTAATCCAGAAAATCACACAATAGTAAAGTAGGTGTTAGAAACACATTTGGAGTGATCAATATAATCTATTAGGTAGATCTTCTTCTCTCCCTTGAGAAGATAAGCTTCAAGAGGAGAAGATCTAGAGCTCAAGAAGCCTAGATTCACCAAGAAGGCCAAGATCCAAGAAGAGGATCTTCACACACCAAAACACAAAAAGAGCCAAGAAGAATGTCAAGCAACCCACCTCTCGTCTAAGCCATTCCATTTTCAGATCCAAAGCCAAGGTTGGCAACCTTGGTAGGCTTAGATCTCGTCTAGATCCGTGGTTTAGCCCTCTCCCCATTGATCGAATGTCGTTACTACATCAATACTCACCAAGTTGGAGATCCAAGCTACTTCCTTGCCCTCTTGATCGCACCAATTAGGAAGGCACAAAAAGGGTCCAACACTTTCTTGAGGCCGTTGTCGGGGAGACGGTGCTAAGCTACTGCCTAGATGGATTTTTGTTTGCATTTTTGTTGCATTATTTGACAGGTTTCTGACTTGCTTACAGACTTTTTTGCACTTGTTTTTTGTCTTCTAGACTCCACTTTTTCAGTGAGTTGAGCAGACATCAGACTTTGTTCTGAGAGCTTGGTGAGTCAAAATTTCTAACTCGCACCTGACTTGCCTACCTAATTTTTTTGTATTTTTTCTTGTCCATTTGATTTGCCATCTGCACAAAGTGACCAGCAGCCTCAGAGCCATCATTCTGGAAGTCGACGAGTCAAACTGTCTGACTTGCCCCTGACTCGCCATTTCAAATTATCCGTCCATTTTCTATTTCTCTTCTTTTTCTGACTCATTTGTCTGACTCGCCAACAGAGATATCTCTCTAATCTTTCAATATTTTGACTCGCCATCAGTATAGTAGGTAGTACAGTAACTGATCAATCATGTATCAGACCGACAAATAAAAAATTGTCTAACTCACCCATCTACTGACTCACCACCTGCTCCATTTGACTCGCCACTTTGCTAGACAACTTTAATTGTCCTTTGTAGCCAGTAGGTAGCTCGGGCGAGTCAAAAAGTTCTGACTCGTATTGACTCACCTATCTCTGACTCGCCAGTGTGGCATGACTCACCAACTATGAAAACAAAAAAAATCTCAAAACATTTGACAAATCAGAATCCATCTATATTTTTCTTGTTTTCACTTTTTCCGACTGCCTTTTGGATTTGCATCTATGCCATTTCCCATCCAACGTACTTTTGTTTAGATCCCGATTTGAAATTCATTATCACATCGGTTTGATCATCAATTAGATCCATCATCTAATCACCCATACTCAAAAAAGAACTAAAAAAATTATTTGAGAAAAGAAAGAGATAAAAAACAACCGAAAAATAAAACTATCAGAAATAGTCCTAATTTTTGTTCTGTTGTATGGATCTAAGATCCGATAGGAGATTATCCACCTTGAATCTCCCTGAACTCGAGGGATTCATCACCGTACTGATTGAAATATTAGCTGAACTTGTTGACATAGATCCACCCCTGATGGACAATCCTAGGCCGTTTGTACCCCATGCAATTTGGAACTTTTCCAAGATCGACCTTCCAAGGTTTGATGGCAATGAAAATCTGTGATGATTTCTACAGATCTACACCAAAGTGTGTAGAGCCTATGGAGACGACAGCCCACAAGAGCTATTAAGATATTTCAATTTGTGCCTAACCGACACTACAAAAGATTGGTACTTCAATCTTGAACAGAATGAAAGAGATGATTGGAACATCTTATAGGATGAGTTCATCACACAATTCAAAATCTCCCACTTCCTTTCAGATCCATTCTTGCAACTCGGACGAATCCGTATGAATAAGAAAAACGAATCCTTACATGATTTGTTTATGGGACAAGACATCAAATCTCAATAATCTGAATCCATGAATGCTTTGGCCTTCAAACTTACTTTCGCACAAAACTTTGTGTGCATCCAAACTTAGTGCTTTAGTAAAAATATCAGTTGTCATTTCTTGTGTTCGATACTACAAATTTACCTCTTTGTTGAGAACTTTGCTTTTGACATAGTGATACTTAATTTCAATGTGCTTACTCCTAGAATGAAATACAGGGTTGGATAATAAAACAATAGCACTTTGATTCTCACAAAATAAAGTTGTCGGAGCATATTGTTTCAGACAAACATCTGAAAGTAAGTTTTTCATCCATACTACTTCATTTGTAGCTTGAGATATATTCTGATTCAGTAGAAGATAGAGCTATCGAAGTTTGCTTGTGACTGTTCCATGAAATAGGACCGTTCAACGAGGAAGAATGTAAATCCAGAAGTTGATTTACTAGTGTCTACATCTCCCGCCCAACTTGCGTCTGAATAACCACTGAGAATATTGAGTTTTTCATTGTCGGTTGTTCCATAACGAATGCAAAAGTCCATAGTAGCTTGAATATATCTCAAAACTCTAATAAGAGCCTTCCAATGTGTAATACCAAGGTCAGTTATAAACTGACTTAAGGAATTGATTGCAAAAACTATGTCTGGTCTAGTACAGATCATCGTGTACATAAGAGATCCTATTATCGAATGATAAAGATACTCATGCATTTGCTCCTTCTCTTCGATCATCTGAGGACATGGGTCCTTCGACAATTTGAGTCTTGGATCCATCGGTGAGTGAGCTAGTTTAAGATCAACATATTGGAAATGTATCTTTGCTGAGTAATGTAAATCACTTTCAAGAGCTTCAAAGCATTGGTCGAAAATCAAACAGGTAGGAAGATCAAAGTCCTAAGATCTAATAGTGGAGGTGAGTACAAGTCTACTGAATTCAATGATCTGTGTGATCAATATGGGATCAAAAGACAATTTACGCAAGCTCATACTCCTGAACTCAATGGTGTAGCTGAGTGCAAGAATCGTACAATTGCGGAAAGTGCCAGATCTATGCTTGTTGAGATGAAGCTACCAAACGATTTCTGGTCAGAAGCATGCAATACCACATTTTATCTTCAAAATAGAAGTCCTACCATTGCCATACCAAAGATAACACCTAAGGAGGCATTCACGAAAAAGAAGCCAAAGGTGAACCACTTGCGAATCTTTGGATGTAAGGCCTTTGTACACATGCCTAAGGAAGAAAGATATAAGCTATAAAGTGCATATTCTTAGGATATGATGATCGTGTAAGGGCTATAGATGTTTTGATCCAGTGGAGAACAAAATACATGTTAGTCGTGATGTTATCTTTGATGAATCTAAGATGTACGAAGATGAGGATGCTGAGAAGATGGATACATCTAGTGAGAAAGATGGTACAATGAGAATTCCTCTTGATGATGAACCATTTATTGACTTTCCTAGTGATGGACATGTGGATACACCTCATGATACTACCACTCAACCTCGAGAGATAGGTTGGAGAGGTAAAGATAAACTTTTTGGTGCTAAGAGGATTGAAAGTGCAAGTGACAAACGCAAGGAGAAAGATGTACCATGGGATACATTTTCACCAGAAAGCCGATCACTTGACAGAAAGCTCCATAAGTGCTTTGAGAGATTGATGGAGAGCCGTGACATGGATGACTTTTTTGAATCATCTATCTAGGGAGAGCTACTAAGATCAACAAGAGAGAGGACACAACCTGACAAGTATGAAACAAATTATGCTCTCTTATCTAGCATTATTCAAAGCAAAAAACCTTCAACTTATGTTGAAGCGAAGGATGATGACATTTGGACCAAGGCCATGGAAGAAGAGATTGAGCCAATAGCTAAGCATAGCACATGGGATTTAGTAGAACCACCAATTGGCAACCCATTGGTTGTGAATAGGTGTACAGGACTAAGTACCCCGCAGATGGAAGTATAGCAAAACACAAAGCAAGATTGGTAATCAAAAGTTATGCACAAAGTAAAGGCATCGACTATGAGGAGACCTTTGCACCAGTATGTAAGTGGAATACTCTACGTCTACTTGTTGCTTTAGCTTCACATTTTGGATGGCCTTTACATTAGATGGATGTGAAATCTACTTTTCTAAATGGTGAGTTAGAAGAAGAGGTGTTTATGGATCAACTTGAAGGCTTTACAATGAAAGGACAGGAAAATAACGTAGTACTCCAAAGAACGAGAAAGGCTTGCCCAAGAAATCCACAAATTGCAAGAACTTAAAAATGCAAGAACCCTCAAAATCCGTCAAAGCAACAAGCACGACATCTCACGCATATCAAATGTTAGGAAAAGACCATAGCTCGCCTAATTGCAGAGGCTACTTCAGTAGAATATAATAACCATTTACTGGCCAGGCAAATAGATGAGTACCAATCACAAAAAAGCCACCGAAAAAGAGAAGAGTCAAGGACAGCTAGAGGGCATATTCCAAATTACCCTCCAAAAATGAAAGAACTAATTGTAGAGGAAGCATGCTTTGAAGATCTAAATTCCTACTTCCTCTATATACCAGCTATGAACTATGAACTATGACCTTCTACAAGTCACCGACAAAAAACACAATGCCCAATAATACCAAGATCCTTCGACACTTATGGGATGACCTGTGATACCCTTCAGAATTTTGCAATTACTACACGAACTCATAAAGAAGAAATCATCAGACTAAGTGCCCATTATGCAAAATGGCTACAAGAATGGTTATTATTACCATGGGGAACATCAAATAGACCTACCAACTTGCAATTAAGACAAAGGTGGTGTAACCCCAATGAGCCTCTGGAAGAAGGATTTGATTTAGTGCTTTATCTTAAGGTCAGGAATAGATCAGCCAAGGAGCGTTAAACATTCAATGAGATGTTCCAAAAACATCAATTCCTGAGCTGACCCATGTTCATCGATGACTACAACAAAGCACTAATCTATGAAAAGATAGAAAAGGCCTTAGCCAGAACATAAGCTTGCAGGCAAGCATACACGTAGCAATGGACACTTGAGAAATGTACTATGAAAATGTATATATTGTTGAAAAAAAAAAGAGTTAGTTGTTTTCAATCCACTAGTTAGGGTTACCTCTGGGTTTATCACATCTCCTCGATGTTCAAAACTTTTATTGATCAACTTAGACATAGAAGTCTTTGATTAGTTCTATGAGCTTTTGAAAAAAAAAAATTATGTTCAAAAGAGAGGAGTTATTCTAGAAATCGAGTAGGATTAGAAATTTTCAATTAGTCCCAATCTTTGAAAAAGAAAAAGCTTTTTCTGATCAAACAACTTTTAGGGAGTTGACTTATGTAGATAGGAAGTTAGAATGTAAAAGTCACTAGAAGAGTAATTTCAAATACTCTTTCATTAACAACAGATATGTACATTCCAGATGAGGTCTATCCATGAAATGCACGCACGGCAATCGACACTTTAGACATTATTCTGAGAAATTGCAGTCATGCTTTTACAACATACACTCCTGAATTGCATATGCATGCCACCTTATCCATGGGTCTGACAGTGGGCATTTTTCTAAAATTGTTGGGAGTGGATTCATAAAGCCAATTACGATCACTGCTGGGCTAGATTGTAGAAATTTCAAAGAGCAGATCAAATCTGGAAGCTGAAAAATCATGGAACAGATGCTGAAAGAACCACTTGAAAATTGTTGATGAGTGTCCAAGCAAGAGCTGATCCTAAACATAAGACCAGAGACTAGGTTCTTGGTGTGGGTACCACACCACTCATCGCCATGTTAGCCAATTTTTTGTCATGAAAAATCGGACTTGAATTATGACAATTTATAAATTTTTTATGAGAAAATCGAGTTAAAATGCCGATTATTATAAATTATTGTATATATTGTATTTACAGTCTTGGGGCATCTGGCCTACCCAATAATGGCCAAAGTAGAGTTTTTAAATTTTTGTAAATATTTTTTCCAGTAAATTAGAAGTATGTAACAACACTTTCAATGTACTTATGACATTCAGTTAATAAAAGACCACTGGCGTCTTGACTTCACCTGTTGACTAAGGAAATCTCAATCACGTGGCATATCATTAACAACAGTATCACTATCAAATAATTCAAATAAATTGACAATGGGAATAAAAACCAACTTGAGCATAACCATCAACAAGGTACTTCAGGCAGGTTATTTTCTACCAAAATCAATCATCGATACAATACACACATAGGAAATATGGATAGTGACTGTCAAAAATTTCATCTCCATCAAAAACATCGAGTTTCGAGACTTTGCATAAACATCAAACAAACCCCCAGTTCTCAAAGCCAAAAATATTAAGTTTTATTGAACCGATCTATGTAATAAATCTTGAAAACCTTGAGGAGTTACTAAGTGTGTCAAAATCGACTACCACCCTTCACATGTCCACGAAGTGCGTTGAAAATGAAAAAATTCAAGAAACTTTGCAAGGGTCATGATGACGTCAAATATATTCTACCGATAGGATAGATACAAGACTTATGGGAAAGAAAAAAAAACAAAAGAGCATATGGAACTGTCATTAAAAACATGGAATAAGGCCAAGGAACATGAAGACGGATTTGGTTGAGAAAGATGCTTTTCAAGGAATCCTATGAAGGAAGATTCCTGAGTCGAAGATGCTCCCTCATTTAAATTCTGGAGATGTTACGTGTAAAAAAGGGACAAAATATTCTAGCAATGAATAGCTCCCAACAAACTTCAAACTTATGTGGAGAAAGATTCCTCACAAATGAAAAATGAATAACGCACTTCAATTTCAACACGAAGGAGTTGACTTACAAGATAATAATCCCTATATAGGGAATTCAATCCTCAAAATTTCCTAGATAACTCCCTATATAAGGAATTGCAGGATAACAATGCGTATATAGGGAATTCAATCCTTAATTTTTCCTAGATCACTCCCTATATAGGGAATTGCAAACCACAGAAATTGAGAACTTGAAAAAGTAGTGTTTGAAGATTTCATTGTGATTCCACTCCCCCACCTCATGTATGATGTACTCAGAACGATACATGGAACTTCAGAAGTCGGCGCTACAAAATTTTCATGGAAACTGAAATCTAATGCAAAAAGCATGCAGCACTCAAAATATGCTATTCGCAAGAGTATTATGCACTGGTCAAACTATAGATCATTGATAATCTCTTACTGATCGAGTAGAAGGCAATCTGAAGATCAGTGTCTGAAAAAGGTAGATAATTCCATATGAGCCATCATCCAGTATTGCAAGTAGGAATGATGATGCACCATCATTTAAAATCCCAGCAAGAGTGTTGAGAACCAACGCTCAGATCCACATGTAAATATGTACCCAAGTTCATACCCAGCTTAGAGTTAGTGTGAGATCCATATTGGTGCTGCAAGAGAAATTGCAGGTTAGATTTTGGCTTTGCTTGGTGAACTATAGGCTTCAGAGGAAGATCCAACTACATAGGGCAGTGTCTCGGCTCCTTTGATTCCATAACTTCTATACAATGTCATGTATTCAGTCTCAAATATGTTACTATAGTCTAGCATTGCTTTAATATCTGCGAAGGCATATGAAGCATATATATACTCAAGCAAGAAAACGGATATATCTATATATCCTGATATTCAGATGTACACATAGAACCAGTTGGATTATAAATGAACACCACAAGCTAGAGTTCTATGCAACCACTGTTTAGACTCAGCTAAATCTCTCCTCACTGGGTATGGCAGCTATACAGGCCAATAAACGACTTCTGCACAAGATTCTCACGCAACAATGTTAGACCCAACAAGTTATAAAACTCCATGTTATTCCCTAAAACAGAACTCATCCTTTGTTCTAATTCTAAATCTTGACAATTCACCACATATTGTCTGCTTTCCTTACTTGGAAGAGATTTGTAAAATGTCCGCCCGACATCCCCGCTTCATTAAATATGAAGCCTGACCGAGGTACGCTAACATCAGGCAAGGATAAACTGCTGACACAAATGCAATCTACAAGCAAAACAGAATTTAATTATAGAATTTGACTTAGTAAGCTTAGGAATGAGCTGGTGGAAAGAAATCGATTAACCCAATAGAACAGCAATGTTCTTACTTGGACAGTGCACTGAGAAATGACCCAGATCTGCAAACATTGCCTTTGTACCTGAAGAATCACCAAGAAGTCAACAAAATGGCAGATGTCTCCTCATAAATATGATATCACAAGTGAGAGCTGACCTTAAAAATCTTTAAAGGAACGAGCTCAACCTACGTGCTTATAAAATGAAGTTAGGACAATGCACATATTATACAATGCACAACTCATCCCAAGGACACCCATCCAGCTTGTTTGTGCCTTTGAAAATATTTCAGAATATAATATGGATTGAATGCTTTCAACACACGAATGTCATGCTTGATAATATTGTAGATACCAGCACCCACAATGAGAGCCACCCAAAGGAGTACTATCATTGCCAGTCAGTCGCAGGTTTGCAGGGCATTTTCTAGCCCGTCAGGAGCTGATTTTCTAGCCATTTAGTACATCTCCATCGTTGGTTAGGCGGGTCCTCTTAACCCTGTGCATTGTAGGTCAAGTAACACCTTTTTTAGGTTGAAAACATGGGTCAAACAGATCGTCTTCCAACTCTGCATATCAACTTTTGACACAAGCGCATACCAATTATCTCGATATAGTCTCAGTAGGCAGAACATACTATTTTCCAACTTAATAGCGTTAACCTTGATCCCCTCCACAACTGATAATACTGCAGCAAGCCACAAGGCCAAAATAAAATGAGGTTTTAATGTCTGGTATTGAGCCACTAGCTCAGCTCAGTGTATAAAGCTCTTATGCTGCTTATTACAAGCAGGAGGTTTTGCAAGTTTCATATTTCAGGCAACAGCAATGGGTCTGGCCATTGACTAGATAAAAACAAAACCGTCAAAGCTTACTGACCTGAATTGATCCAAGAGCTTGAGTGGTAAGAATGTTCTGTCACTCTCGTATTTCCCAGTTCCCCGATAAAGCTCGCTGCTTGCTGGGCGATTACCCACACCAGATTGCGATGGTGCACACCCACACCAAATTGCGATGGCGCATGAGCGCAACAATAGGACTGTAGGGTGAGCACGATCGGGGACGAGGAGAGAAGGAAGAGCAGAGCAGGAAAATAGCGCGGGAATATCAAGCCCGAGTCATTTTCAATTCACCTTTTCTCACAATTCATTGAGACTTGGGGTCCGAGTTCACAGTTGGCCACAAAATGTAGATCTCTCTCTCTCTCTCTCTCTCTCTCTCTCTCTCTCTCCATTGGCAACCAAGGAAGGCCTCTTACCCACTTGCAACTGACGTGCCGATGCAACACCTTCCCTTCTCTGTCCACTAACATGGCCCGTGCCAACACCTCAAGCAAGTGGTCACCCTTTAGCCTTCATGTACCTTGACTATGCCTTGGATGGGCGAGAGGGAGAGAGAGTGTGCGCCAGTGATGGCAAACTCTCTTTCCTCAAAAGGGCTGCAATTCTAAAGATTCTCTGAGTTTTAAGACTGTTACTCATGAAAATCCAAAAAGTCGTCAAAATGATATCATATTGGTCTTTGGGAAATTGTGTCGGTTTCATGCCTATACTTTGCAGGTTTTCCCAAGCATTGGCGTGTGCATGCAAGGTGGGGTGTGTGTGTGTGTGTGGGGGGAGGGGGGGGGGGGGGGGGGGGTTTACATTGTAAAATCCTTAAGCACACATTCTAAAAATTCACAAAGTTTTTGTAAATCGATATAATATTAAACTAATATCTTAATACTTGAAATTCATAACTAAAACTGGTGAATTTTAACCATGCTCACAAATTTAAAAGCAAAACAACAAAATGTGAATGGCAACAGTTAGCTTGTTTGTATTTGTCAATTTCTTACGAGCACTTGGGAGAGGGGAGAGCGGGGAGTTAGAATAAAAGTAGAACTACTGTGTTACTGTGTTGTGGGTCCTATCTGCGGATTAGGACTAGTTGGCCTTGCCATGAGGCGAGCCAACGGGACACGCATCCCGTCAACGGCAACCTGGTCCATGCATGGGTTGCCAAAGTAAAAGCTATATGTACAGTAGTGTATTTTGGTTTTGAGAAATACAGTTGCTATGTGAGCTTGGTGTGGGGGACTGCTTTCTAAGTGTATGTTAATGTGTTGCATGATCTGTGATCATGTTTCAAACAAATTTTAACTTGGTATCAGAGCGGTACAGGGTAAAAAGCACTCCTATTAAGCCATTTGATGCTACGCTGTATAGGCAGTTAGTGTTGGGGATGATGATGATGATGATGAACTGACACACACAAAGGGTGGTCTGATACGCCGTAGCGGAATAGAGGCTGTCATCCCCAATAAATAAAAAACAATGATACAGTTTGAAAACTGATGAATAAGGATCCTAGATTATTTTAGAGGCTAAGGATGCAGAGCAGTTCTGATTTGATTAGATGTTAGTGTAGGTGTTGTAGACAACTGCAAAGAGACAGTCATTGACGCCTAATGATAGAGAGAAAGAGTGAGAGACATTCAAACATTCAACATGAATACACCTAATATGAAAAATAGTGCTTCTGTATAAAATGGTGTTGTAGTAACAATGATATCAGATCACAAAACAATGGCGCAATGCGCGTGATCCTCCTTATAGAGGCTAATGAGCGCAATATTTAAAAGTAGAACTACTATGTTACTGTATTATGGGTCCTATCAGTGGATTAGAACTAGTTGGCGTCATCGCCATGAGGCGAGTCAATGGGACACTTGTCCCGTCAACGGCAACCTGGACCATGCATGGGTTGCCAAAGTAAAACTTATATGTATAATGTATTTTGGTTTTGAGAAATGCAGTTGCTATGTGAGCTTGGTGTGGGAGAGTGTTTTCTAAGTGTAATGTTGCATGATCTGTGATCCTGTTTCAAATGAATTTTAACTTGGGGGGCCTGAGTAAAGAGGAGCATCGAGTTGTCTCGCATATAGGTATCAAATTCAAGTTACCTGAATGTCCTAAACTCGTGATTCCTCTAACTTGATCACTCAATGGACAATCTCGGGTGATAAGTGCTATCTCAAGTGATAGACAACAATTTTGAGCTATATCATGTGGTAGGGGTCAATTACATTGATAAGAGATAAAAAATCAATTATGTATGTCCTAAGCTTGAGGCTAGCCAATTTTGATCCCTTCATCAACTATGTCGACTGCTAAAGAGAAAAATCACAGCCTACGCCTCAAAGTCAAATCATCTTGAGTGAGGGACATCAAATTTGAGCTATCTGAATGTCCTAAAGTTGAGATTCCTCTAATTCAATTACCCAATGGGCAATCTCAAGTGAGAAAGGCTGAAGTTGACCTATCTCTGATGGTGGACATTAGATTTGAGTTATCTCATGTGATAGGTCAACCTATCTCATGGGTCCTATCAACTTATAGGCTTTAAGTGTGAGCTATTTGAACTCCCTAAATTTCAGCATTCCCAAATTCGGTCAATCAATGTGCAAGCTCAAGTCATTGGGGTCAATATTGGTCACTCTCAAATTAAAAACATTAGATTTGATCAATCTCGAGTCTTTAGGGTCATAATCCATCAACAAGGAGCCAATCTCGAGTAATTCCAAGATACCAAATGCAAGATTGGTCAATTATCCTCACTCAATAAACAAGATGGTGATCTATGACAGTTCTAGGCATCTTGATGTCTAAATTTAGGACAAGTCTAAATGCCTATTTATTTTTTATGACAAGGCCAACTATAATCTTGTGATATATGTGCCTATGTGCATCATTACATGGCTAGCCTCTTCAATTGTCACAAAGTCATGAAAATTGGGATCTGCATAATCTGTCTTTGAATCTAATTTTGTACGGTCAAAAGAGTACATCATTGAGGAGTTCAAGGTGTCTTTGATCGACTCTTGTTTCTTCTTTGCTTTTGGATCTTTGTGTGTAGACATTTCTTAAATTCAAAATGCCTTCACGTCCAAACTTCTTAAAGATTCCTTCTGCATTAAGAATAGTTGTCTCCATATATCTGTGGCTTGATATGTTACAGTTGCTATAGTCTTCTACCCAATTTCGATATACTACTCTTGAGACTGGTGGAGTATGATCAAGTCATGAGCCATATCAAGTAATAAGCAGCAAAATCACACGTTAGGCATCAAATGTTGGCTTTCCCAAGTGATAATGCCTCCTTGTACAACATGCCTTCGATGTGTTGCGACTTTTTGTCGAGCTTCAATATGAACCAATGTATGGATTGTCGATGCTTCTGGGTAGAATGTGTCTTTGATGTCTTGCTACTTTATGTTGAGCTTTAGTACAAATCACAATATTAACAATATAGATTAACCACAATATAGCTCTTGTTGGAGCTCATTTAATCCTATATGCTATTTGAATTCTATTGATTACATGATTTAACACGATTCACTTTGAATTAGGAGATGATATACCACATAGATACTCGAGTTATACTACCAGTTCACTATAAATTTCAATATTTAGCTTACTTAACTAAAAGATGATAGCTAACTAAGAAACTACTAACTAGCTAATAGTCACTAACTATGCTAACTAACTAACTAGCTATCTAACAAACATTTATGTTACTATAGTTAGTTAACTATTCTACCATTAAACTAGTTAGTTAATTAACTATTCTGATAGTCAAATAGTTATTTTATAATAAGTAACCAACTAATAATAACTAACTAATATCGAAAGTTTAGCATATTTGATATTTAGTACTTAGATTAAGATTTAGTATAGTAATATTCAGGTATTTAGTATTTGGTATTTAGTATATTATGGTATCTGGTTTAGTAAGGTATTTTGTACTAAAATACTAGATATATAATCATACTAATACACTTTTTATTTAATAGATGTAAATGTATTTAGTATATTTAATATATTATAATAAATAATATAACGTAGTATTAGTAGAGTAAAAGTTATTTCAAATACACTTACTTAAAAAAAGACCTATAAAATAAAATAGAAAGCAAAATAGTTTTGATCCGAAATGATTCAAAGCCCGAAATTTTCCTCCCAAAAAAAAAAAACAAAACAGCTTCAAACTCTTCTAATAAAAAAAAGTGGGAAAATTGATTTTGTTTGAAAAGTTTTCCTAATAAAATTGATCCATGAACCATTTTTAGCAAGAAAACCTTTTTCCAAGTTACAAATGGTATCAATGTATCTAGGAAAACTTTTTCCTAGTTACAAATGGTAGCAATGTATCTAGGGAATTAAAGGTTTCCGTAGATGAAATTGATCCACATACATTTTATAACTAGGAAATAGACTTTCCTACTTAGAAGGGGCTTATAATGCATCCAAATTCATTTCTTAACCAGGAAAAATCGTGTGAAACTGGAATTTCATGTTTTTCCTATGTAGGAAACGAACAAAACTTTCTTGTGATATCTAATACTCGCTCACAGGATCTGACAGCACGATCATGTTCATTCAAGTTATGATAGCAGAACTAACATACGCTTTTGCAGCGCTGGCGCCAACTGAGTTCTGAGACCACTTTCTCTAAAAAAATTTAGAGGATTCATAATGAAGACCTTTTATGATCCTTAAGTGACTGGTGAACGATGCATCCTCAGCATCAGTATCATGAATTTTGAGCACTAATCTCTGTAAGTGTGCTCCCAGTTAGCTACTACTGAAACAATGGCAAAGCAATCCTCCATATCAACGTATGATCTAGAGCGGAATTCTCATGTTTAAATTGCTGATCAGAGAGCTGCGCAACCAACTCTGGCATGAAAAAGAAGTTTCATTATTACAACTTCCATTAGTTTATCTATATTCCATTGCAGATCTCTAGTCAAGGTAAAGGAGACCTCCAGCTCACCATCACTGTTGTTAGGTGCCCACGAAGAAATGAATTATTATCAAAAAAGTGTGCTTTGATCACAGATCATAGCTGATCCGTCGCTAACCAATGGAGTATGTTCACAACTAATTGACAGAGTTAATCCTTGAGCAACCATAATCGCGACTATCTGGATTGGACATCATCTGAGCTATGGATGAAATTATCAAGCTCCATAATCAAAGAGCTCCTTGAATTATTGTTGTTTTTCAACAATCGTTCTAGAGAAAGCCTTATGTCAGGCTAAGGTATGAAGGAACGACATCAGTGTTGCTATTAACCATCAGTGAACCTTTGGTGTCTCTACAAATTTCAAACCATCATTGTTATCAGCTTCTCATGCATGCTATTTGGGCAATGGTTGAGGATGATGAGTGCAGCTCAGAGCTCCATCGATATATCTACTTATAGATTTATAGCTAACATTCCTAAGCCAGTATAGATCTTGAGCTATTGATCCTGACTGAACTTTCTGAGCATACTTGAGATCCTTCAACGTGGTTGAGCGCTGGTCTCTAATTGTGTGTCGAGAGCTACTTTCTGAAGTCAGTTGTGGAGGATTATTTCCAAGATACCAAGATTGCCCACTTTGGAGCTCAGACCATCGCTGTCTCAACTTCTGTGGATGAGCAACTAAACCAACGTTGTATCAATCACCTAATCAACTCTGGCAGCTACACTCTCATTTCTATTTTGGATAACGCGAAGACTAAATCGCAGCTATGAAGCGTATGAAGACTCTCTGATGCCTACACTTGATGACGGTGTGGAGTTTTCCAGCTCTTACATTTGATATGTAAGCGATGATCGTGGAACCAAAGTTGCTATGATACCATTAAACTTAGTAGCAGTTAATGCTAGTAAGTTTCATGCAATGATTTATGTTTTACATGCAAGAATCAATTAAGACTCATAAAAGTAATTGCATGTAAAAATAATAGGTCATTTAAAGCATTATTGTTTCATGGGTAATTCTGTTTATAAAACTCGAGTCTGCATGTGCATTGCATTGGAAATTCGTGAGAAGAAGATGTAGCATAAAGAGGAGCGCAACAGAACCAGTTAGTCGTTGCCTACACTTTTTTATGAGGACAACGGTGCTGTGTGAAGAAAATCCCGAAATTCTTGTTGTGTTGCTACTGTAGCCTAGCAAATGGAAGCATTGTGGAGGCTGATTTGAGTGCCCTATATTTGTTCCAAAAATCAGAACATTTACTGAAAAGTTACAAAGTGATGCAACAGTACAAGGCAATCATTTCTTGAACTGCTCCCCGGATTTACAGATGTATGACTAGTTGCTAACTTTTAGTGTTGGCTTTGCATTGCAAAGTGCCTTGAGTTTCAAAATCTGATGGGATGCTGTGTTAAGTACTTCATGGTTGTGCCAAAAATCATAAACAACAATTGTTAAAGCCAGCCATGGAGGATTGGAGGCCTGCTTCAGATTGCATAACCTAGATTCTTTGACAAGGAAGTCATGGAGAGGCAGCGGAGCACAAGAGCAAGCCATCATTAACTAGAATCAGATCAGAAACCATTGTGACGAAATAGCTCTTGGGATAATCAGGCCCTTAGCAAAAGCTCCATAACAAGCATCAAGGCTAGTTTGTGATCGTAATGTGGGCATTTATTCTCATTTGCTTCGTCACACATGTCAGTTTGGAGTTGATGACATGCGTTATAGTTGCTGGATGTTGATGCATGCAACTCTCTCAGTGAGCTAATCAAGGGAAAATCAAACTCAAATAGCGTACATGAAGGGTCGAAGCGTTTACCTTATGAATGAAGTTTGATACTTCCACGTTGTCAACCTGGATAGACTACTTGCTAAATAACACTTATAAATTTATCAATGATTTTAAGCATCACATGTACTAAAATGCCGACATACACTTTGGGATGACCCAGCTCTTTATTTATTGTATTTAACTGCCCTCCATAAAATAAAACCAAAAATAGAAAGAGAATGAAAACATTCACATAATGTACCAAATGACATATCTTAGGAAGATGACCATACATTAGGCCCTACATAATCCTGAGCATATGTAGTTGTCATAATTGAAGTGTAATATGATTGAATGCAATATTTTGGTAGCCAAGCAACTCAATAAAAGTCTCTTTTGTGTAACACCATGAAAAAGTAATGCTTTATAGAGGATATCATAAAAGCTAAACCAAGAGTTGATTTGCAAAAAATGAAGCTCCTAGTTATGACAAAAATTAAACATCTTGATAGGTAAATCTTTGTCTCCTTTTTTCCTTTGCCCTATATGATCTCAATACTTATGCGGAATGTATTTCTTCTTCTTGTCACCTCCTGAAATAAAGTATCAAGTGTATTTATATTGAAAGGACTAGTCCTTTTGATGCTTGTTGTCATAGCCAAAAATCTAGGTCCTTTGATAAGTCTTTCAATCATCTTTTGGCCGCAGGAGCATCCATGTAAATAGCAAGCAGTAGACTTGTTGAAGGTTGTTTGACAAATTCAATGGCTACTTCTATCATATATTTTCATATCATCCAAAAATATTTGTGACAAAACTATTAGAATAACAAGCTCACATGTGATTTTTATTTGGTGTATATTCAGTTGATATTGCAATTAGCCTATAGTTAAAAAGCCCGAGCCGATAACGGGAGAATACCTATAAATAATGTGAAATGCCACTTGAAGGCCAAATGTGCATTTGATGCAGTTCGTAGACTCATGCCATGTGGCGTCTTTTGGATTCTTATCCTTAAAATCCGTTCTTTAATCTACATCCATTCATTTATCCACTTTCAACATTTTTACTTGTGTTATCGCACAGTCTTTAGAAATACATGGGAATCCAATAGATGGGTCGAATCGACTAACTGTCAAAGGATTCGACAAGGATTTATTGAAGGTCAACCGATCATGCTATCACTTGTTATAAATATAATGACTTGCTCTAACCATTGTTAGCAAGTAATTACCGTGTAACCTAACTGCAAAAGGAACAACGCAATATGGCTAACTGCCAATTGCGATCTATGACCAAATAACTATCTTTTACTGTCATTTGGATAAGCCTATTTGGCATTCCTAACTAGTATATATAGCTGATCATTTAGTAGGTTAAAGTAGCAAAAGTGATCAAGATATAGAGTATTGCTAGCATCGCTTCACTACTAATTAGTGAAAGTGCATCAAACATAGACGATCAGAGATTCATAGTTAGTTTCAAGTATGTGATTGCATCTGCTATTTTTTTTTACTCGCTATTCATCTGATTTGTACATGCTACTTATTGAATTGATTATATAGTTTTATTGTGCTCAATATTATGTCAGAATGAATACTTTTCTATTGTTCTGTAATCTAATTACGTTCTCTTACAGTTTTGTCTGAGTCATCGAATACTTCTACACAACAAAATTATCATTGTTATGTTTGTCTACGAAATGACTCTCATAGGTTCTGATGATTTCAAAGTTAGAATCAAGTAGAATCAACGTGACAATTATCGCAATAGTTTTTTTCAAATTTGATAGGCGTAGTCATACATTTGAAGAAGGATCTTTCCGTACAGCCTGAAGTGGCATCTATCGAATGCATCTTTTCTCTATATGGTCCAGAGCTCCTTCTCTATGAGAATTCTCTACAATTTGAACATCCAGATGTTGTAGTTAGAAGCCCCATCCAATTACTTGCTTCATCCAAAATACCCTCATTTATGTTGGCCATGTTCAAAATGCCAAAACTCCACCTGTAGGCTAAAAGGAGTGTGCTGAAGCTAATGACGATATCAAATTGCAAAAATAATGACTTGCAATTATTTGCTTACTAGGCCACCTGTCACTTTGTTGTCGAATTGAAAGCCAAGTCACATTCGCTTTTCAAAATGCTTCTCCCCACAAGTTCCTAGCTTCGTGCCCTATAAGGTGGTGAAATCACTTTTGGCATTCTCTGAGCACTTTCTTTGCGACAATCACTCTGTTTTGACATACCGTAATTGTAGGTATAGTCAGGGTGCCCTTCGGTTGGAGGCTATAGTCTTTTGTTTGGCCAAAATAGGCTTAAGGACATGAAAATAAGGGCTTTTTTTCTTTTTGAACTATTTCTTCAGGTTGAAGAAACTTCACACTCCACAAAGTTGGGATCCAACTTTTATTCTATATTGAAATTTTTTAAAGAAGTTGAAGTGTGTATTCCACTTCATGTCCCTTCATGAACATTTAAAAATAGACCTAAGCAAATCCAATAGCTTGTAAAAGATCAACGATCTTAATCTCCTTCCATCTTGGTCGTTGATGAATGTAAACCCCAATCCTGCAATTCACAAAGAATCCACACATTGAGGAGAGTTCTCCAAAGCATTGCACACTTCAACACACAAAGTAGTTGGAGCTCTTGGAGGTGCACGAACATGTTGTCCGCGACCTCCTCCTCTAGTGTGTGAAAAGTGCAAAAATTATGCTTGGTCAAGGCCAAATCTATGTATATAGGATTATTACACATGTGTGGAGCCTGTTCCCATGTGTGAAATTAGTGTACTTGTCATGTACCATAATCATATAGGCTGTACATATAATTTAATTCAAGTTCTAGTGGCTAAAAAGGCCAAAATCTAGTTTTCTAGTCATATGACACATGGCATCAATCTATTGATTGCATGAGCCACATCATTAGATTAGGTGTCACATCCCAAGTGTAGAGGTCTACTCACATGTGTGGAATAAGCTGAAGTAGGCGAGTTTTGACTTCTAGAAGGTTTCTTAGTAGATCTCCATATAGTAGGTCAAATGGACCAAAAGTGCTCAAAATAGAAAGTGTGATCCAAGTGTCATTTTTGCATGATGATTCATCATATGACAAGGCATCCTCACACATGTGAGATTTGATGCATGATCAGTACCTCGAGCTCCAAAAAATGTATATATACAGGCATATTTGGCCATAATCAACATGAAACACCAATCTTGGTTTTGGAGGCAATATTTTTGTGTCAATCTCTCCATTTGTCGTCATTTGTTTTGATTGATTTGAGTTCCTATCATATTGTACTTTGTTTTCAGGCTGGAGTCCGTACTCTGATAGGTTTTCACATGTGTAAAACCAGCAAGTACATTTACATTCATTAATGATTGTTCTTGTTAGATTTTCATGCCTAGAATTGATCTAGATTGATCTAAATCTTGTGTAGATTGATAGATCAATTGTATCTAACATCCAATCCCTCTTGTGGATCAGAGATTTTTAGTGCAAAATCAAGTTTTTTCTATAAAGATTCTATTCCTATGATTTGTTCTTGGACTAGATTTAAATTTGAAGCTTGATTCAGGTGCAGTAAATGAGTTTCTCTGATTTTTTGAGTGCATGTTGAAGTTGAGAGAGATATTGCCAAAAATCATAGATTAAGGAGTGATTTGCAAGATTGAGACTAGAATCTAAATTTCCATCATTCTAGATTGGTTCATGAGTGATAGGATTGTGTCTATAAGCTTTCAAATTGCTAGAAGATTTTAGGTTCAGATCTCTTAGAGAAACCATAAGAGTTTCTAGTGCTTTTTCACATTCAAAAATGGCATCAATGGGTGGGTTTTTGCTTGAAGCTAGTGAAAGGCTCACATCCACTAATTATGCTAATTGGATAGTTCGAATGGGGTCTTTGCTTGTACTCCATGGTCTTTATGACATACGACTTGAGGTGGAAGTTTAACCTCAAGGAGGTGTTGAATTGGTAAAGTACAAAAAGAGATGTAGAGTTGCATTACATTGCATAAAAATGAATGTAAGTAATGAACTTTTGAAGGAAATCTCATCTTGTACTACATCAAAAGAGGCATGGGATTCAAAAAAAGCAATTTTTGAATTCAAGAATACTTCAAGGATACTCATGCTTAGGAATCAAATTCTTCACAGCATGAAAGGAAGTAGTGAATGTGCCAAAATTATGTTTTTAGGATCAAATCTTTGAATAAGGAGTTGTCTTCTATAGATGATAAAAGCAAAGATGATGAGTTAGTTCAAATCATTTTGAATGGATTAGGAGATGATTATTCTAATCTTTTTCAAACCTTTGCTATTCAAGATTCACTTCCTAGTATTGAAAAACTTCAAAGTGTTCTTGTAAGTGAGGAGAGTAGAATGCTTCATATTAAAAGTAGGATGAGTTCCTTATCTTTGAATGATGGTGATGAAAAAGCTTACTTTTCCTTGAAAGGCAAGAAGAAAAAGTTTCCATCCAAGAAGACTCAAGACATGGAGATGGAGAGCAAAGATGGAGCATCAAGTTCCAAAGGCAAGAGCAAGAAGGACAAGAAGAAGCTAAAGTGTTTCTTTTGTGGTAAAAAGGGACATTTTGCATCCAAGTGCTACAAAAAGAAGAATGCCCAAGAGAAGGACAATCAAGGCAATCTTGTGCTTGAGGAGGAGGAGGAAGAATGCAATCAATCTTTGATGGTATCCTCACCACAAATATCTAATCAAGACACTTGGTGGATTGATAGTGGGGCAAGCTCCCACATGACTCACCAAAAAGACTACTTTTCTAATCTACTTTCTTACAATAGTTCAAAGAGATTCATCTTCGCTGCAAGTGATCAAGAATGTGAGATGTAGGTGCTGGATCCAATCCTTTATGTCTAGGATCATCTAAAAAAGTAGATCTAGACAATGCTCTTTATGTACTTTCAATTACAAAGAACTTGTTGAGTGTAGGACAACTTATGGATAGTGGATTAGATGTACATTTCAAGCATGGAGCATGTTCTATCTTGAAAGACGAAAAACGTGTTGCTAATGGTTTCAAGCAAGGGAGGTTATTCAACTTGGATGCTAACGTGATGGTTGGAAGTGTGAACATGGCAAGGGAGGAGCTCACTCAAGTGGAATTGTGGCACAAAAGGTTAGGCCATCCTAACAACAAAGCTATGGAGACCATGGTGACAAAGGAGCTAGCAAGTGGACTTCCCAAAACCATATCCAAGTGTGGCAAGCTTTGTGAAGCTTGTGGACTCTCCAAATTTCATAAGCTACCTTTCAAGAGATCTTTGAGAAGATCTAACTCTCCTCTTGACCTTATACACTCGGATGTTCATTCATTTTCACATGAATCTAATGGTGGAGCTCTTATGCATGTCACTTTTATTGATGATAGATCAAGATACTCTCGGGTTTATCTCTTGTCTAAGAAAAGTGAAGTTTTTGAGTCCTTTGTAAAGTTTAAAACTCTTGTGGAGAAGCAACTTAATACTAGCTTGAAAGTATTAAGAACTGATAATGGAGGGGAGTACATCTCCAATAGGATGAAAGATTTTGTGAAACTAATGGCATTAGGAGAGAGTTTACTTGCACATATACTCCACAACAAAATGGAGTAGCTGAGAGAAAGAATAGGACACTATGTGAGTGTGCTAAAGCTTTGAGATTAGATGCATACCTTCCTATTTCATTTTGGGGAGAAGCTATTTTATGTGCAAACTTTCTATGCAATAGAATGACTAATAGTGCCATTAAAGGACTTACACCTTATGAAGTATGGAAAAAAGCCAAATCTTAGTGATTTGAAAGTTTTTGGATGTACTTGTTATGTACATATTCCTTTAGAAACAAGGAAAAAGGAAGATGCCACTTCTTTTAAAGGCATCTTTATTGGTTATAGTGAAAATAAGAAAGCTTACAGGATATTTGATCCTATTACCAAGAAAGTTGTTGTAAGTAGAGATGTACATTTTGATGAATCTCTCAGAGCCAAAGGAAAGGTGACTTCTGACAACACTCAACTTGTCAAGAATCATGCTATGGCCGAGGAGGAGCTTCATGAAGACCAAGTGGAACCTACTCAAAGTCCAGGCGTGCCAAGAAGATCAACAAGGACAAGGATTGAGCCATCAAGGCTCACTTATAGTGACAAAGGGGAGCAAAGGGAAGATTCTCAAATACTAAACTCTTATACTTTCTTGACTACTATGCTTGAAGAATCAACTAGTTTTGAGGAAACAAATAAGTCTCAAAATTGGAGGAAAGCTATGCAAGTAGAGTTTGATGCTTTGTTAGAAAATCAAACTTGGAAGCTTGTTGATCTACCTTATGGAAAGAAGCCTCTTACTTCTAAATGGATATATAGATTGAAATATATTCAAGATGGTCCCATTCATAAGTATAAAGCTAGACTTGGTGCAAAAGGTCTTTTGCAAGTCAAAGGCATAGATTATGATTAAACCTTTGCACCTGTTGCAAAGCTTGTAACCACTAGATTAATCATATGCCTTGCTACTTCTTTCAAATGGGAGCTCTTCTAACTTAATGTGTCAAATGCTTTCTTGAATGGATTCTTGGAAGAGGAAATCTACATGTGCCAACCCGAGGGCTTCATCAAAGATGGAGAAGAAGACAAGGTGTGTTTCTTGAAAAAGAGTCTTTATGGACTCAAGCAAGCACCAAGAGCATGGTACTCTATGTTGCATTCCTATCTTATTTCCATTGAATTTGTTGTAAGTTCTTATGAACCGTCATTGTACTACAAATGTAATGATGGGAAGATCGTTATCTAAGTTTTATATGTTGATGACATTATACTCACAGGAAATGATCTAGATGGCATCAAAGATGTAAAAATTTCCTTGGCTAGTGAATCTAGGATGGTAGATCTAGGACTTCTAAAAGTTTTACTTGGAATAGAAGTCACTAGAAGTGATTATTTTACTTTCGTATGTCAATCTAAGTATGCTAGATCAATCTTAGCAAAATTTGGCATGATTAATTGTAAAGGAGTTGAAACTCCCATGGAACTAAGTGTAACAATTTCTAAGAAAAGTGATGAAGCATCCTTTGAGGACATCACTACCTATAGAATGCTTATCGGTTCCTTGATATACTTAATTATCACTAGACTAGATCTTAGTTTTTGTGTTGGCAAATTTCAATACATGCAAAGTCCATTAATATGTCATTGGAAAAGTGCCAAAAGGGTGTTAAGGTACATCTCGGCTACAAAAGACTTTGGCATAGTTTATGAAAGGACTAATATTTGTTTAAGAGCATATTCGGACTCAAATTTTGTAGGTGACAAGATGGATAGAAGATCCATAAGTGCATTTACTACATTCTTATGTGGAGGAGCTATATCTTGGCTTTCCAAAAAGCAAGATACCATCTCTCTTTCATCAACAAGATCCGAGTGTAAAGCTATGACAACAACAACAAAGGAGGTTCTTTGGCTTAGAAGGCTTCTGGAGGAGCTTCATGTGATCAAGGGTGAAGACATTCCATGCATATATTGTGACAATCAAGCAGCTCAACAACTTGCAAACAATCCAATCTTCCATGCTCAAACAAAGCACATTGAGATTTCACATCATTCTATAAGAGAGAAAGTGCAAGCAAAGGAGATCAAGCTTATTCATGTTTCATCATCAGATTGCATTGTTGAGATACTCACCAAGGCATTGCCTAAAGATCCATTTGTAAAATTAATATTGGCTGTTGGAGTTATAGATAGATCTATGCTAGATTTACCAAGCTAGATTTTTGAGGAGTGTGAAGAATGCAAAAATTATGCTTGGTCAAGGCCAAATCTATGTATATAGGAAAATTACACATGTGTGGATCCTGTTCCCACTTGTGAAATTAGTGTACTTGTCATGTACCATAATCATATAGGTTGTACATATGATTTAACTCAAGTTCTAGTGGCTAAAAAGGCCAAAATCTAGTTTTCTAGTCATATGACACATGGCATCAATCTATTGATTGCATGAACCACATCATTAGATTAGGTGTCACATCTTATGTGTAGGGGTCTGCTCACACGTGTGGAATAAGCTGAAGTAGGCGAGCTTTGACTTCTAGAAGGTTTCTTAGTAGATCTCCATATAGTAGGAAAAATGGAGCAAAAGTGCTCAAAATAGAAAGTGTGATCCAAGTGTTCCATTTTGCATGATGATTAGTCATATGACAAAGCATCCTCACACGTGTGAGATCTGATGCATGATCAGTACCTCGAGCTCCAAGAAATGTATATATAGAGGCATATTTGGCCATAATCAACATGAAACACCAATCTTGGTTTTGGAGGCAATTTTGTGTCAATCTCTCTATTTGTCTTCATTTGTTTTGATTGATTTGAGATCCTATCATATTGTACTTTTTTTTTCAGGTTGGAGTGCATACTATGACAGTTTTTCACACATGTGAAACTAGCAAGTACATTTACCTTCATTAATGATTGTTCTTGGTTAGATTTTCATGCCTAGAATTGATCTAGATTGATCTAAATCTTGTGTGGATTAATAGATCAATTGTATCTAACATCCCATCCCTCTTGTGGATCATTTTAGGATCCATTCTTGGTCCTATTTTGCAGATTTCCACACATGTTCGGGATACCTTTTTGAGGTTTCCCTCCAAAAACCAATATGTGAAAAAGTTCTTCGGCCTCTATCGAGTGACAAGCTCTTACTTGCCAATTTTCCTTAATAAAACCCAAGACTTATGACATAAAAAATCCTGTACAATTTTTGCCATGCCGGTTTTTGGGAAAAGATGCCGATTCCATTCTTGAACTATGTCGGCTTCTCCTAACATTGCGAGTCCTCCTCCTACTTCCTTCCTTTTTCTCACCAAAAACCCTAGCTATATTCCGATTTGCTCCAGCTCCACCTACATTGCGGCGGTGGTCCGCGACTAGTTGGCCACAACCCCCCAACCTAGGGTGCTTGTGTGCAAAGCTTTACAGATTAGAAGAAGATGCTTTCTAGCTTGAGATCCAATCTTTTGTAAGTTCAAACCCTAGCTATCCCAAACCACAGTTTGTTTTGGTTGATTTTTTGACTTCCAAAAACATTTCTATGACAAAAGCCTTGTGATATG
Organism: Diphasiastrum complanatum; assembly: GCA_029204225.1. Lineage (NCBI taxonomy): Eukaryota > Viridiplantae > Streptophyta > Lycopodiopsida > Lycopodiales > Lycopodiaceae > Diphasiastrum > Diphasiastrum complanatum. The sequence goes on along the minus strand of CM055104.1, from coordinate 56,234,004 downwards.
AGATCGCCCTAGTACATACGATGCCCTACTTCAAATAGTTTGTCAAACAGTGGAGTATGGAGCATACACGGATAGTTTGTCAAACAGTGGAGTATGGAGCATACACGGATTGCAAACAATTGCATGAGAATTCTTCTTCACAAGATGAAATTCAGATTTTTGACATTTTATTTCTTTGATTCAAGCAACTATCTTCTATCCCTAATATAGTGCAAGTCTTTTCACAGTCTTTGAGCAAATTTCCAAATCTCCACATATTCAATTTGTGCTACCTACATCTTTCAAATGACATCCACTTGTCGTTAACATCCAAAAAGCTTCTCCATTAGTTCAAATTGTCGTGAATTCGATTTCAATTCTTTGTTCTTGTTTCGTGATCACGGCCACCAAAGCTTTGATACTAAGTTGACAAATAGCAAAAACCAATCGATACAATCACCATAGTACAACATCAACTACAATATTGCTCACAATCAACTGTGTATTCACACTTGTTAGATTATCAAGTACAAAGAGACTACTTATGTACTCACCATAGGGCTCATAAAAAAATCAGCCCGATAACACTAGAACTAGATAAAAGATATTACCATCGAACTTAGAAAGTAATCGTAAAAGACCCACACATTGATTATTGCTATTCTAACTCCTATACGCCTTACAGTATAAAAACATTTATTCATCTTGGTGATGATAGTACACACACTATCGAAGGTGAAGGAACTATAAGATTGAGCTTCTAGCATGAGCAAGTCAAGTTACTATATAATATTCTATATGTAACAATCAATAAGCAGAATTATTGATTTAGGTCATAGGGTAGAATCTGAATCTAATCAATGTAGAATTATCGATAGGATAAATAAGATCCTTGCACTTGGAAAGAGACGTAGATACTTCCTTCCTACTACAAAGTTCAAACTTTGAAATTTAACAAACTATTTGCACTAGTACAACTAAAGTACACACTCAAGAATCTAAAAATCACACCATGTTATTGTTCACTGCAGCATTTGATGACACCTACGATTGAAGCAGCAAGATACAGATACGAGAGTCATAGCTAGAAATGAGATCAGCTGATGTGTTGGAGGCAGCTACAACATCCTCGGATTCAGAAAATGTGGGTCTTATGATGAGGATGGATCATGGGTTTATAGTATAAATAATGGTATAGCCATCATTAATATCTGGTGTGCATATATTAGAGAGAGAGAGAGAGAGAGAGAGAGAGAGAGAGAGAGAGAGAGAGAGAGAGAGAGAGAGAGAGAGAGAGAGAGAGAGAGAGAGAGAGAGAGAGAGAGAGAGAGAGAGAGAGAAGTGATGATTTAAAGCAAAAGGCTTGCTCCACTATTTATAATAAGAGGAGTAGCCCATGCAAGCTTTCTTTTTGTTTTTGGAAGGGGGGGGGGGGTGTACACCCTCCGAGGCCGGCCTTCCACCTTGGGCGCGGAACGTCCCAGGAGGTGACCTTCCATGTAAAAAAGAAAAAAGAAAAGGAGGAGGCGTAGAAATTATGTTCCATGAGGCACCTCCTTTTAAAATAGATGGGCTTGAGGAACCTTACAATTACAAACTTCTTACACATTTAGTAAGTCAACCATACAATTATGTAAGATTTGTCACATCAAATTTGTTCTTGGCTTCTCATTTGTAGTAAACGAATCTTACGCTTTTTAAGGTTCGTGATTTGACAAGATTCGTTTTTAAAAACTGATTTCTATGGCTTTTAAGCGAGCTTCAAAATACAAGAAAAATATTCCCAATAGTGTTTTACGTGATGGAAAGTCATTTTCTTATTTGGATGTATCCCATAAATGTTGACATCACACACAAGGTGAAGAATGTCATCCAAATATGGCATGGAGGTGGGTCCACTCCAATATTCCAAGGGCGTGTGTGCATTTTTCAAACCTTGCACCACCAAACTCCAATTTTCAAGCACTGGCCATGGTTGTCGATGCTTGTATATGCCAATAGGAAGTGCAAGTTTTTCAAAGAAAGAAGGGCATGCCATTGCAAAAAATAAATGATGTAATACTTTCCTCCTTATTTGGAGAAAAATCTTCTTAATTTAGATGTATTTATAAATGTTGACATTACACGAAAGGTAAAGGTCGGCAATTGTCCATGCATGGCATGGAGGTGGGTCCGCCACAATATTCCAAGGGCATGCATTTCCTTTTTCAAAGCTTCAACTCCCAAGCTCCAATTCTCAAGCATGGGCTAGGGGTGTCGATGCTTCATTATTTATAGCATTAGGTGGTGCAAGTTTTTCATCTTGTTGCAACAAGTAAATGGTGTAGTACTTTTCTTCTTATTTGGTGATGGAAAATCATCTCTATTAAGATATGTTTATCAATGTCAACAATGTGCAAGTTGGTAGTTATCTAGACATGGCATGGAGGTTTGTCTACATTAATACTGCAAGGTCTATATATATATATATATATATATACATATAAATATATATATATATATATATATATATATATATATATATATATATATATATATATATATATATATATATATATATATATATATATATATAGATATATGGATATGGTGTGGTAAATTTGTTCGAGTTCGGCCATTTTGTGAGCAAATACATTGCGAGTTTTCGTTTATCAATATCATTGATTTTTGGCAAGACCAATAATAAACGAGAACTCGCAAAACTTGTGATTGCTAATTTCATCCAGTTTTTACACACCTTAAATAATCTCCTCTTCCAATATCTCTATGTCTGACAATGCTTCTAAGTCCTTCAATGGAAGAGAAACCATGCCACGAATAAATGTATGCTAAGACTCAAGTCAATGATTATGAATATAAAGCTCTATTTATCTTGAAAGCAGACCTATGTTTTTTATAGGTTAATTTTATTATATGCACATTTTGTATTGAGGAATAGATTCTCTATTCAATTTGACTTTTCACTCGATTAAACATATGTAAATGTGGGAAGAGTTTTTGTTGTGATATGCGATAGATGACATTTTTTTTGCTTAGGGTAAAAGTCTCTATAAAGTATTTTCCCAACCACAATAAAATAATGTGAGAATGTCACTCGAATCCTTTATCAATGTAAAGGATGACAAGATTGATTCACTTTATGATAGTGAAAGCACAAGCCTCTATGACACTCAGTTAGAGTGCTAACTCAATATGAAAGTTCTCACAAATTTTAATCCAAGTTCACTATAATTAATGTGCATATCATAATACTAATAACCAAAATGGAAACCATAATTACACGAGCCTTGCCATAAAATTGGTCTCCAAACCATATGCAAGTGTACAATATGTGAGTTCAAGTAGTATTTTGGCATATACGAAGTATGTGATAAAATCCACGTGAGAAAAAAGTGAGATAACACTACTACTCCTCGTGCTTATCGTTCAACATATATACATCATGGAGGTTATCTACATTTTCTTTATGTTGGTGTAGTATCGTGAAGCTCCATGGCTCTGGCCGATAGATTATGATAGTATACTCAAGCCCAACATTGAGATCAAAACAAATGAAGAATGTATTATAGATTTGATGTACCAGCTTTGAAACTCGTCAGAATCCCATGTTTCATTTTACTCGTCCTCTTCCTCATCTGAATCAATTTGTTGTGTTTGTGGGATAGAAGTGGACAATTCTGCAAAACAAAATAGGATGTGTTTAACAATAACAAAATGAGTTGCACATCAGTTTTATGTTGATATGATTTGTAGCATTCACATACCATATTTATGGGTGGTCAAATCGATGATGGCTTCATCAAAATCCCTTGCTATTCAATGTCGGTTGGTACTTCATACAATGATTCTCCGCAACCCATAAAAGGATCAACCACCACTTTTGAAGGCTCACAAAACATTTCTATCAAGAAACACAGAGGGGACTCTTCTCGGCCCCTCCACGCATTGGTTGAGTACCACTACTATCCTTCAGTGTCTCTACTAGAGGATAGTAACGTATCCAATGGTTAGTCACATTGTGGAAAAGAGAAGGATCAATCGAGTTGTAGTCACCCATCGGAATTGAAGGAGCTGATTAAATGCGGCATGTGACATAAACAACAAGCATATGTACCTGTGTCAAAAAAAGTATATAGATTGGGAGACATAAATTGATAGCTAGGAAGGAACAATAACACTTATAAAAAATCATGACGTAAAATTCACCTGAAATCTCGTCACAATCATGCCAAATTTATCCACCCCCCACAATATAGCATGGGAAATTTATTCACCCACCACAATATAGCAACTGTGGATGTTGACGTACCACACATGGAAATTGAGATGGGTGCTACATTGGAGACAAGATTAAAAGAAACAGACTTGCCTAGTCTTGATGTAGTGCCCAGACTATTATTCATGCGATAGCTTTCCATTTCATTTTTTGGGCAAGAACCTACTAGAAAATCAATCCACCAGGGATTGTTTGTTCTCTCCCATTCAATTAGACTTCTCTTGGCACATAAATGATAATCTTCACAATATATACACATGTCTCTGTGTCCAAAGCTTGAAGTACGATGACATCGTTTTTAATCTTTTTCTTTCTTACAAGATGTGCAATGTACCTACGACCAAAAGATTAGAAACTGTTGTATTATAAACAAAAAATTCCATGTGAAAATTTTGCTCTTAGTTGGACAAATAGGCAATGAATATTTTTTACCTCCAAACAACTCTTTTTGTGCTACCCCTTATGTTTGGTTGCTCTTTGGTGCCTTTCGACAGATCCATGTCACACTCAATAGCAAAAACCATTTTTTGTCTATATTGCAATTTGAAATCCATAAAATAATCTTCCAGTGACTCGTCATCACCAATATGCAATGACCCTAATAATGTGAAAGATTGTCTATTCTACTTCAACAATGAATATGAAATTTAAGCACAATTAAAACCAATCATCCTCGTCAATGCCATATTCTTGGAAAGTTATCTAATATTAAATGCATGATTCAGATTGAGATATGGGATAAAAACACTCACTAAAGCCATACACTCTACTAGCACTTTGCTTGTTGTTTGAACAAGCACTCTAGCCAAGTTTTCTTTGCAACCCATGTTTTGAACTCTTTTTCACTCTTGGGGATACCAAATTGGCCGCTCATTGGACCAACACACCACTTTAACCACTTGCATTTAGTATCATTCAAAACTGAAGAACAACGCAAGTGATGTAGCTTCCCTAGGCCAAGTGTGATCCCCATGCTAGATGTCTCTATGTTGGTCACCAAATCAAACCATTCATTTTCCAATACATGCTGTTATGCCCAACATTTTTCCCATCATGTTTGTCCATCTGTAATGAAAAACATATTCAGCATCTTTTATAGTCTTGTGTACTTTGTTTGTGTCTGCATTAAACTTGGCTCTAACCTCATCCATCTCTTGTGCAATGTCATGCTACACATTGACCATGATTAACCTACATTAGTCATGCATACAATATAACATTTTTGCAACAAAATCAATTGTTTAGCCAAAAAAGAAAATGGCATACAAGTATGCATACCTCAGAAGAGAATACCACATGTTGTTTTCACATTTCAACTCTATTGCTCAGACCTCTCCACCTTAGCCAGTTCTGTCTTTGTAAAGTTTTTCTTGAGATACTCAAATGACCACTCACACAATCGCCGAACACTATACAGGTAATTGTTGAAATGGAAAAATAATCCATCTTGACTTTAGGCTTGCTACAAATATTGTACCATGCAAGTATGTTGTTCATAAATGCAAAATGCCAAGTTTGGCCTAGATAGAACTCGAGCTACATGGATATGTCACATCTAGAATGATGAGTACAACTTGCATATAGTTTGTAGACATAGAATTAGCAAAATTGTGCTTGTAGAAACTCGTGGCAATTCACAAACATTAATTGTAAGTGATCCATAGTGACATGCAAGGCATGCACAAAGTGTAATGGACACATGCATGATGATTTCTACATATCTAGTTAGAACTAGCACACTTGGAAAAAGTTGGTAGAGTTTCATGCATGAGAAGTGACAAATTTCACATAGACTCTAGTTTTCACTTTAGATTTCATTAGATGATGGATGGATGTGGTTCTACCTCGAGCTACCTCAAACTCCATAAATATGTGTAGCTCTCCTCATATTTTGTGATGAAGAACCAAAGCTTTGTAGCTATCTCATGCCATTTTGGATCCACACATTTTTTGCTTGTTATCTCTCTATCTTTCTCTCTCTAACTCGTGATGAGGCTAATGCTAATACACTGATATCTTGTACTTTTGCTCATTATTGAGTTATTGCTATCATATTCTGATACTTAGCATGCTAGATTGTGGTTAAGCCATATCTCTTGAACTAGATCTTGTTAATCAATCTAGAATCAGGTTATTGTGCTAATCACAAAGCTTAATCAAGTCCATCATACTTGTGGACATTCCCCACACGTGTGAATTCTGGAAATTTTATCATGGTATCAGAGCCAAATTAAGCTATGCATGCCAACATCTCTGATTGTACAAGAAATTGAGAGCTAAATCAAGCAAAAAAAGCAATTTTGCACTTTTTCTCACATTTCTTTGAAGTGTATTTGGATCAAATTGGATTGGAACTGAATTTTCATACCTGAATAGTGGTAGTACGAAATTCTAGAATTTTGCACATGTGAAAATCAGAGATTTTCAGTCCCTTATAGCTCCTTGCTTGTAGATCCAAAGATAGTGGTGTTATAGCTTGATGGAAAGCTTATGATCTGTACTTTCCATAGAAATTAAAATCAAATCAATCTGATGTGTCTATCGAGAGTTATAAGCTCTGAAAGAGGATAGGGATAGGTCCAAAATCCGAGTGACAGCATTTTGATTTGATTCAACCTTGCTTTGTTTTGAATCCATTGTTTTGAGCATCCTACACAAGAAACTGAAGATCAAGACTAAGTTTGAAGTAATGAACACCCTTTGAGCCTTCTGAGTGTCAATAGTGTTTTCTTTTGAAGCGTTTCACATGTGCCAAAAGTATTCAAACTAGTCAAAGTGTATCAATCCACTTTGTGTGTCTGATCTAGATAATTTGTCTTGTGGAATATTTGAGATCGATCTCAAATATAGTAGCAAGTGTTTCACATAGGCTGGTAATACATCCTTGAAAATACCTATAGTGAAAGAGAGCAGCAATTTTAAATCTGATTGGAACAAGCTCAAAAATATTGCAGTCCAATAACTAAGAAGTCTTCATCTAAATGGCATCTCAGGAAGGATATCTTCTAGAAGCTAATGAAAGACTAAACACTTCTAGTTACTCAATTTGGAAGTTCAAAATGGAGTCTATTTTGATACTCTAGGATGTTATAGATATTGTGCTTGGTGTTGAGGAGGAGCCTCAAGCACAGGCTGAAATTCCTAAGTATAGGAAGAGAGCTAAATGGCTCTACATTTAATCAAGATGAATGTATCTAATGAAATTCTGAGAGAGATAGGACCTTGCACTACAACCAAAGAAGCTTGGGATGCACTTAAGTCCATCTATGAAGCAAAAAATACTTATAGAATACTCACTCTTAGGATTCAGATTTTCCAAAGTTTCCAAAGAAGTGAAGAGAGTGCATCAAACTATGTTCTGAGAGTTAAAGATTTACATAGAGAGCTTTCCTGTGTTGGTGTTACTATTAACCAAGATGAGCTAGTTCAAGTCATTTTAAATGGCTTGAGAGATGACTATGATAAATTTGTTCAGTCTTTTGTCATTAAGGAGGAGTTGCCTAATCTAGAAACTCTCCAAGGAATTCTTATTTCTAAAGAATCTAGGAAAAGCTATAAATTGTCCAGGATGAACAAACTCGAGCATGGTGAAAGTCAAAAAGCCCTCTTTGTCAAAGACAAGCATAAAGGAAGAAGTAAGAACCAGTTCTCTCAAGCATCCAACAAAGCCAAAGATCGAGACAAAGATGGTGAAGAGGATGATTCATCTCATCCTTCAACTTCAAAGACCAAGAAGAAAAAAGTGAAGTGTTTCTTCTATGGCAAGAAGGGGCACTATGCCTCTAATTGCTTTAAGAAGAAAAACCAACTCAAGCAAGCTAATCTCTCCAAAGAGATTGAAGAAGACTCTGTTGCAAGTGATGGAGAAGGATCACTTACGGTGTCCAGTTTTTTTCATCACCTTTCAAGAAAGATGGAGCTTGGTACATAGATAGTGGAGCTTCTTCACATATGTGTTGTTCAAAGGAGTCATTTGACTTTATTGTACCTTACAAAGGACTCAAGAAATCTATTTACACTACTAATGATCATGAGTGCTCTATAGAAGGAATTGGCAACATTCCTTTGAAACTTGCTTCTTCAAAAGTTCTTGCACTTTCTAATGTTCTTTTCATTCCAAAACTTACAAAGAACTTGATTAGTGTGGGAAAGTTGCTTGATAATGGTTGTGATGTAAAGTTCAACTCCAATACTTGCTTTATCAAGAAAAATGATGAGATCCTAGCTAATGGATCTAGATGTGGTGGAGTTTTTAAGCAAAATTCTTATGAGAATGCAAACCTTTGTGAAGTTGCTTTGTTATCTAAGGAGGAGTTGTGGCATAGAAGGTTGGGGCATCCTAACTTTAGATCTATGTCTTCTATTCACCTTTATTGATGACTTTTCTAGATATACTTGGTTGTATCTACTTTCTTCAAAGGCTATGGTTTTTGATAACTTTCTAATCTTCAAAGCTTATGTCGAGAAATAGTTTTCTTTCAAAGTTAAAGCTTTAAGATGTGATGGAGGTGAATACATCTCCAACAAGTTTCATGAATACTGTGAAGGTGAAGAAATAAAGAGAGAGTTTGCTTGTGCTTATTCTCCATCTCAAAATGGAGTTGTTGAGAGGAAAAACAGATCTTTATGTGAATGTGCTAAAGCAATTTGAGTTGAAGCTTCTTTGCCTATTGAATATTGGGGTGAAGTGCAAACTATTTGTGTAATAGATTACCTCACAATGCACTTGCTGGAAAATCACCTTTTGAAGTCTTGTTTAAAAAGAAACCTGAGGTAGATCACCTTAGAGTTTTTGGTTGTGTTTGCTTTGTTCATGTGCCTTTGAAAACAAGGAAAAGAGATGATCCTAATTCTACTAAAGGGATCATGGTTGGATATGCATCCAACAAGAAAGCTTACAGAATCTATGTTCCCTCTACCTCAACTACAATTGAGAGTAGGGATGTTATGTTTCATGAGGATCAAAAATACATTCTTGGGGAGGCCGAGTTCAAAGATTCTCACAAAGATACTCCAATCATCACCCTCATTGAGAGATGGGGCCGAGAATTGAGGAGGAGTCACCTCGAATTTTTTCACCAAGGAGATCTCAAAGAGAAAGATCTGAGCCTAGGAGGCTTACCTATGAAGATAGAGGACAAGCAAGTAGAAATAAACTCCACTAATTGTGCTTATTTTATTTCTCATGAGGAGCCAAATGATGTATTTGATGCACTCAATTCGAAAGAATGGTACCTTGCCATGAAGGAGGAATATGATGCTTTGATAGTCAATAAGACATGGGAGCTTGTGGATCTTCCATCCAACAAGCACACCATTGGTTGCAAGTGAGTTTTTCGAGTCAAGTATAATCAAGATGGCACAATCAACAAGTACAAGGCTAGGCTTTGTGCTAAAGGTTTTGCTCAAGTTTATGGACTTGATTATGAGGAGACTTTTGCTCCAGTTGCAAAGATGGTATCAATTAGAATCATAATTTCAGTTGCTTGTGTTTTCCATTGGCAAGTTCTTCAACTGGATGTCTCTAATGCATTTCTAAATGGATATCTAGAAGAAGAGATCTATATGGATCAGTCTATTGGGTTCATCCATAGCAAAGACAAAGTTTGCTTGCTCTTCAAAAGTTTATATGGACTAAAGCAAGCTCCAAGGTCATGGTATTCTCGACTTAACACTTTTCTTGAGTCACTAGGATTTAATCTTAGTAACTATGATCCTTCCTGATATGTCAAGTTTTTCTATAAAGACATTGTCATCTTTCTTATTTATGTTGATGATATCATTCTAACAGGAATTTGTATTAAGTTAGTTGAGGAAACCAAGATTGCACTTGGAAAAGAATTCAAGATGCAAGATCTTGGAAAAATTCACTACATTCTAGGATTAGAGATTGACTTTCTTAAAGAAAAAGCTTTTGTATGTCAATCCAAGTATGCTCTTTCAATGTTAAAAAAGTTCAATATGTTAGATTGTAAGAGTATAGAAACTCCTGTGGAGCAAATTGTAAAAGACCCTAACAAAGGTGATGAAAGATCCTTCGTGGACATCACACTTTTTAGGAGTCTTATAGGCTCCTTAATTTGGCTCACAATAACTAGACCTGACATAAGCTTTAGTGTTCATAAGTTGAGCCAGGCTATGCAAAATCCTACTATTTATCATTGGAAAATGGCCAAGAGAGTGCTTAAATTTATATCTTCAACTTTTGATTATGGTTTATTGTATAAAAGTGAAGATCTTTCTATTGTTGGTTATTTTGACTCGATTTTTGCAAGTGATAGAGCAAATCAAAAGTCAACAAGTGCTTATGTCATATATCTTGGAGAAAACTTGCTATCTTGGCTTTCCAAAAAGCAAGATACTGTATCACTCTCATCATGTGAAGCTGAGTACAAGGCACTCACTACAACAACAAAGGAAGTGCTATGGATCAAGAGGTTGCTAGTGGAGCTAAAGATAATCATGGAAGAGGTTCTACCTATGATCATGTGTGACAACATTTCAGCCCAAGCTCTTGCCAACAATCTGATATTCCATGCGAGGAGTAAACATATCGAATTTGCACATCACTTCGTGAGAGAGAAGCTCATTGGAGGGGAAATCAACCTGGAGCACATCGACACATCATCTTGTATTGCTGATATGCTCACCAAGCCTTGGAGCAAAAGTTCCTTCATCAATCATAGAGCCAATCTTGGAGTAATACCAAGATCCATGTTCAAGTCAATATAGATTGTTTTTTAGGAGGAGTGTTGAAATGGAAAAATAATCCATCTTGACTTTACGCTTGCTACTAATATTGTACCATGCAAGTATGTTGTTCATAAATGCAAAATGCCAAGTTTGGCCTAGATAGAACTCGAGCTACATGGATATGTCACATCTAGAATGATGAGTACAACTTGCATATAGTTTGTAGACATATAATTAGCAAAATTGTGCTTGAACAAACTCGTGGCAATTCACATGCATTAATTGTAAGTGATCCATAGTGACATGCAAGGCATGCACAAAGTGTAATGGACACATGCATGATGATTTGTACATATCTAGTTAGAACTAGCACACTTGAAAAAAGTTGGTAGAGTTTCATGCATGAGAAGTGACAAATGTCAGATAGACTCTAGTTTTCACTGTAGATGTCATTAAATGATGGATGGATGTGGTTCTACCTTGAACTACCTCAAAATCCATAAATATGTTAGCTCTCCTCATATTTTGTGACGAAGAACCAAAGCTTTGTAGCTATCTCATGCCATTTTGGATCCACACCTTTTTTGCTTGTTATCTCTATCTTTCTCTCTCTAACTCGTGTTGAGGCTAATGCTAATACAATGATATCTTGTACTTTTGCTCATTATTGAGTTATTGCTATCATATTCTGATACTTAGCATGCTAGAATGTGGTTAAGCCATATCTTCAGAACTGGATCTTGTTAATCAATCTAGAATCAGGTTACTGTGCTAATCACAAAGCTTAATCAGATCCATCATACTTGTGGACATTCCCCACACGTGTGAATTCTGAAAATTTTATCATGGTATCACCCAACTCCGTTTTTTATGATTTCAATCTCATTTGGTCTGATTCAAAATGACAACAATACAACAAGCACTTTATTTAAACATACATGTTGATCCGATTCATGGACGATAGAAGCGCCATTCCACTTTCGACATCTGGCTCGATGAAACTCGCTCAAACCAACACATGTATGCTTATATCACATGCAAAATCCTCATGTATGGCCTCCATCCAACCAGCAATCCGATTATTTTCATCCCAACAAATGGACATGTGGCCTTGCATCTCACTCCAAGATGGGTCTTGTGAGACTGCTTCATCAAATTTGGAATGAAGTTGTTCCCAAATTGGATCCCAAAAATATTTCACATGATCTTTTACAAGCACACTTTTCCTGAGGATGTTGCGATGACAGTATAAAGTCATTCTTTTTCTTTAAATACCCATCTTCTCCGAATACACACTCATATGTAGCCTTTGGTTTCCAATAGCTCATTTTTCTTTATGGGAAAATTTTTGACATAAAGGAATCAAAGAAGGTGGAGAGTCTCTGCTTACTCTCAAACAAGCCATTGTCATTGACAACATATCCAAATGAAATGTCAAAGGCACATTACCTATCTCATCAGCTAGCATGGACTTCTTTCTACCCCTCTTACCACCCAAATTAGCCACTTCTCCACTTTCATGGGCATTATCATCATCTACTGATATTGCTCCTCTGTCCACAAGTAATTGGGATGCTTGTGTAAGCTCGACATCCTTTGGGCATGCGTGACATTCCATATTGTAGATGGGTTTGATTGGTTCTCTAGTACATCTATCATAAATAGCCTAAAAACAACAATAATTTGTCATATTATCAAGCCACTGATATGGTCTATTGTGAGGGATTTTAGATCATTCAAGATCCAATCCATGTCCCAAATCTTTGGTTACGATAAGGAGCAAACCAACAATCCTGCCAATGTAGAAAAATCAGCATCTACATACAAAATGAGATGCAAACTCTAAGAGATACTGATCAAACATAAACCAAAACATAAAATATGTTTGTTGTCCATACAATTACAATACCCTACTGTATTTCAAACGTGTGGAACCAAAAATAGCAAAATATGAGCATTCTAAACACAAGATTGCAAGATATCACCAAGATAGTGCACCAATGAGTAGTAGAACCCAAAGAGAACCATGTATAATGATGAAATGAGAGAGAGAAGAGAGAAGATGTGTCTCTCCATGAGTCACATCCTTTTATAGAGTGTCCAAACCCTATTTGGCCACTTGGCTTTCCCTCCAAAATGTAAACCCTACTATTTTTAGGTCTAGATTCAATGTACCCAAAGTTCAAATTTGAATCTCTCTCAAACTCGACTACCAACTTTCCCACACGTTCAAAAAGTGTTTATTGAATGTATTTTAAGCTAATATAACTTCAAAAAGTTTATCTCTAAGTCTAAAATGAGTTTTGGCCTCTTATTAACAATTTACCAAAATGTGACTAAACTAGACTAAACTAGTTGAAATCTCTCATACTCCCTCTTCAACAAGTTTTGGCATAGTTTTGACAATAGAACTTTGATCCAACTTTAGAATGATCTCCATCCTAAGTATAGATCTCCTTTCTAAGGTTCTAAAGTATCTTTCATAATTGATATAGAGAATAGTGTCCAAATTGGATACTTCACTATTTCTTACATCAATTTTGCACATCAAAATATAACTAGAACATGAAGAACCAAATAGAATGTAAATGAAATGATTCTTCCATGATTAAACCTTTGAACTCTCTGGAAAATTACAGCAACCAAACAATAAATGTGAGTGATGACCATTTGCTTGCTTGTCTCCTCCAACTTTGTCCTTTCTTGATATGCCTCCACCATAAAACTCCATGAATGAGCCTCCATCTCCATCTTGCCACAAGATATCATCAACACTTGATGACTTGGCCATGAATGAGTGACATAATGAACCTCCAATAGCTTCATTTTTCAATCTTCCAATGTGTCAAACCTAGATTCGTGCAGAATTGGCTCATCCTGAATACTGCATAGGCAATATCAAGACTGTTGTCTGCAAGGTACATCAGTGATCCTATCAGTTTCTTGTAAGGTGTGAGCTGCATCTGTTCTCTCTCTTCCTCAGTCCTTGGATAGTCATCATTCATTGGCACCGCCCCTGCAAGCATTGGAGTGTTCGCTCCTTTGCAGTTCAGCATCCCAAAGTCCTCTAGGATCTTTTGGGTGTATCTAGACTGGTGAAGGTATAACTTACCTCCCTCATAGTCCCTTTCTATTTGCAAGCCTAGGTAACACCTGGCTTCTCCCAGATCCACTATCTCGAAATGTTTTGAGATGTCTGTCTTCACCTCAGCAATTAGTTGCTCACTCCTGCAAAGTATCAGAGTGTCGTCCACATATACAGCCACTATGATGATCTGTCCATCTGTAATTCTAACATACACATTGGAGTCAGCCAACAGAGGCTTGAATCCTAATGATTTCAGGGCTTGATCTTTCTTCTTCTACCATTGTCAGGATGACTGCTTCAGACCGTAGATGCTTCTATGCATTCTACATACATAGTCAGGAAGTGAATTCAAGATGAATCTTGGGGGTTGATCCATGTAAACCTCTTCGTCTAATTCACCATGTAAGAAGGTCGTCTTCTCGTCCACAATGTGGGTCTTGAGGTCATAAGCTACTACATATGCAAATAACAGACATAGCGATGAATGTTTGACGACAGGAGAGAAGGTTTCAGAATAGTCAATACCGTATCTCTGAGAGAAATCCTTTGTACCAATTTTGCCTTGTATTTCGACACATTCTCATCTGGTCCGTATTTGAGCTTGAAGACCCATTTGCATTTGACAATCTTGCGCTTATGTGGCAATGGCTCCAACGTCCATACCTGGTTCTTCCTCATGGACTCAATCTCTTTGTTCATGGCTTGGATCCCTCTGTCCTTTTCTGGACTTTCAATCACCTCCTCGAATGTCTATGGTTCGCCACTGAATCTGCAGAATTCTTTTGATGTGGAAGTTGAGATGTCTGGCACATATCTTGCTGGCGTTCTTCATGGTCTTGTTGACCTTCTGGGAGATCCTCCTGGAATAGCTATGCCTTTGTCCTTGTCTACTCTGCTTGGTCCCGAACCATCTTGGTTTACAAAAACTGCAGCGGCAGGTTGCCTCTTGAATCTTTCTTCATCAGATTTGTCGTTCGAATGGGAGACGACTCAAAAATCTTTGTTTTTGTGTTCGTCTGCTGTTCCCTTTGTCACTAGCAACAGGTCATAGTACTGTCTCTCCATAACCTCGTAGCTAACATGATTTTCGTTGGCCATAGTCCTGCTCTCGTCTAATTTGACATCCCTCACTGTTTTCACAGTGTTCGTGTCTGGCATGTAGACTCTGTAGTATGACGAATTGTTGTCATATCCTACCAGAAATCCCTGCTCAGCTTTTTCATCAAGCTTCTTTCGAAGCTTATCAGGAATATGTGCATATACTGCACAGCCAAAGATTCTGACATGAGACAGGTTGAGCTTTCTACCCCACCATAGCTCATGTGGTGTCGTGTGAGGAACACCAGACTTGCCTATCCTATTCTATGTGACTGTAGCTATTGCTTCAGCCCACAGTGCCCTTGGAGCCTTCGAGTATGCCATCATGCATCTGGCTGCTTCCATTAGGGTCATGTTCTTTCGTTCAGCAACACCATTGTGCTGCGGTGGATAGGCTACAGTTCTTCTGTGAATGATGTCACAATCATTGCAGAAGTCAGTGAAGCGATTCGAGATATATTCGTCACCTCGATCTATTCTGATCTGCTTCACCTTGCTTCCTGTATATCTCTCAATCCAATTCACATATTATGTGACTTTATCGAGTGCTTTAGATTTATTCTAAATAAAATACACTCTGACAAACTTTCTATAATCATCAATGAAGGTTATATAATATCTCAAACCTCCTACTGAGATCACGTTGAATGGTCCACGGATGTCAGAATGCACTAGCTCCAAAATCTTGGTTGTTCTGTAGGAGTCTTTGACGAATGGAGTGCGCGACATCTTGCCTTTCAAACATGCATCATAGGTGGTCGAACTGGTTGCATTCGAGATGCTGACCCCTGTTATCGCTCCATGATGACTTGTTTGATAAAGTGCCATTGAGTTCATGTGGCAGAGTCTTCTGTGCCACAGAGTGTCTGGCGAGTCGTCATGGGTTTGATGCATTTGATCTTCAGGTAGGCGCACCTTCAGATTATATAGGTTGCCTTTCCTTCTGCCTTGAGCTATGAGAGTGCTGGTGTTGGTGTCAATCACATTGCATGCTTCGTTAAAAAACGTCACACGCATCCCTGCATCTGCTATTCTTGCTGTAGAGAGCAAATCTTGCTGCAGAGTTGGCACAAACAGAACATCTTTGAGTCGTCTGTCTCTGTCATTGGTGTTGAGCCATAGTGAACCAATACCATTCACTTGATGTCTAGATCCATCTCCAAGAACTATGAATCTTGAGGGACCTGCACTTCTAAAATCAGACATGATAAAACCCAGCTTTGCAACACATTGGCCGCTTACTCCAATTACCTTTTGAGAAGTGGGGGATAGATTTTGTAGGACCTATTAAACCGACCACGCGTAAAACTTGTCGTCATTACATACTCGTTGCCACGGACTATGCTACCAAGATGGTAGAGGCCGAAGCCACAATTAAGAATGATGCTAAGACTGCAGCAAAGTTTTTATTCCAAAACATTATCACGCAATATGGTTGTCCCTTAGAACTCGTTAGCGATAGGGGAATCCATTTCCTTAATCAGACCATTGAAGCCATATTGTCATATTTTTCTATTACACATCGCCAAACCACTCCATATAATCCAAAAGCAAATGGGCTTACGAAGCGGGCAAATGGAATTCTATGTAAAATTTTGAATAAAGTAATGGAAACACATTCTTCTGATTGGGATCAAAAGTTACCATCTGTATTATGGGCATATAGAACTGCTAAAAAGATTACAACTAGGCAGACTCCATACTATCTTGTGTATGGAATGCATCCCATAGTCTTGATGTCACGAAGTGCGAGGTGGCTCTTGAATCTAGAATCATCTCATGTGTGTCAGGTGTTGATGTTGCACACACATCTTCACAGATGTAGGCGGTGGAACAATTTCTATTCGTTCTTTCTTCACCCATCTTCGAGCTCTCGGGCTCCTCGACAGAGGAAGAACTATTGTTGTTCTCCTGTCTGTTCTGTGCTGATCTGTTTCTTGGATTCTGGCGGCAATCCATGGTTGTATGACCCTTCTTGTGGCAATGGATACACTCAATCTTGGGATTGAGCCAGCAGGTATCTACTATATGCCTGTCTCTTCTGCATCTCACACAAGTCTTCTTGTCTGCATCTTGTTGTTTTGACCTCCCTTTGGTTTTCCAGTTGCCCTTGCTTGTTCCCTCTGCTTGTTGTCATGATCCTGACTCTGATTGGACTCCCTCTTAGGCTTAAATTGCTTTTTTGATTTTTCTTTGTTGCCGTAGAGGTCCTGGTCAGAACCATCTTTGTGATCTAGATGTTCTCTGGCCTCGATATCCTCTCGAACCTCGAAAATTGCTTTTTCGATGTTCATGGCAAAATCTTTCGCGAGCAGATTCCTGTCATATGGAAAGATCTGGGTAAGGCTCTCAACAGGTATGTGAGCTGTGTGAAAAATACAGATCCTAAGTGGATCTAAACTCCAAGATCATTGGCTTGAATGCTTGCACTCCAAACTACATAAGCTAGGAATTGGCAACACATTCTATGCTACCTAGAATGCAAAGAACTTGATCAAAAAGCATTTATCACAAATGGAAACTTCCATAAACATCAAGTGCGGCCCAAAATAGAATTATACAGTCCATAATACATCAGCCTACCACTTTTGGAAAGCACCTAAGATCATACACAATAGCTTGAAGACAATACACACAACAATGCTCTCAATGGAGGAAGAAACAATGACAATGATCTATTGATCTCAATGAAGCATACAAAAGGTTTCTCCACCCTGTTCTCCACGACTTCCCTACTATTTATGGATGAGGAAGATGACTCTCTCTCCTCTCTCTAGAAGGTACTTGACCCTAGATATTCCCTATATAGGAAAAATAGCTAAAAATGGCTTATATGACCAAAATACATCAAAATGGTCTCATTTTGAAGGGTATGAAGTTTGACACTTCATCATACTGAAAAAATACAGTAAATAAAAACATTGTGGCCTGGTTCACACGTGCAAAACTCCAGAACCAAAACTATTTACAATTTTAGCCAATTTAGGCCTCAAACTAGCTAGGAAATGTTGACAATTTTCACACTCCCTCTTCAACATTGGATGCTAGTTTCAACATAGTCTTTGAGCACATTCCAAGATTAGATCTATGCATTAAATATAGGTCCTTTCCCAATGGTTTGGTGAAGATATCAGCCACACACTCCTTTGAAGAGACATGTTGAAGCTCCACCTCTTTGGCAATGACTTGATCTCTCACAAAATGGTGAGCAATCTCAATGTGCTTGCTCCTTGCATGAAAAACAGGATTGCTTGCCAAGCTTTGGGCTGAAAGGTTATCACAAAGTATGATTGGAGTCTTCTCTGGTTCCAGCAAGTGAAGATCCAATAACATCCTCTTGATCCAAAGAATCTCCTTGGTGCATGTTGTTAATGCCTTGTACTCGGCTTCGGTGGAAGATAGAGAGATAGTTGGTTGCTTCTTTGATAGCCATGAGACCACTCCATCTCCAAGATAGATTGCAAAGGCACTTGTTGACTTCCTATCCATTTGATCACCTGCAAAATCTGAATCTGAAAATCCACAAAGGTTAGGTGTAGTACCTCCATACAAGATGCCAAAATCTCTAGATCCCGAGATGTATCTAAGTACTCTCTTTCCTAGCTTCCAATGAGCCTCACTAGGATCTTGCATAAATTGACTTAGTTTACCAACCACAAAGCTTAGATCAGGTCTTGTGATAGGTTAACCATATAAGAGATCCTATTAGCTTTCTATAGAGAGTAATGTCCTTGAAGGATCTTTCATTACTTCTTGTAGTTAGCTTTACATTTGATTCCATAGGAGTAGAAACAACTTTACAATCTTCCATATGAAACCTTTTTAGAATAGAGTTAACATACTTTTCTTGACATATGAATGTAGATTTAGAAGTTCTAATAATCTCTATTCCTAAGATATAATGAAGTTTACCAAGATCTTGAATTTCAAACTCTCTTTTGAGTGCCATCTTGATTTCATCTATATCTAGATTGTTACCACCACTTAAGATAATGTCATCAACATAGATCAAAAGTAAAGTGATATCATTTTCATTCAATCTAAAGTAGAGAGAATGATCATACTCACTCATAACAAAGTTTTGAGAAAGTAAGGAGGAATTGAGCTTAGCATACCAACTCCTTGGTGCTTGCTTTAGCCCATACAAACTCTTTTGGAGATAGCACACATGATTAGGCTCATCATGTGAAACATAGCCCTCGGGTTGCTCCATGTAAATATCTTCTTCAAGATCACCATTCAAGAAGGCATTAGTAACATCCATTTGCCACATATCCCAATCATAAAGAGTTGCAAGAGAGATTAGGATTCGAATATTTACCATCTTTGCCACGGGTGCAAAGGTCTCATCATAGTCAATACCATATTCTTGAGCATACCCCTTTGCCACCAACCTTGCCTTGTACTTGTTGATTGATCCATCTTGATTTGTCTTGATCTTGAAGATCCACTTACAACCAATTGCCTTCTTGTCCTTTGGAAGCTTTACCAACCTCCACGTGTTGCTTTTGATGAGTGCTTGATGCTCATGATCCATGGCTTGGATCCATTCCTTCTTTTGAATTGCTTCACCTACACAAGTTGGTTCATCAAAAGAGGTAAGAAAAGCAAAGTTAGAGTTGTCCACCACTTGCTTTCCTTTTTCATCATAGGTTAGCCTTGATGGCTTAGCCCTTTGCCTTTGAGTCTTCCTTGAAGTTTGCTTTGGAGTGGCATCTCCATCTTCATCCAAGACATCTTGCACATCATGATGATTAGTAGGCACATCAACATCAACATCAACAACATTGGAAACATTCTCTTCATGAAAGATGACATCCCTACTTATGACAACTTTCTTTGTAGAAGGAATGTACACTTTGTAAGCCTTGCTTACTTCACTATAGCCAACAAACACACCCTTCTTTGATGAAGGATCTTCTTTAGTTCTATCATCAAGTGTGATATTGACAAAACATGTACATCCAAAGATCCTACAATGCTTGACACTCGGCCTTCTACCATAAAGAACCTCATGAGGAGTTTTACCATCCAAGGAAGCACTTGTCCATCTATTACATAGATAGTTAGCACATGCTAAAGCTTCCCCCCAAAAAGACTTAGCAAGATTAGCATGTAGTCTCATTGCCTTGGCACATTCACAAAGGGTTCTATTCTTCCTCTCGGCCACTCCATTCTGTTGTGGAGTCCTAGGACTAGACATCTCCCTCTTAATCCCATGTGCTATACAAAAGTCTTTGAACCTATTTGAGGTGTATTCCCCTCCATTATCAGATCTTAAGCATTTGATCTTTGTATTGAATTGGTTTTCCATTTCATTCTTGAACTTGACAAATGCAGCAAACACTTCATCCTTACTTTTAAGAAGATAGATCCAAGTATACCTACTAAAGTCATCAATGAAAGTTGCATACATCTTTGCCCCACCATTGCTAGTTGTACTAGAAGAATGAATATCAGAATGCACAAGTTGAAAAGCTTCTTTAGATCTAGAAGTAGATCTAGAATAAGCAAGTCTATGAGATTTGGACAAGGCACAATGTTCACAAACACTATTGTTTGCAACAAGACTTTTAGGGAGACCAAGAACAAGCTCTTTCTTTGCCATTACCTCCAAAGATTTGAAGTTGGGATGGCCCAACCTCTTGTGCCAAACTTCTTGGTTTGTCAATTGCTCCCTAGCCATACATCCTTCATGATTAGAGATCACACATGCATCAAGCTTGAAAAGTTTACCATGCCTCCTACCTTGAGCAATCAAGGATCCACATTTACTTATCAAACATGCATCTCCAATGAACTCCACATCAAGTCCTTTGTCAATCATTTGACTTACACTAAGCAAATTCTTAGTGATTGAAGGAATGTACAAAGCATTTTCAAGATTTGCTTTCCTATTTGTTGAAAGGGAAATAGGAATAGTGCCTATGCCTTTGATGTCACATTGACCATCATTTGCAGTGTAGATGATGTTACCTTCTCCCTCATAAGACAATAAGGATGTAAAGTATTCCTTATGTCTTGTCATGTGAGATGAGGCTCCACTATCAATCCACCAAGGATCATTATCATCTATGTTGGCTAACAAACTTGAAGTCATAACAAGTGATTCACATGTGTTATGTTCTTCCTCATCTATTGTAAGATTTCCTTGCCTCTCTCCTTGCTCTCTTTTCTTCTTATAACATTCATTTGCAAAATGACCTTTTATCCCACAATAAAAGCACTTGAACTTTGACTTATTGTTCTTAGTAGAAGAGGAAGAGGAAGAGTGATCATCATGATCAAAGTTACCACCTTTGGACCATTTCCCTTTGCCTTTACCTTTGCCCTTGAATTTGCCTTTTGTGAAGAAAGCCTCTTCACCTCCACCTTGCAAGGATGCACCATCAAGCTTTGATTGCAACCTATGTTCTTCAGCCAATAAGATTTCTTGCAATTCAACCACACTTGGCAAGACTCTTTGAATGGCAAAACTTTGCACAAGGTTAGCATGTTCATTTAGCAAACCATTCAACATAACTTGGACTATTTCACCATCTTTTATGTTCTCATCAATGCATGCTAAATCATCACTTAGGGACTTAACTCTCAAGATAAATGCATGAGCACTTTCACCCTCTCTTTGCCTACTAGAAAATATTTGTCTCCTTAGGGTCAATACCCTAGATGTGGACTTTGATTCAAAGAGCTTCTTTAAGGCATTCCATGCCTCACTTGCACTTTGACACTTTCCAACTTCCTTGAGAAGTTCATTTGTAACATTCATTTTAATGATATGAAGAGCCCTTTTGGCCTTCTTATCAAACCTTTGTTGCTCTTGAAGTGTGAGAGGTCTCTCTTCAATTTCTGCAACTATGTCCATGAGTTCATTCAACTCAAGTAAGGACTCCATCCTCACTTTCCAAGTAGAGTAGTTTGATGAACTCAACCTTTCACTAGACTCTAGCATGATCCCACCATTGGAAGCCATGATTCTAATGTTTCTTCAATTTTTAGGTTCTGTCCTAAAGCACTTAGCACTCACTTTTCTCTCAACAAATGATAGATAAAGAGATCTATGAAGATTTAGGACCCTAAAACACTTCTATCTTGAACCTAGATGGTTTCCAAGCATAGAAAGGAAGATTGAAACACATGCAACACTTTGCACACACTAAGAATGGATTACAAAATCAAACCAACCTGAACACACTCTTGCTTAAGCTCTCAAACTTTCCAGCAAGTGACCAAATCAAGTTATGGTGTGAAGAGTTACTTGCATTCTTAGAAAATACCCAAAACTAGGATGCCAAGATTACCTAGTAATGAACAAACTTGATCAACATATGATCAACACACTAAGATATTGATTCAACCTGTAAAACCACATGTAAACCACACTTCTAAAAGTTTATAAACTCCAGCAAGTGATAAATACAAGATTTAGAGGTGAATGAATGAGCACACTTAGTGAATCACAAGACTAGCTTCACTATCTTGTCAAATCTTGGTGTTTAGATGTAGATCTAAGATCACTTCACATGAGAATGTTCCTCAACCTGTTAAGAACCTGAAAACACACTTGCATAATGGTTAACACCTTCCAGCAAATGCTCCAATCAAATTACATAAGGAGAGTTACTTACATGCTCAACAAAGTACACCAAAATTTATGCCAAAATTGATGACAATCTTTACAATATGCTCTTCACAATGGAGCTTACAATATGTTCACCCAATAAAGGGGATCTTTCATCCAAATGGGAGCTTTGCTCAGCCTTTAGGAGAATTACAACTCACTCAAAAGAGCATTTGTCATCCACTTAAGGAGAAGTTTCATCCACTTAAGGAGAGTGTTCATCCAAGAATGGAGATTGTCAACAATAGGATTGAAAAGAACATTGTTAGTATTGAATATGCACAAGCCTCACAATCACAAATGATTAGGTGTTATGATCTGATCCAAAATAGTTTCTTTTCAGCCTCTGATCTTCAATAGACCTGAAATATGCTTTTGATCCACAAGTTCAACTCACAAAACAAAGGTTAGTAAGATTTGATCAACAAAGCAATGCAAAATCATGCTAGAACTTGATCAAACATCCAAATATCACCAAAAATGGAATACTTACTGTAAATAGAAGCCAACCAGCTCTGATACCATGTGAAAAATACAGATCCTAAGTGGATCTAAACTCCAAGATCATTGGCTTGAATGCTTGCACTCCAAACTACATAAGCTAGGAATTGGCAACACATTCTATGCTACCTAGAATGCAAAGAACTTGATCAAAAAGCATTTATCACAAATGGAAACTTCCATAAACATCAAGTGCGGCCCAAAATAGCATTATACAGTCCATAATACATCAGCCTACCACTTTTGGAAAGCACCTAAGATCATACACAATAGCTTGAAGACAATACACACAACAATGCTCTCAATGGAGGAAGAAACAATGACAATGATCTATTGATCTCAATGAAGCATACAAAAGGTTTCTCCACCCTGTTCTCCACGACTTCCCTACTATTTATGGATGAGGAAGATGACTCTCTCTCCTCTCTCTAGAAGGTACTTGACCCTAGATATTCCCTATATAGGAAAAATAGCTAAAAATGGCTTATATGACCAAAATACATCAAAATGGTCTCATTTTGAAGGGTATGAAGTTTGACACTTCATCATACTGAAAAAATACAGTAAATAAAAACATTGTGGCCTGGTTCACACGTGCAAAACTCCAGAACCAAAACTATTTACAATTTTAGCCAATTTAGGCCTCAAACTAGCTAGGAAATGTTGACAATTTTCACAAGCTGCTTCTCAGTTGACACTACATTCTCTGATCCAGAGTTATGTAGTGATAGAAACAGATCCTTCATCTTTCTTACAAAAGAGGTGAGGTCTTTTCCGTCCCACTACAAATTGTCAACTGATGTTCTAGCATCATGATCTGACTTCTTGATTTCGTTCGAAATCTAGTGAGTAATGCATTCCACATCTCTTTGGCTTTGGAGAGTGTAGCTAGGTCAAGTGTGAGACTATCTTCGATGAAAGATGTTAGCAAGGCTACTGCCTTGTCGTTTTTCTCCCTCCATTCGCGTAGCTCCTTGCTTGTTGTTGTAGGCATTTCTTCTATGCCATCCACCCAGGGAAAGAGTCCTTCGCCCTTGAGTATCAAAGATGTCTTAACTTTCCAGGCTAGAAAGTTAGATCCTAAAGAATCAAGTATCGTGCAGATCTTGCTTTGCATGCTGCTGATTGAAGCCATTGCTTCTTGAAGTCTGTTTTCTTGTTGATGGTTGATTGTCTGAATGCTTGGCCTCCTAGATCTGATAGCTTCTTTTGGCTATGTCAGAATTTGATAGGGTACGCTCTGATACCACTGATGAGAATCATCACAATTCGCGAAGGCGAATCCGGCATGACTCTCTCTATCAGCTCGGATGGAGTTCAAATGCGACTGCTGGACACTGCCAGCTGAATCGCTCCTACAATCCTCCAAAGTGTAGTCAGTCACTGTTGATCTACGTTCATAAAATTAATACAACATTCAACTTAGTTTCAACCAAATTGCGAAATTCAAATGAACAAGAAAACTCAGACATGTGAAATATCAACATAAGCATTCAACATTCAAGATCAGACACAACAAGAAAATAATCTATATTAATTTTCTCTGAATTTCTTCAAGCACTGCATGCGAATCCACGCAGTGTGTTGGCGTGAAAGAAACGCGGTTCTCTCACGAGTAGTAGTCTCGCTTCACTAGCAGACAATTGGATCTTCTAATCCTAGACAGAATTGTCTTCACGCGCAGGCGAGCATGTATTCTGTATATCATCTTGATTGCTTACTAGCATCAGACTTCTGTATATTACACACTGTGTATTCTGTTCTGATATATGTCAAGTCTCATCTAGTAAGCATGGTCACTCTATGTAAACCTAAGATTAGAGTGATTAAGTATTTACGTCTAACCAGGGAATTACAAGAGTGGCAAATTAGCCATGACCTAGGAAGTATTTGCTGACGTCATGCCATCAGATTAGATTACTGTACTTCTGGGTACTTGCGTGATATTTGGTGGTAGTCCTTCAAGCGTGAGTGCTGAACGGTTTCTGTTTACCTTGTCTGCCTTCTTCCATACTGGACCACGAAGGAATCTCGTTCATGGATCTTTTGTGTTCGCAAACAGTTCGTCTTCGTCTCCATTGACTTTTGTGTTTGCAAACTCTTCGTGTTTCATGTCTCCAAATGTTCGAGTTCGCAAACATCTTCGTCAAGCGAAGGGCTGAAAGCTAGCAAGCCTTTGTAATCAGAAATATTTTGTTTCTTCAGCCTTAAAGAAATTGCCTCTCGATTTGTTCCATGTAGTCTTCTCCAACCAACCTTTTGCCATCTCGATCATGAGTGATCAATTCATAATCATAGAATCCTTTGAGTTGATGAAGAGATGTGAGATCCATGACTTGGATCTTCCCAAGAACCAATCTTCCATTGCTCTTTCCTCCATAAGACTCCCTCTTAATGATTGCATCATAAGAAGTAGAAACCTCAAAGACACTAGAAGCCATGAAAAAAATGATTAATACCTTCGACATAAGGATGACTGAAGTACTCTCTTTTTTCAAACAAGAACTTCTACTCAATGATTTAGGTAATGACTCATATGATAATGATTCTTCCTCACTATCATTCACAATGACATCATTCAAAGTACATCCTACTCTGAACTCTTCACATACTTCTCTTCTTCTTGACTTGTGACTATCTCCCTCACCAAGTCTCATGATAGAACCATTTGATCTACTCTCTTTATGAAGACATGTGACTCCACTTGCTGGAAAAATGACTTTCTTGGACTCATCACAAAAGAATGTAGAAGAACCATCTCCTTCATGAATGCACCTAGCAACATCTTTTGACTTATGATCAAAGAAATCATTAACAACAATCGTTTTCGAGGAAGAAGATACTTCATCGCCTAAGTTGGACTATGAAGGCTGTATGCAAAAAATGACAGCACAACCCCAATGTCCTTACTATCATCGCATTTACATCTATTTACAAAATACATCAAACCGGCCTCCACAAGCGGATCTGATATATCTGTTGTCTTCTCTTTCAAGACATCACAAAAGTCTTTATTTATGTGATTTACATAATTAATTAAATGTAGACAAAAAGAAAATTGACCTCCTAACTTATCTATATCTTTGGCAACATACTCATCAAAAACTATATATCTCTCAGAATCCAAAAATGAATCTTTTGGATCAACTAAAAATCTTACACAAAGATCTTTATAAAAATCACCTATTAAACTCTTATCTATATTTGATATTATTTTATCTACAATAGAGGTCATATTCTCGTCATTGTGGGATGGAATGGAAGGAATGGAGGAGGAACTACTTGAATAGCTAGGGGTGGTGGGAGGAGAAGAACGTTGGGCAGACTGGAGTGATGGTCCAACTACAAGACGAGAGATAGGAGGGGGGGATGGTGACTGGTTGGGGATGTGAGTACTACCCTTTGTTTGACAGGCTTGGTGGGCTTGGTCTACTTTCTCCTTCTTCATTGAGAAACAAGCCCTCTCTGTAGGTGGTGGCCTAGAGGTGAAGCCACTCTTAATAATCTGATCGTATGTACTTCTCAACCTCATGACAAGATGCATGTCCTAAGGCATGACAATAACTCTCTTGGCGTGCACAGTGCAAAGAGTAGAGTCCTCATAGAATTTAACCTGAAAGTCCTCATAGGCAGTATAGAGGGCTTCCAGGGCTATTATGTTCCAGCGAACATCATGTGAGAGTGACCTTGTCACTAATCTCACAGACCTGTAGAAAGGAGCACGGGGAATCAGGAGATTAGTTGTCCTATGTAGTCTCCTGATATCCCTTAGCCACAGTCTTCTCGGACGACCTACTCTCCTACCAGTGCCCACTGGGAGGCGGGGCAAATGTAGAAAGACTTGTTGTCTGCTTGGTACGGGCCATTTCAAGCTATGGTATCGCTATGACGCGCCCAATGTTGGATTATTCTCCTTCTTACCAATCGTCTAATTGGTTTTAATCTTCATTCATTGTTTATCTAGTTCTGCGGATTTTCTCGTGTTTACACAGTCTGTATAATTACAAGTGTTTTTACACAATCTACAGAATTACACGAAGTTTACAACAGTGTCGCAGTTTTCACCTGACAGAAATCTCTTGGAAAAATGCAGTGTCGTCTTTTTCGTATTTTTCGCCTGTCAAAAATCTCGTGCAATTATGCAGTGTCGCATTTTTTCGCTTTTTACAAAGAGCCTCAAATGTTAAGCAAATGACTCTGACAAAGCGTGGGGCAACCCTAAATGAGATTTAAGGGCACCTTCGTCTTTTTCACTTTTTTGCAAAAAATCCGACAGTGTCGTCTGTGGCTGTTTTAGTTCATTTCTGCAGAGCTACAGTTTTGGTTCATCTATGCAAACAGAACGTTTACGGCCAATTTCTCCGCTTCACAACTAATTATTTGTGTGATAATCTTAATGCTTAATTGTTTGACTACGTAATCACTATAGTACTGACAATTTCAAAGCTAGTTACTATAAGTTCAAACGTAATTTCTATCACTATTGTCTTGTTTGAAATTGATAGGCGTAGTCATGCATTGGAAAGATGAAAATAGTTTATTCCGCCATGCAAGAAAGGTTTTCTTTCTAGACACATAAATTATTTTCATTCGTTTCTTTTTGAGCTAGACAATTCTTTTGAGCTAGACCAGCGAATTATGGGATGTTGTTACAGGTATAGAAGTAAAACCTGAAGACGACGACTCAAAGTGGAAATCAAAGGACGATAAAGCTTTTGCGCTTATTATCCTCAATATATCAGATACACAGATTGGACACATAGATGAAGCTAAAACCTCAAGAGACATTTGGGACATTTTGAACTCACTATATGACGTGAGGGACGTAACTACTAATTTACATCCATGAAAGAAATTCTTCACATTCAAAATGTCTATTGGTGATTCTCTTCAGTCACATTAACCAGTTTAAGAATCTTTTGCAGCAGATAGCCACTGTCGGATCAGTCATAGACGATCAAGACACAATTATGACATTGCTTTCAAGCTTGCCCTCTACATATGAGAACTGGATGATGATCATATCGACACACTCAGATTTAACTCTTACTAGAAATATCACTATGTTGCTGCAAGAAGACAATAGAAGAAGTCAAGACACTTTGTCTACTTCCTCCTCTCAGGCTCTATTTGTCTACAAAGGCTCGAAGCGACAAAAGTAGAAAAGCTCCAAGAAGGCTGCAACGAATCAGAAATAGACTCAATGTCAAGAACAATCATCGAATCCATAGTCGAAGAAAAAGATGTTTTGTAGGTATTGCAAGCGCAATAACCATGAGATCAAGGATTGCCGAATTCTCCAAGCGAAGAACGCAGCCAAGCAACCTGATCAACAAGCAAACACAGTCTCATCATCTCCCCATGTCGAAATGGAAGAAGGCGCATTCATGGTCAAAGATCAAAGCGCATTTTTGGATGATTCATAGTTTATGGATTCTCTACTCCATTTTCTTCTTCTTATCCAGCATAGACTGGATCACTTGCCCAAGGCTTGAAACCAACCCTAGAGCATCACCAGAAGCGATGGTCGTGGCGACAGCAGCAGCAACAGGACCTGATGGTACTATCCTTTGTTGGCTTGGAATAGGTGCCACGGTCTCTTCTTCTTCAAAAAATATCCTCCTCTTCAAACCCTTCAGGCACTGTGGCGTCGAACTGTTTTGGTGATTTTACAACTGTGTCGACCCGAAGTGTGGCTGGGCTACCTTGTGTGTGAGGTTGCTGGCTGACATCTTCAACACCAACAGTAGATTCATGGATATGTTCGAATCCTCTTTCAGGGGATTAGGGATCAAATGGCGCTGGGCTCTAGGGCATTTCAAAGATTTTGCAGGCCCCAAGGGGGTCGGAATCATTGAACATATCCATAAAGAACTGTGTGTTGGGTAAGGTGGCTTCGGTGTGCGGGGGTGAGGCGGCCTGGGCAGTTGCGATGGGAATGGTAGTCCCAATGGTCACAGACTGTCCTTGTATGGAAGCAGAGGCGAGAAAATCATCAGAGGCTAGGGGGATGAGAAGTTCAGTGCAAACAACAGTAGGGGGTGGAAGCGCAGCTGACGAGGTATGCCTAGTGCGACGTCGTGATGCGGAAGGTGAGTCGGTAATTTTGATCTCACTGCATGGACGACGGTGACTATGAGAGCTTGAGGCCTGATGGGATGATTCTTCCGGTGCATCTTCGTAGACCGAAAGCATAGAATCCAGGTGGAAGCCATGAATTCTGTTTTCTAAGTGAGAAGCAACTAAAAGGGACAATAAAGAGCCAGCATTGAACTACTACTTAGTATTGGCCTTAATAGCTCGTTTGAGCTCACCAGAAATAGTCTTGAACCAATTATATGGTTCAAGAGGGGCTTTGGCCAACTTAGTGTGGGATTCCACTATCTTGTGAAGGATTTGAGATGTGATGTCGTCTTTCCTGAGGTTGCCAACTATCAGGAAATTATTCAATAGCTGGGCAGCTGCATGGATGGAAGGCTCAGTGATGGCTTCCAAAAGGTAGCCTGCATACCAAATGATATTCCTAGGGCTGCAAGGGTGGCCTCAGTGATGCGCACCTTGTGTGTGGCTCCCTGGAAAGTGATATAGAATCTGGATTTCTCTTTCTTCCACGTATTGAAGGCAAGAGTGATGAAATCCATATTGATACGACTCGAAAAGGCTCTCTCATGAATACCCATTGCAGTGAGTAGAGGCTCCGCAACATGCTTGTGCTAAGAAGAATCATGATGTCCGTTGCAGATGGGACATCACGATGGATAGTATAGCGCGGAGACTGGGAAGTATCGGTAGAAGACATGATTATCAGAAAGGAATTATAAATGCGTGAAAGTGTATCAGAAGGCAATGCAGGAAATTTGGAAGACTTTGGTTGCAAGAAAAATTCGCAAGAGCTTCGCTAGCACAAGTGAGGAATGAATCGAATTCAGCAAACTTATAGGTGAATTTGGTGGGTCCATTACACTGAATAGTAGTTTGGTTGATCAATTCTAAACAAAAATTTGCAGGCATGTGCAGTATTGTAAAAATAGGCTATAAAAATATCGGCGAAGGTTTCTAGGGATTTGAACCTATCAAGCGAACGTTTTTCAGGGCTGGCGAAGGATGAACCTTCGCCCAAGAGGGTCCTTCGTCCAGGTACTATCATAAATGCATTTTTTCACAATCTAGCAGGTCGGCGAAGGTTCATAATGAGGTTATGATGCTCGGCAAAGGTTCCCAAAATGGCATATCACTGAACATTCGCCTAACTCAAAAATTGGATTTTTATTTGTCAGGAACCTTCGCCCACCTCAATTTAGATAAATCAAGAGTGGATGTACAGTCAAAGAGCTCAGCGAAGGTTTTTGGTACTGTATTAGGCCAAATCTGCCCAAATTAGTGATTTTCTAAGTCATTGTCCATCAAAAATACTGTGCTTCCTTTTTCTTATGCTGATGACTTCCTGACTTTTGCTCATCAGTCTTTTCTTATTTTTTGTTTTTTTTTTCTTTAACTATCTTTTTCCAAAAAAGTCAGCAAATTAATATTGAAAACAAAAAATTGAAAAACAAATAAAAATGAAAAATATATTGAGATCAAGCTTGTTGAATTGGTGGAGCAGGCTGCCAAAACTTGCATAATCGACTGCTATTTACCGGAGTATCAAATTGTTTTCCATCCAAGTGCTCAGGAATTATTGTGCCATAGTTCAAGAGTTCCTTCACTTTATGCGGGCCTTCACCGGTAAACTTCAACTTACCCTTGATCATCTTGGTTTTGTACATCAATGCAAGATCTCCTGCTTCCAGATCTTTTTTGTGCAATCGACGATCGTGCCATGCCTTGCGATGGGCTTTCTCTACTGCTAAGGCATGAACTGCCATCAATCGGGTTTCACATAATTTGTGCAACGCTTCATGACGGAGTTGTAAAGACATATCATCATTCAATCGTTCTGTGGCTGCTATGCGTAAAGATGGGATTAAAAATTCATAACAGCATCTTGACCATAAACTAGTTGAAAAGGTGTTTGATTTGTACTATTTTTGTAAGCAGTTTTGAATGCCCATAATGCTGCATACAATTTATGTTCCCAATCGGACCGACTTGCTTCAACTGTCTTTGTCAAAATGGTACAGAGAATCTTATTGGAAGATTTAGCTTGGCCATTCCCTATGGGATAGTAGGGCATAGTAAATTTGTGTATAACGAAAAAATCTTCCAATAAACACTTTATTGTTTGATTAACAAAGTGTGTACCTCGGTCACTGACAATTTCAATTGGACATCCAAATCTGATTATGATATTTTCATATAGAAACTTGGTCGTAGATTTCGCATCAGCCACTTTGACAGCTTTGGCTTCAACCCACTTGGTCATATAATCAGTTGCGACGATAATGTATCGGGCCTGAGATCCTTGCGCGGTAGGATGAATAGGACCAACATAATCCAGTCTCCATTTTTCAAATGGTGCTTGTAATAAAACCGGATGCAAGGGTTCATAATTATGTCGAGTAGGTCATCGTGCTCGCTGGCAAACATCACATGTCTGAATAAAATTTTCTATGTCCTTATGAAGCGTAGGCCACCAACAACCGGATTGCAAAAGTTTGCGAACAGTAATATCTGTAGAGAAGTGTCTTCCACCCATGCCATCATGTGAAAACATGATTTAATCTGGTACTTCATGTGGTAAAACACACCTTCGTAAAATATTATCTGATCTACGACGGTACAATTGTCCTGCAATTAATTGATAAGGTTGAGCCTTATGAATTAATTGTCTCTTCTGTACTTTTGTCAAAGAGTCATTTGGTTGTCCTAGCATCAGGTACTCAACAATATCTGCTGCCCACTCAGGTACTGCTTCAACATAGAACAACGCAGCATCTGGCAGTTCATCATCCACTTCAGTATTAATTGGTGCGGATTCAATTCGCGAAACGTGATCGGCTACATAATGTTGCTTTCCCTTCCGAACCACAATCCGAAAGTCAAATTCAGTCAATAATAATAACCATCATGCAATACGTCTAGTATTGCATGTCTTGTTTACCGAGTAAAATAATGGTTGATGATCTGTATAAAATGCAAAGTGCGTTTCCATGAGGTAGTGACTAAATTTCCGAACAGAAAAAATCATGGCTAGCGCTTCACGTTCTGTTGTTGAATAATTCTTTTATGGATCTGTAAGCTGTCTGCTTGCAAATCGTATAGGATAATCCTTCTTATAGTCACTTGTCTACGTCAAAACTGATCCAATGGCGTATTTTGAGGCATCCGAATGAACATGAAACTCTATCGTCCAATCTGGAGAATGTAGTATTGGTGCTGAAGTTAATGTTTTTTTTAACTTTCCAAAGGCTTCTAACGCCTCTATTTTCCAAATAGAAACAATAGTTAGTTTGTATATAGGTCGTGCTAAATCCACAAAGAAGATAATAAAAATTTGATAGTAGTTCGCATGACCCATAAACAAATAAACTCCTCGAATTGTTGTTGGCGGTGGCAATTCCACAATAACTTTGATATTAGAATAATTTGTGGCAATACCATGTTTTGATATCACATGTTCAAGCACAACTCCGTGCGAAACCCATATCTGGTAATTTTTCAGATTTAGAGAAATCTGATATTCGCGGCATCTTTCAAATACTTTCTCCAATCGATCCAGGTGGTCTGTATCTGTACTATGAACTCCCAAGTTGTCCAAGTAAATTTCAAGAAATTTCAGCAGATAATCTTTAAAAGCAAATTGCATTACCCTTTGGAATGAACTTGGTGCATTACAGAGTCCAAACGACATTACTTTGTAAGCATAGGTGCCCCATTCTGTTGCAAAAGCAGTTTTGTGACGATCGGCAAGTGCAATATTAACTTGGTTGTAACCACTAAAAGAATCTGACTCTATATGATAAAAAAAAACTTTCCAAAATTCAATCAATCGATACTTCTCAAAAATGATAAATCTCTCAAAATCCAATTCAGAAAATATTAGATTTGATCCAAATTTTGACAGAGACTTGATCTGGAAAATCAGAAACTAAAAACAGGACTAACAAAGGTTCACTAGGCGAAAGTTGGCTTGGCGAAGGTTAAACAGTGCTATTTGGAAAGAAAAAAAAACTCTCTAAACAACTCTTTTGACAATTTTTTGAGAAATAACCTTCGCTAAAACTATGAAAAACGGACGAAGGTTTTTGGCACAAGGTAATACAGTTTCTGTTGTCTAGCGAGGGTAAAACTCAAGATTTTCTATGATCTGATCAAGAAGAATCTTCGTCGAACTCAAAAATAGTATGTTTCTATAGATAGAATGTTTTGGAAACTCGACGAAGGTTATGGCGAAGGATCAAGAGTAATACTGGTAATTTTACAAAAAAGTGATTTTTTTTGGCAAAAATATGGCACTATGACTACTGATCCTCTGAAACCCTTTCTATTTTTGGTATTATTCTTTGTTGACCTGGCAATAGATAGATCTGAATCACTTCTAAGCAC